>VXAX01004668.1:209501-554940 GCA_013399835.1 Leptocoma aspasia
GGAAGGGAAGGGAAGGGAAGGGAAGGGAAGGGAAGGGAAGGGAAGGGAAGGGAAGGGAAGGGAAAAGGAGGTTACAATCTAAATCTACTTTTAAAATTAAGAACCTCCTTCCTTTTTCACCTTCTGAATATGACCACACTGATGGTAGAGCATTATGGTTTCCATAGGATGTATGCACAGGAAAGCAGCATGCAATGGGTGATGCACAGGCACTAGTGCTGGGATGCACTCAAATCCTGTGTCATCATGGTGACAATCTTCAGAGCTGTCTTGTAGAGATCAGCATAAAAGGATATGACATGATTTGTCCAGTCATGAGAAACGCCTAACACCAGTGTTTAAATTTCTAATGGTTCAAAAGCTGCATCTTCTAAAACAGCACTTCTGAAGGGAAGAGGAATTTAGAAATGGTCTCCATTCACTATTGTTGTAAGACATATACTATTTCTTTAGAGATACCTTGAGAGAAATATATTATCTCCCTAGTCCTTCCTCATTTCATTCACACAGAGTTCTGTTATCAGTATTCCCTTTCTAATTTTTTTTATATGTAAAGTATATGTATGAACACATTCACAGGGTGTCATTTGAACATTGACATACCATTAACAAAGCTTCATTCATATTCATCTAGGTATTCAGTATTTGCTCAGTGTTATGAAGCTGGCAGGAAAGGCACGTATTTCACTGGAGATGAAATTTGGGATCATATTAATTAATTCATCACTATAAATCACTGGAAGAGAGCACGTCTTGTTAGCTTCAGTTGCTCAGATAGCAATCAGTGGCTCATTAGCTTTAAAAATATCAACCTGGTTGAGCTATCATTGCTCTGCACTGTAGACTGATGAGGCACATTAGAACAAATGTTACATGGCACACAGAAAAATTGCTTTTACCCATTATCCCAGCTACATGCACAAAATCATATGGGAAAATCACTGGTAAAGACACTCAGTCAATGACCAAAAAGCACTGCACCTGACCACAGTTTTTGGCCTTAATTTGCTGCTAAGTGCTACTTAGCCCCAGTCCTACATGCCTTGTGCATGCAATGCTCTGATTTGACCTAATCAAGGGGGTTCAGATTAGTTCAGAAGCAAATAATTCAGCCCCGTCTATCTTTGGTGTTACCAAAAGACATTTTTCACTCATTCCCAAAGCTTATTTTTATGACATAAGACATAGAAAATTAACCAAAAATGCAATAGTAATACATAATTATAATGCAAAAATTTAAAAAGCATGTACATGTAAAAGAACATTTTTGAAGTGTGAACAATAACATCTTCAATGTTAAATGAATCTCCTGTAATTAATATGGTCACATTAACATAAGCATTAGCTGGTTTGAGCAGCTTTTTCTCCTCCAAAAGGACTAGAATTTTACAATGAGATTATTATTCAGTCTTTTCTGCAGAGGTTTTCAGGTACCTAAATAAAGTGAAAGAGAAGAGCACAAGCAGAGTTAAGTAGGGGCTCAGCATACATAAAAGGTACTCTGAAGTGTCAGTATGCTCAGCCAAACCCAGTAGATGTAGTTTTCTGAAAGACACAAATATACCAAGACTGTAAGGGTAGGCATGAGAGCAACAAGACTTCACTAGTTTCTCAACAGTGAGCATCAAGTCGATTTTAACAGCAAACATGTAAAAGAAGTGTACACTTGTAAATTCGGGGGGTTTTCCAGAGTGGAAGATGTAATTAAATGTCTGTCTCTGTTCTCACAATTTGCTGACTTGTCAAGACACAAACTAAGGATGTTTTCTAAGCCTCTCTCTCCTGTTTCTTCATGTAATACCTGGAGTGAAAGGCAGCCTGGAACATGTCATTTGCAACACAAGAAAAAGAAAGAAGTCAGCAGAAATAGAATCTCTGGCAGCAGCTTAGTACTGTACACATGTGTGAGTGCTGTACACAGCATGTCCCCAGGCTCAGCCATCAGAAGACTCTGTGTACAGGCCCATCCATCAATTCCTATCTGCATAGCGTCCTTCAAGGCATTAATTTCTCATGTTATGCTTCTATTAACTTAAAGGTCTCTATCTTATAATCAGTGTAATTTAAACTGCTATCTTTAAGCTGTTATGGATAAATGTTTAATGTTCAAACAATTTTACCTGAGCTATTAGAAATTTGAAAACATTCACTGATTTAAGTAGTCACCTTTGCAGTGAAGATCTTGGTGCATCTGGTCTTAGAGAAACATTGTAATTTTTCAAGGTAATGATGGCATATTTTTAACAGCTTAAACTACTTTTCAAATTAAATGAAAAGCCACCATCATCAAAATAGATATATCTGCTGACCTGTCTTAGAATGCATGCCAGCAGACTATCACTACTCATTCTTAATTATTAGATTGATTTTAATTACTAAAATAGAGAATCAATTTATTTTATAAGTGGCAGCGTGTGATGGCATCCAGAGCAGTTTCTAAGAAAAATTGCAATAGTCATGGATATTCATATATAGGTTAGCTCTTTCTCTTCTGATTGCATTTTAAAAATTCTAAATGTGTTTTACTTTGATTAGCTCAATTTGGTGGTGTGTTCCTTTGATCCCAAATATTCAAAACTGAACTGTGAAACCTTAACATAAAAAATGTCTGGGTTAACCTTCTGCAAGGTCAGAGTGCAGGCTGAATGGAGAGTGACACAGACCTTCATTTTAATGCTTCATGCAAAAGCTGACCTTTTCCTTCTGTAATTCTTTGTTTCCCTGTTTCACTACCAGACTAACAGTAGTGGTCATTTTTCTCCTAGACTGCAACCTGGCCTTAGATGAAGATAGACACCTGACACTCTTGCTCTTTCTTCTGAGGATTTTTCAACCTGTAATCATGGCTTTGGATGTCACACAACTTTCAGGAATGCTACTCTTACTGGAAAGACTGTCTGTTCTGGGCTTCAGAAAGTGTCCATCTGTGTCTAACACTATACTTTTTAAGTGATGTAGACCCAGACCTTACAAGAAATGTGAGTGAAGTGTAGCCATGCAACAGATCCCACACCACTGGAAGCACATGAATCACGGCAAGTAGTGGCACCTACCACCTCAAGTACTAAAATATATATGGGATTTTTCTTTGGTGGCTAGAGTGCTTTAGTTTCCAGTATTTTAATGTGCTTTATGTTTTGAAATGCTGCTCACGATTTTCATATCATTGCTATGTCTGCCAACTAGAGAAGAGATGATGAAAAAATCGAAGAAATGTAGATTAATCCTACCTGGACAGCTCTGGAGTGTAGTTTTTTCTGAATGTTTTTTAAAGATATTGTATGTTATCCTGATTTGGAAAAAAAAGAAGAATATTGTTAAGTCACATAAAACTCATTTCCCATGCACACAGAGGAAGGCAGAGGGCAGCAGGGGAGCCCCAGTGCCCCAGTCAGAGACATGAGCCCCTGCCCTGGCCCCCCTCCTCCCAGGGATATCTTGGTGAGCACCATCACCATAGGTCTTGCAGGATGGGGGTCATTGTTAGATGCAGGAGAAGAGCAACCTGGGGCTGTTCAAGACTTATTATGGAAGAAATCAAAAGTGGGGAAAGGGAGGCATTAAAATCAAAATCAAGTGGGCCAGAGAAAGAGTGAGACAACTGAAGAAAAATTATGTAAAAGGTGTCAATTGCCTATAAACAGCTTGCTGGTCAGCATGCTGGTCTGCCCATATCCTGTGCCTGAGCAGCATGGTCTGTCCTGTCTTATCATTAGATTTCATTAATTCATTAATTAAATTGCTTTATCATTAGATTTCATTAATTCATTAATTAAATTGCTTCTCTAGATCTATTCTGTGCATGTGTGTTTGGGGTCTGAGTGCAGCAAACTGGAGTCTGCATGTGCTAGGCAATGAATATCAAGCAGGACTAGCCAGTGAGCAGAGTAAGAGTTTTAGAGTCAGGTATCTAAGATGGATCCTGGAGATCAGAGGGTCTGTGGGCTGACTATTGGAGAGTCAGGAGATTACAGCCAGCTTCCAGAGAGTTTGTGCAGTCTGGGGATTGATTGTGAGACCATTTGTGCATATGTGTGCATGACCATAGGTGGCTAGGGCATTCCTGCTGGGGAAGTGCCAGTTTTTGAGCCCAGCTGCCTGGGGCATCCATGTGCGTGTCTGTGCTTGTGCTGCTGTGTGCAGAAGTCTCTCCCAGCAGCCAAAGTGGGGTTGCAGCCTTGAGGGCTTCTATGCATTTATGCCCCACTGGAAAACTGGGACCCAGGGACTGGCACTGGGCAGAGTGTCTGAGTCTAGTGCTGGGGGGATCCACATTGTGCATGTTTATAGGTATTTTCCCAATGATGAGCCTCCATCTTGCTCAGCCAGAGTAAGAGGGATCAGTCCATTGGCACTGTGTGTGATCATGTGAGAGCTGCATTTTCTGTCTGTGTTGGTCTGTGCTGCCAGCTGTGTGTCTGTACATGCACAGTGTGCATGTGTGCCTGCTGGGAACACGCTCAGCCTCACTGCTGAGTGGACCTGGGGACAAGTAGCAGAAGCTTCACTTCTATCAGGCTATTGGATTTGGCAGCAGCTAATGTTAAGTCTGACATATCTGGTGAAAAAGGACGAATGTGTCAGTAGGAAAATTTCAGGCTTTTCTTTTTCCTGTACCTGTACATTAGGCACAAGCAATAAATCTGATATTCTCCAGCAAAAGTATCACCTTTGTGAAATCTCTAGGTCCCAATCAGTGAATATGCCTCATGTGATTGCTTGCCACAGCATAGGGTGGACTTCTAGCAAGCCTAGTGATAGAATCTGGGCCTGGCTACAATCAGCAGTAGTCCCAAAGTCTCAGAGGAAGCCTGACCTTGGCCCCATCACAGTCCCATTACACTCAGAATGTGCGAACATGAGAGTTTCATCCTCTGTACTGAGACTAAATGGGGTAAAGCTACTGCAGTATCAAGTTCTATTGCTACACTTTGCTAGAGTAAGTTACTTTGTTTTGCAGTGGAATTCTTTGAAATTATAATGATGCAGGAGGTATATGCCTGTCAATAGAATTATGCACAATGTTATGCAGGTTAATATGTTCAGCCAGGGTGTTAGAAGGATGGTGTCCTAATGAGATGCTCATACATCTGCCTTTTTTTCTGTCTGCTCATATGTATTTTGTTACAGAATCATGCTTAGTGTTGTACTTCATTCTTCATGTAAGACACAGATTTTGTTTCCTGCCTACAAGCACACTCTCAATCCACATGTATCTGCCAGGTTAAAAGAGGGAGATTCAGGGATTTGCATAGTCAGGTTGAATGAAGATTTCTGTGAAATATGCCTGTTTCATTAGTCTTAGAAGACCAGAGGTGCAGTGATACATTACTGTGACATGGAGTTATTCTGTATGATGCTGTCACATCCCCTTCTCCAAGCTACATTCGGCAAAGAGAAGCAAGAAATACCTATGTTAATGTTATCTCAAATACTTGCCATTTTATCACCTTCATCATATTAGAATTTCTTTAAAGCCAGGGCATGCTCTGTAACTTATCAAAATAAGAAGAAAAATTAGTCTAAATATATAAAAGATGAGTAAATGAAAAATAACCTCTCAAAATAAAGCCAAAATATATTAAAAAATGTACTGATGAGTAGACTTCAAAATACATGCAATGCTTTGCATTAATTAAGCTTTTAAAGCTTAAGTCAAAAAGCATGGTAGATTAAAACAGAAAATGAAATGTGTGGTAGAAAGAGAACAGAGCCAGCTGCCTGCTTACTGATGTGAAATAGGTACTTAGAGAGTTAAATGGAATATAACAGTTTACAATTTTTGCTGGACCTTAAGCACTTTGAATCAGACTGTTTCCCTGAGTTCCAGTAGCATTTAATGATATTTTTAGTACTTTTCTAGATGGACTAAAAATTATGCTTAGGTGGTGGTTTATACAGGAGTCTCTACTCCTCTCTAGACAGTGAACTTTCCTTTATAGGAAAAACACAGGGAAAAAATTCCAATGCCCAATTAACTAATTATTCCTTCAGCTCAGCAATACCATTATACCTCATGCATTTCATGTAGGGGAAATAATCACCACCTCAACACAAAAAGTGCTGTTTCTTTAATCACAAGTGTTTATAGTTAAAGTTCTCTTTAAAAAGGTACCTGGAAGAACTAAGATACATAATCACTACTCTATGCCATTACTTCCAGATTAGGGACACCTAATACTGGCACACTGTAGATCAGCATTAGATGTGTAAAATTGTATCACATCACCTAACTTTAGACTTCTGCAACAGCAGAGATCTGTGCATGAGACAGTTGTCCAAACTCCCTTTATAGACAAAGGAATATAAGAGTGCTTCTAGAGTGATTCATCTGGTCTATTTTAGACATCAACCTTGGGAGGAGATGAATCACAATTTGGAAATACTTATTTGTTTCCACTGACTATAAAGAGTGTTTCTATAATTAGCTCAAATGTGGATGTCTCCACTGTCAATGCACAAAATTTGAAGTGATGGAGCCCACCTCTAGTCTGGTAACAAGGAGTATCTTCCTTCCTGAATTGTCCTATTAAAATCATTGGTAAAGAATTAAAAAAAAAAAAGTACTAATTTGCAGATGATTTATTTCTGCAAAATTTGCAGGATCTATAAAAATTTTGAATAAATGTACTAAAGCTTCAGGAAGTAGGGGAAAAAACCCTATGTGCAGTTTCAGGGAAACTAGGGAAATCATGGTAAGTAAACAAATAGTTCTATTGAAAGTGGAATTAATGAAGCTTAGGTTCCTATGGATTTGTGTTTCATGCTTGATTTATTTTGTAAGTGAATTTTAATACAGCTGCTGTTGAAACTCACTTCTTATTAGACATCCAAGATTCTTCAGAGGTGAGAACCATCCTAACTACCTCAACCAGAGAAAAACCTCCAGTGAGAAAACGGGCATTATTGACTCTGGCATAAGCATGTAGGAAAAAACTCTTGCCTAAAAAATTTATTCTCTGGTGTCTGGCAAGACATACATGTACTTTGGCTTTGTTCAAGTGTTCTCTCAGGTTTGTTCAAGTGATCTCTCTTCCTTACCTAGACAGCTGCTAACATGATATGTCTGGGGATTTGGAGACCTCCTCTGCTCTATCAAGTTTAACTAAAATTTGCCAGAGGATATTAATCAAAAGTAATTGGGATAAACTAACAGAGAGATGTAGGGTTTTGCACTGATGCACCTGTGCATTTACATAGGAAATAAAGGGAAAATAATAGGATGCAATTTGTTTAGGCATTATAAAATACTTTCAGAAATCTAATTGCTGAGGACTTCAGGTTTTACCTCTTATTTGGGAGGTCCCCTCCAGTCATTTTATGCCTCTTAAAAACATTCTAAGGTGAATAGTTCAGCACTAACAAAGCAAAGTGTCACCTGCTGCTCTTTAGATGTCTTATATCAAAGTTGTGAAATTACCTGACCCAAGATGTTTATCTGGAAAATATTTAACTACTTGATTTCACAAAGGTGTGTGAGAAAATGTCTTTCTTTCATAATTATACTGTTCTCAAATTAAACTAATTTTCCACCCCAAATTCCATTGGTTCTGCTTTTGAGAATTCAGATATGTATTTGAAATTTGGGGTTTTTTTAATATTTACAAGTTGTTTTCACAGCTTCTCATTTCATTAACTGCTGAAGAACAGAAATGGATCCATTTTGTCATGGTTTATTCAGTGTTTCTGAGAAAACAGGCTGAATGTAATTTTTTTCTCCTCTTCACAGCTCCTTGTTCTCCCATTTCTTTATCAGAGAAATGACATGTGTGACACAATGGTATTTGTGATAGTCTAATTACTGGCATAAATTCAGGATGAAGCTGTTACTCCATGCTGCAACTCTCAGCCTCTGTCAGGCTCTATGACAGTCTATATGATAGACTCCAAACCACAGGAAATCTCAGTCATCTGTCCGTGTGTCCAGATACTTTCACCACCTGCCTGGCTAGGGTAGCACAGCAGTTAGACTGAAGCAGCAGGGCAAGCAACAGCCCAGAGGTGCATGCATGGAGCAGGTTGCTCTCCTGTGATGCACCGAAAGGGAAAAAAATTTGAACAAGGAAGAAGTCTGAATCCTGCAAAAGCAGGATGTGGCAAGGGAAATAATTGCTCTCAAAGCTATGCTTATATAAAATGTTATGATTACTGTGTTTGCATGAACTATGTAAAAGTAGTGTGCAGGAGTGCCACATTACAACCTTTCAGGCTTTAGGCTTATTCTTTGATCTTATGTAAAATAAAAGAATGATCTATAGCATTTGGAAGAAAGTTACTTTACACACATTGCTGAGGGTAGTTGGATATATGTCTCCTGTGACACATTCAAAGAATAAAATCCATTTTGGCAAATAAAACTCAGTACTTCATAGTCTAAAAACTCTTGGCTATAATGATTCATACTTATTCCACAACAATCAAAACATAAAAAATAAAAAAATGGGAAGCAAGTGCATATAGGCTGAAGAAAGAAAGGCCTTCTATAAGTGAACCTACAATCTACCATTTCCCCTGTCCCTTCCTTCATGGGGACCATATTATTTTTACATCAGTGTGAAAAGCAGTAAAGAATTACCAATTTTTTCATACATTTGTTATTACATTTATGTTTACATAACTTATTAGGTTTGGTCTGGAATTTGTTTTGTGTATACCTTCAGAGTTCATCAGCTGCTGCCTTCTCTAACACTAGAACTCTGTGCTTTTCGTTTTCACCGAAACCCTTATAATAGGATTTACTGAAATGCAGTTACTAGATTCTTAGGTTTATGGACCAAGACTGGCACCTTCTGGTGAGTGAATTTAAATCCACTGCAGAAATATGATATCCTAACAGACAGTGCTTTTAGCAATTTGCTATTTGGAGGTGGTCCAGTCTCCTAAATGTTTTTGTGACTTAGTTTAAATATATAAAGACATCATATTTAACAACACACGTACATGAATACAATTATACATAGATATAGAAGAATTCACCTATAAGTTAATCACTTTATTAATTAATGGTCATCAAATTGAACAAATGATTACACATAAATTGATTTTTGATTTTGACAATAGGAAATTGGCTAATATGATGGATTTTTAAAGTATAATGGAAGATATTTAAGCTTATGGAACAACAGAGATAGGCTTTAGACTTGAAAAGTGCCATTAGTGGAGAGGTGCATTGTTTTAGGTATTTTTACTGATATGTTCTAAGGCAGTACAGATCTGTTTACAAAAGCTGGAATGCTGATCACTGAGGATTACAAAGCAGAGTATATTTTGCACACATTTTGGACTTGTTTGTTTGAACTGGTGCCATGATTAGAGACATTTATGTTTACAAATTCTCAGCTACCAACAGATTCTAAGATAAACTTTGATATTTAGCTGTCCACACCAGAATAACCCATTAAGTCTCCATGACAGTAAACAGAAAGTCTTCTGCAGTTATTTGGATAGATTTTTAATATATAAGTTATAAATGTCACAAGGAGGGAAAGAATAAACTTCATTTGTTTTGGGGTCAGACAGCCTAGCTTTTCATGTGCAGCAGCCATTGAAAATGTGAGCAAGACACACAGCTAGTCTCCTTGAAAAGTGGTACATGTTGTCCAACAGAGCAGCTTTCTAACATTTCAGGCAGAGATTGATTTATGCCCTCTAATCCGCACCTACAGTGCTGTACTACAGGCAGAAGATGGCCTGAATTAAAAATCCAAGGTATTTGGGGGAAGGATTCTTAAGAATATTTGGTTTCTACCCTTTTTATTAATTTGTTTTGTGGCATTGATATTCCTGCATGACCCAGAATGCTGGAAAATATGCATAGTCAATGTCCATTCATTAATTTGGTAATCAAAATTAAGATAGCAGTCAAAGGACCTGTCTCACTGCATTCCTTCTACTCTGAGTTTTGCACTTTCCCCTAGCACCAGCATGGGCCACTCACCTTGAAGGCAATTTGTATTAAACCAATTCTGATAATTATGTCACTCTCTAAAACTATTTTATTTTTTCCAATGTTAGTACAAACTCCACCATTGTCTTCAAACCTCCTGGTAGTTAATTGTACAAAGAAAAGTGTTACCAAATCCAACAGATTATTTCACATAAGTCAAGGAACAGCCATCACTTGGCAATTCATTAATGCCTACAGACCCAATTAAGCAGCCTAAATGGTTTCATGCCCCATTTTCTTATCCCTTGTGTCACCCAGTCCCACCAGATTTCTGCTGAGGTGAATCCCATGCTCATTCAGATGCTCAGTTCTAACACTTCACATGCCTGCTGTGCCTGCTCCCCACATCCCTTCCTAACTAGGTCAGAAGAGAGAGAGAAAGAAAACACTACACCAATTTGTAGTTTTTCAGTCTCAGACAGCACCTGGCTGGGTGCCATTCACTTCAGGAGTAAGGCAACTTGCTCTCCTTGAAATAATAGCATAAGAGCTGCCAACCAATTGTGCTTGATGGGACATTATCGCTGGATAAATTGCTTTCCTACAGCAGTACCATTCACTTTTAGGATTTACTGCAGATAGCTATAATGGGAAGGTTGTGATAGTATAGGGGAAGAAGAGTCTCGTAGTTCTAATTTGAAATATTTCTATTTTACTAACATAAAAATGCTTGATAGAGATAATACCCTGGAGTATGCCATATATTTCAATATCAAGAACTCTAGCAAAATCAAGCTGTGTTTCTACAGGTGCTGAGCTGGGAGATACAGTTTTGTCCACTGTCCTCTTTACCTTTGTCTAATTTTTTTATTATTACTTCTATGAAAACTTACAACTTGCAACTTGTATACTGTGGAATAGTACACAAAACTTATAATATTTTACTATCCTAAGAGTAGTCTATGTTTATGTTTACTTTTGAATTATTATAGACCCATCATTCCAAAGAAGGCATCATTTTATTCTGAAAATATGACTTTGCACATCTTTTTGTATGTTTTAAGGGAGCTTCTAGAACTCAAAAATAAATGTCTCCAGAAAGATTTAATGGTTTTAGAAGGTGAAATAACACTGAGTGATAAGATTTGTTTGCTTCCTAGACTTTGCTTAAGAGCTTTGTGCTGTAATTAGCTGCAGCAAGAAAAGTAAGTTGGCCTATATTTCTTCAAGCAACAGTCAAACACAGACCCAGACAAGTTGCTAAGAATTTTTCATAACCAATTAACATCTGTCTTCCTACTTAACAAATGCTTTAACATTCATAATGGGGAAAGTGGGATGTTTTCAAGATCAATATCTGTTTTGAATATGTGAGCCAATTAATACACATGCTGGAACAGTCTGCCTGCTGTGTAGTATCACAGCTCTCTTTTAAAATACTAGAGGAAATAGAATTTGCTTCATGTGTTTCCTCCTCAATTCTGCCACACAATTAAGAATCCACGTGCACCCTGGAATATTATGGTTCTCTGTGCACATATCAAATGCACCAGACAGCATATGTGTTTTGCATCCTTCCTTGGAGACTCCACACACCACAGAGAGTAGGAGAGCTGTCCTTAGGTGAGGCAACATGAGCCCGTGCACAGGGCATAGGACTGCCAGACCTGAAGCTCATCCTCACTTGATATAAATTTATTGCATCTCCATTACACCTTTTCTGTCTCTTGTGAGACTACACAAATTTACAGTGCTTGAAAACTGATCCAAGAGACCTAATTTTTTTCCTGGAAATACTTTTGAACTGCTTTTTCAAAACTGAATTTTGAATTAGGATAGTTCAGTTTTCTATATAAAAGGAAGATACAACACTGTTTGAAAAATATTAAAATATATAAAAGGAACTGTGAAAGAAAGAGATTAGCTTTGCTAGCTAAAGTAAAATTCATTCCTGTCTAAACCGTGGATATCTGACACTTTTTGTTATCAAGGAAAAATTAGAGCTGCAAAGTGAACTTACTTGTACTCCCCTCACACAAATCTAATGAAACCTCAGTTACTGCATTGCACTGGGTGAGCCCTGCTGCTGCCTTTTCCATTACTACCATTATTTTTCCTATTCAGGTTTTATTGCACAGAGCAGAAGTCTGTCTTAGAGTTTTGGAAAGCATTTTGTGAGTGGTAAGTAGAGAGTCTGGAACAGATATTTTGTGCATTTTCCTGAGCAAAGTATCTTTTTAAAAGTTTTTGCAATTATGGGAAGTGGACTGGATTTGATGGCTCAGCAAGTCCTCCTTCAAAACCATGTTTTTATTTTGCAAAGTACATCTTTATGACTCAGAATCAGATGCTTTGCACACGACAGTTCTGTGACTGTTGTGGAAAAGTGATGAAAAAAATTTCATTTAAATAATCACAGTATAGATTTTGTAAACTTATCTAATTTTCTTACAGATCAGACATTCTGTCTCAAAAAAAAAAAGAAATATCTTCAACATTAGAAAGCCGAGGATATTTCATGTGCAGAAACAGAGAATTTTTGTGGTAGCCATGTTTCTGCTCCAGGAACTCAGAGTTGTTTTTCTGACAGTAAAAACATAGAAAGTAATAGAAAGCTGTCAAAATGCTAACAAAACCACTTTAATTTAAACAACAGATTCATTTTGATAGTATCTGATTAGCTTGTTTTACAGAGGTAATTTTGTAGACTGACACCACAGTCACTTATTTATGCCAGTGTGATTTAGAATATAAACATGAATTATAGGACTCTTAAACCATTCAGTCTGCATCTTTGCCAGACTGTTCTCTATTGTCTATACACTAGCAGGTTTTTTTTCACTTTCATTTACATTTTCTTTGTTATAGAGCTTCTATTGCTTCTTTTGTGAGGTCATACTCAAAGAAAATAAATCTCCCTGTCAAGAACTCTTTCTTTGATTTTTCCTTTCATAACTTAGTCCCTCTGCTTCTTTTTACTCCTCTTTTTATTAAGCTATAAAATTTGACTGTGCTCCTTGTTGACTGCACCCCTCAGTACCAGTCTGTCAGCACGTTCCCTGCTGGCCACTCTTTGCCAAGCTATAGAACTTAGCTTTTCCCATAAACTAGTTCCTCACTGCTACTATTGCCCATCACTGAACATTCTTGAGTCTGTCTGCATTTTATGGTAATTTGGTGCCTTGAGATATATCCAGTAATACAGATATTGCACTATGTGAATATATTACGGTACTTACCAGAAGTCCTAAAGAAAGGAAGTTTCCACCATATTTTGATAATATTTCTCTGCCTATAAAGATCACTGTTCCTTGGACCTATGCCTCAACTGCCTCCAGGGTTTTCCTGACACTACAGTTCCTAGGCATTTTCCTTTGCATCTTGGGCTATATAATCTCCTAAAGTTATTAATTTGAGCCTCCCTACTTCTAATGCCTACTGATCTTTTACATTTTCTGATGCCATTTATGATTACAATGCCAAGCTCAACATAATCTTTATAATTTTTCCTTTTTCTGTTGTTTCATAATGAGATAGCTTCTACCATCCCCACAGTGGTCTCTATCTTCCCTATCAGGGAAATTCTGTAGTGTGATTTTGCAGAACTTATCCTGCAAGAGTCCACTCATATGTCATTTAATTTTAATTTTGTCTAAGGTAGCAAATTCTACCAAATACATCATTTTTATTATTTATTGCATCTATTTCCTTTTGTTTATACTCTTTTTTTTATTGGTACTGTAAAAAGCCAAGTACAATTTTTCTCCAGTTCTTTTAAAAAACCATATTGTTCATTTAAGATTGAAAAACTTTTTCAGGAGCTAGAAAGTGTGGTGTCTGTTGGGAGAGCAGCAACACTCTTCCCACAACGCCAACAGTCGACCACATGTGCTATATCCAGCTTCTCTTGGTACCTAGAATTCTCGATAGAATTAGCTTTGCAGTTTCAGGGAGCTGTGGTGAAGTATGAACCAGTACTCAGTCATTCACCCTTAGGAACAATCCAAGAACAAGATATGATTGTGAGTTAATAGGTATTACCAGAAAATTTATTGATATTATGCTAAGCATTATTATTATTCTATAATTGACATACCATGGAATAATAAAATGACAGTCCATAATTTTTTACTACATTGCAAAAGGAAGAGCTTCAAGAAAAAATTGAATTGCACAGCAATTCATGTAGATTAGATGATCTGCTTGCTAACACAGTTGTTCTGAATTTATGGATAGAGTTGAGTATTTTTACACATTATCAGGCCTACTCTGATATAAAAGCTTTGTGAAAAGATTCTTCACAGCATCTGAAATTTGGAACAGTTGAGACAAAGACTGTGAGCATTTTGAACCACTAAGTACCAACATGACATTTCGTAGTTAACATTGTCCACATGAGGCCACTTGCTCATTATCAGCAGCAGAGTCTGTCCTTTATCAGTGCCTATGAAAGTCAATGTGCACATCCTCTGCTGGATCAGTCATCTGACTTCAGTGCAGCCATGGCAGTCAATACCAGACATGTAATTCCAATGAAAACATTCCACTTCCTACTGCAGTAGATCAATAGATCAATACCATAGTTAATAAGTGAGTACCTTACACTTGGAGCCCAAACTAAAAACAAATCTTATCATTAAAAAAATATATTTGATAGTAGGTGCATTAGGGTTTGTTGTCAATAATAGTAGCAGACCTAACGAGCACAAATCTTCCTTCGCTCCATTTTAATTCACATTAATGTAGATGTAGACAACTTGCAGTTATTTGTAAGTTGTTGTTCTTTCATCTCCAAGTCAAAAATGCAGGGGCAAAGAAATAATTACCTGATTTACATATTGAAAACTTTTAAAATGTTGCTCATTCCAGCCAGCAATTTCAGCTGGAGAAACTATCAGTATCAAATAAAGTTGAAATTCAGATGAATTCTTCCAATTTACTTGAGAAGGAATGGCCCAAGTACAAAGGAAAATCTATTTACTGCTTTGTCAGTGTAATCAATCTGCTGCTTTGCCATGGTAGAGCTCTTCTTCTCAGTCCTTTAGTAGGAAGTAGAAATGCAGCCTACAGCTATTTGCAACAGAGTCAGTCACTTCAATTTAACTTTAAAAAAATCTGGCTGGCAGACAGGGAGCTGGTCTCCACAGTGGTAATTTTATAACAAAACACAAGTGTCAGGTAAAATTATATCTGGCAACTAGACTTCTACCACCTTATTCATCCAGTCAGACAAAAAGAAATAGTTCTTTCATTAGAGATTATTCATCTGAAACACACAGTAATTTTTCATTTGTTTCATGTAGTTTACAACATTCTTTCATACACTGTGATATTTCTATGCTTCTAATTTCAAAATCCCATTAAAAAACACTTGTTTCAAGTTCTTTTTATTTCTTTGTTAAAGGGACTTTATTAAAATTATCATAACTATTATTCCAAACTATAAAAATGCCACCTTGCAGAACTGAAATTCTTGAACACCTCCCTCATCTCCTCAAAAATCTGTGCCTGGATAGTCCAGCTGCACCTCCTAGGCTTAGTCATAAACAGGCCCATAGCAGATTCTAAGATATGAGATGGCTACTTGCTTTGTAGAGCTCCAAAGAATCCCACAAGAGAGAGCAGAATGTACAAAATTTATGAAAAAAATGCATTTAGCAAACAATATCTACATTCTCAACCCACAGTAGGTTTCATCTCACCACATTTAGAAATCTGAAACTATACATTCAAATAGACCTAGAGTGCCTTTAGAGTCAATAAAGAGAAACAGGCTTCTCACTGAAAAGAAATAGGCATGTCTGTCTCCAGTCAGAGATTTCTGAGAATGCCAGATAATTGCCCAAAATAAGTGTTTTCTTATTATTCAATCAGAGGGATGTTTTTTTTCTTCTCTTGGCAAGCAGAAGTCTGCAGTGAGAGCCTAAGAGTAATCTGTCAGGAGCAAGATTGAAGAGAAGCATGAGGAGAGGCTTTTAAAGTGTTAGGAGAGTAACAGTTAGGAAATACCAGTAACAGGAACATCTAATTACCATGCTGGGATATAGACATAAATACAAAGCAAAAAAATCTGTAAACTAAGTATTGGAATAGTTCTGCTGCTTAGGGAACAAGAAACATAAAAATCATCTCAACAGAGATTCCTCCTACACTTTTGAATATTCAACAGATCGATATGTTTTTTACAGACTTCACAGAATTGAATTCTTTCAGTAGTACAATGCAGTATGTCAATCTTTCTGTACTTGGCACTGACTTTTGCAAAACCAGGCTGTCAGAAGCCCTGAAGCATCACTGAATCAATGGCAAAGAGCCTTGGTGAACAGAAGCTGCCCCGACTGATACTCTCAGCTTTTTCCACCATCATTTCCATTCTCATTGTTCTCACAACATGCAGGTAGGGTCACATGCTGTTGGATCACCTCTGCTGGGTTAACAAGGTCTCTTTTACTCTATCCTGTCTGATTACACTCTCAAAACAATGTGTCAGAGAAACTGACAGAACAATGACCTGGTCAACAAATGAAAAAACAAACACAGTTTTCTCAAGTTTTTGAAGCCGCAATAAAGAAAAAACAGCAAAAAATCTGGTGTGACATGGGTCCATATATGCTAGTAAACACACCTCAGATATGGAAAAAAAAAAAGAGGTTGTATATCTCTGAGCAGCAGCCATTCCCCATTCCCCTGTACTGCATAGTGGAAGGAGGTAGACAAGTCAGGCATTAGGTTGAGCCCAGGAAGAAGGGAGGTGAAGAAAGAAGGTGTTTTAAGATTTCTTCTTATTTCTCATTATTCTACCCTGATTTGACTGGCAATAAGTGAAAATAATTCCCTCAAGTCAAGCTAGTTCTACCTGTGATGGCAAGTGCTGAGTGATCTTCCTGTCCTTATCTTGATGCACAAGTTTTTGTTGTGTTTACTTCCCCTGTTTACTTCCCTGAGGGATGGAATGATGAGTGGCTTGGTCGGGACCTGACATTCTGCCAGGATCAACCCAAACGTAGTTACCATTTACCTCCAAGTGCTATTTGTGACACATCCCATGGGAGCCCTCTCTAATAATCTGTTTTCTTACACAGAGCTATTCTGGACAGCTCTCATCTGACGCTAAGTGAAACATCCTTCAGGGCATTCTACAATGATCTAAACTTTTTGATTAAGATGTGGTCAGAACAGTACAAAACAGATGCTCTGTAAACCACACATGCCTATCTACTTGCTAGAGGATTACTTGAATAGCAAATATTTGAACTACTTGAGCTATTAACTGCTCATAACATCCTATGACAGCAGGAAAATGATCTTACTTTCATTTGATCCCCTAGCAGCATTAGTAAGTTCCCCATTTTCCTGCTTTTTTTCTTGAAATCCTCTGCTGATTTTGATAACGGAGCCTTACCAACTCATCTAAGCTCTCTGAGATTTTCTTGGAGCTACTGTGCCACACTGTCAAGGGGCCTCCATGTCTTTCCCAAGGAACTGATATAACATAAATGTCCCTCAGAAGATGTATATAGTAGGAAGGTCTGTCTGAGTCCTTCTGAGTTTGCTTGCACTTGACACTACCAAAGATTAGCACAGTCATGATCCTGGCCAATATCTGGGAAGAAAAGTAGTAAGATACAATCTGAATGAAACAATCTTTCAGGACCTCAGCATTGGGATAAGAATTAAGACCTTGATTCTGAGGTGCACCTAGTGCAACATGGTCACTTGAATCCATGTCAGCAAGTGAATGATCCTGTGGCATTGTCCATATTCCAGCCAGGACCAGTGACAGTGCTGGACCCTAAAAGCTGCAGACACACGTAGTGTTCTTACCTACTTTTACATAAATATTTTTGTGTTTGGGCCATAAAGCATGCAATAGGAGAATGAGTTAGAGCCAGGTATGTACTAGGAAGGCTTGTGCTGCTGAGATGCCAAGGGCTGTGGGATAGCTCTCCTGCCATGGTGTGTATCTACTGTGCTCAATACAGACAGACCATGAGCACCTGACACATGATCAGCTTAAGGATGAGCTTGATCTAACACTCTTTAGAATAATTACCAAACACAATTATCTCAGAAGTACAGTCTCGGAGTACCACGGGAGCATTTCTGTTCCAATAAGTAGCACGTCACTTGTTTCTAGTTTTTACATTAGAAGTCACATACCTTGTTTAATTCCCTTCTACCTTCCACTCTTTCCTGAGTCTCTTCTATCTTTTTCTGAACTTCTCTGTCATTAATTTGTCAGATTAACTTTTTTTCTGTCTGCCTTCTCTCCCAGATTTGGTGTCTGTCTCTTTTTGTCCATCTAAAATAATTTCCTCTCATTTCCCCCTTTCACCATTCCCTCAGCCAAATTCTTTGAGGAATTAATGTTACATTAGTAGGATATCACTCTGGTTATGGTTTTGTTATATTTTGTATCTTTCTCAACATTTACTTGTTTACTTGTTTCATTGTTTAAATCATAGAATCATAGAATCATTGAATCATTAAGGTTGGTAAAGGCCTTTAAGTCCAACCATAAAAATAACAGTGCCAAGTCCACCAACAACACTTATGGGACAACAGCTTCCCAAATTTTATCTGTGATTACCTTACTGATATCCCGTTCTCCATTTATTCTACATGGTAAAAGTTTATGAACAATAAATAACATCTTTGGGAAGCTTAGATCTAAAAAAAACATGAAAAAAGCCTACCTATCAGACAATGAAAAATATAGATTCAGTTCTGGCATCTTCCACAGACCTCTGTGTCTCCATGACCAAGCTACAAAGTTTGGGGAAGTACCCATTTCTCAAACTCTATCTGTCCAGACACTGAGAAAACAACTCTTCTGAAGATGGACAGCAGTGATGTTACAGAAAGCCAAAGAAGATGTCAGTCCCACAGCATGGTTTTTATTCGAATAATTTCAGGAAGTCAACTATGACATTAAAAATGAGAAAAACAGCATTTAAATTTGTACTCACTATTTAACAAGTTACGAGAGGAAGAAATGTATACATTGAATTTGGGGGGCTTCAGGAGAGCAGGTAGGCTGGTGAGCTAAGCAAAATTTATAGAATGTTGGTTGAATTAAACTCATCAGAGGTTTACTGACACAAAGGAAATTACCATGTTCAAGACAGAAATTACAAATTAAAGGAGAGATCTGACATGAGTTCATGAAGTCATTTGATTTCCAAAATGGTCTGCTTTGTTTCTGGCTCTTCACCAATAGGTAACAAGAAGTGGCAAGGAATCAATAGTGTTGCTAGGGTTGCAAACTGTATTAAAAATTTGCCAGATGTCTTCAGTGGAGGAAAGTAGGAAAATGACAAGTTCTCCCATCATCATTCATGTTTAATCTAAAATTTTCATGCAGATATTGGTTCCATGCCAAAGGGATTTTTTAACCAGTAGAAGTTACAATAATCAAAACCTAGCCTAGATAGTTCACTATAAATATGGATAATATTTCATCCTCACAATGGGCCCGTGCTTTTTTTACAAACAAAAGATATGAACACAGACCATTCAAACTCTAGAGCAAAATTATCATGGAAAGCTAGATTGTTCTGTCTGGATAAAATGTCATACTTGCTCTAAGGAGGTCCTGATTTAAATATTTTTAGAATGTTTATTTAACATTTTACTGTCTACCATAGTTAGAACTATACAATAGTTTGGCTTGGAAGAGATCTTTAAAGACCATCTAGGCCAAACCCTCTGCAATGAGAATGACATCTTCGACTAGATCAAGTGGCTCCAATCAACCTAGCCTTGAATGTTTCCAGACAGAACATCTACCACCATTCTGTTCAACTTGTTACAGCGTTTCACCAGTCTCATTGTAAAAAATACTGTGGTTATATCCAGTCTAAAATTACCCTCTTTTCTAAACTGCTTCTAAAACCATTCTTCCTTGTCCTATCAAAAGAAGCCCTGCTAAAATGCTTGTCCTCATCTTTCTTGTAAAATACCTTTAAGTATTCAAAGGCTGTAATAAAGTCTCCACTTTAGTAGAGCATTTTCTTCTCCACACTGAGCAATCCTATCTCTCTCAGCTTCTCCTCATTGGAGAGGATCATCTTTGTGGCCCCTGTATGGATGCACTTCCACAAGTCTATGTCTTTTCTGTGCTGAAGGCTTCAGAGCTGAACACAGCACCCCGGGTGGGCTCTGACAAGGGCAGTGTGGACTGGTAGAATCACCTCCCATGGCCTGCTGGCCACGCTGCTTTTGGGATCACCCAGGATACAGCTGGCTTTTGGAGATGTGAGCGTACATTGCTGGATCACCTCCAGCCTTTTATCCACCAGTACCCCCAAGTCCTTTTCCTCAGGGCCGCTCTCAACAACTTCCCCTCCTAGACTGTATTGAACTGGGGGATATCACTTCATATTTGAAATAACTTTGCAGCATTGTGCTTATAAGGACACAAGCGAATCCAAAATATCTCTCTGATTTAGCCCAGGAGATATTGCAACAGAAGATGCTCTTTAAAGCTTTCTGACTTAACATGAGAGCAATGACAGAATTAGTTTTGCTTCTATTGATGTGCATAAGCCATGGTTGGTAGTGTTGAAAGGCTTATGTGGAGTCAAGAAGCTGCACGGTTGTACTCCCTGATGAATGCAAGATGCCTGAGGCAAATAAGGGCTTTGGTGCATGTTCTTTAGGGATACACCAAGGCAGAGGTGTTAGAATGTGCCTGAAGGTGAAACTGAAAGAGGTGGGAAAGAGAAGGATGCTGGATATCTGGACTTGAAATAAAATACACAACTGTTACCATTCAGGAGGAAAATTAACATAGTGAGCTATTTTTTGATGGCACTTAACAGTGAAATGCCTTTCTACATTAAGGGAAACATGGTAAGGCTTTTCTGTTTCTTAGTTAGGTACAATGATACAGCCACTGAAATGCTACATGTGCCTACTTAGAAAAGAAGAAAAAATCAAGCCTGCTAATGCCACTATAATTAGCACATAAGAGTGCATGATTATAGCATATAAGAGAAACACACCAACCAATCAAAAATGAAAACCTGAGAAATACATTAGTGGTGTCTGATAAGGATTTCAGACATCTGGAGATACCTCATAAAATCTTATTATTTGAATATTACACAACCTCACTCCAATAGCTCTTCTCAGTATGAGAAATACATCATATACACAGTCTTCTGGAGAATCTGGAAAGAGAAATGGATAAGAAAATGGTTAAACAGATGCATGCTTTTTTCATTTATATTTAGCAGCAAATCCTCATCTGTCTTTGATTTCATGTTTCTTCATTAATAGGCCTGACTTAGAATAAGCATAACAAAAACACACAAAGGTTGCCTTTCAAGTCCGTGAGTTACAATCTTCTTGGCTCGAAATTATTGACTTGAAATGCAGCTTCACCTTATGTGCACAAAAATAAAAGTCTTCCGCTATTATTTTTTTTACAAGTACTGGCACACAATCCCCAAAGTGGCACTGGAATCACACAGCTCCTTCTCTCTAGTTCTCAGCAAGTCCACCTTTTTTTCTGATATAAAATGTAATTATTTGAAAGGAACTTCAGGTAAGAATACTCACTCCTGCAATTCCCACTCACCACAATTTTTATTGCCTTCCTTGGCCACAAGCATTTTTAGCTTCTCCTCTGAAAAAAGAAAGACAAATAAATTTTAAAAATCTGTAAGGCATATTTAAGATTACATTTGCATTAATGAATTTTAAATCTGATCCTGATGGATGAAAACTTGAACATGAGATAGAAATGTGCAGTTGCAGCCCAGACAACTGTACCCTTGATGACATCAAAAGCAGAATGACCAGCAGATTCTACCCCTCTACTCTGTTCTTGAGAGACCACAACTGGAGTACTGGATCCAGCTCTGAGGACCTCAACACAAGAAGGACAGTAACCCGTTAGGGTAGGTCCAGTGCAGGGCCACAGAAATATTCAGAGAGATGAAACTCCTCTCCTGTGAAGAAACATTGAGAGATGGGGTTATTCAGCTTGGAGAAGAGAGGCTCTGGAGAGACCTTATTGCTTATAGAAGGGGTTCAGAGGAAAGATGAAGAAATAATTTTTGTGTAATGAGTGCTTATAAAAGAGATAGAGAAAGACTTTTTACCAGAGTCTGTAGTGACAGGGCAAGGAGAAATGGTTTAAAACTGAAAGAAGGTAAGTTTAGACAAGTGTTCCAGTTCCAGCTGGGACAGGGTTAATTTTTTGCAGTAGCTGGGAAGGAGCATAGCTAGGATACAGAGGTTATTCTATACCACCTCACAACATTGCTGGGGCAGGGGAAAGGGACTCTCTTCCAGAGAGCACAGGTGCCTTCCTGTCAAGTAAGTGAGGCAGACAGAGAGGTTTGGGAAATGCTGCTTCGGAGCTGGAGGCACTGCTCAGGGGGGTGGCTGTGATCAGGTATTGTCTATTGGGAGTTCCTGGGTGAGCAGTAATGTTCCTTTCTTTCTTCTTGTACCATCTCATCAGTTGTGCTGGTGTTACCGTTAGTTTTCTTATCTCATTGTTTAGAGTAAATTGTTCTTATCTCAACCCTTGATCTTCCCCTTTTGTGCCTCCAATGCTCCTCTCCAGCCCTCCACAAGGTGGAACGGGAAGTGGAGAGAGGGAGCAAGCAAGTGGCAGCATGGTTTGGAGTTTCAGTGGGAACACTGAATTAGGGGGTACTATCCAAAAAAATTCCTCAACAATTTTTCAAATAAGAAAGAAATTTTTTACAAGGTTGGTGAGACATTGGAACAGGTTGCACAGAGAACCTGTGAATGCTCAATCACTGGAAGTGTTCAAGGGCAGGTTGAATTAAGCTTTGAGAAGCCTGATCTAGGGATAATTGTCACTGTCTGTGGCAGAGGTGTTGAACTAGATAATCTTTAAGATCCTTTCCAAACCAAATCATTTCATAATTCTGTAATATTTAAAGTCACTTGGTCCAGATGGACATTATTCATTTGTTTATTTTTCACTCCACTGACAAAGTGTAAGTTACTTTTAGACAGCAGAAAAAATGTAAGATACCTTACACAAGTGCACAGCAAATAAACATTTCAACAAAAGCTTAATCATAGTAAAATGGAAGTTTTCTCTGTAGAGTTACAGGAAATTTACAATGTCAAATAGTGTTTAATAAAACTCACAGAAATTCAAAGTTCTGGTGAGTCTGCAAAGGCAAATAAAACAAAGAATGAAATTAAAATGCTATGTGAAAAAATTCTTTCTTGATCTCTTACTTTTATTTCAGAATTCTTACAGAGGGTCTGTAAAGGCCTTTGTAGTGCCAATCTAAAATTAGTTTTTTCTGAAATATATGTATCTGTTAATTTATTAGGGAATATTAATAGAAGTTGTGCAGAGATCTCATAAGTGAATACAAGCTGTAACATTTTAACAGTAATATTGTTTAACCCTTGGAACAATTGCCAAAATCTTGTCAAATATTTGTAATCTGGATATTTTAATCATCCATTAGAGGCGTGTTTTAAGATTCATGCTCCAGATCCCAGTCTCAGTCGTGTTGGGGTTTGTGGTGAGGAAGAAGACTGTCCAAAGCAGGAAAGCAAGCAAGCAACCAAAGCCTTAAAAAAAAAGCCCATCATGATTTTTATTCCCTGATAAATCATAAATTAAAAAACCACAAATAATTTACCAAAGTTCATTGGCTTAGAATGGGCATATCCTTATTAACTTTGGCTATTAAAAAGGATGATAGATAGCATAACCAATATAAATGAGCCTGAGACACTAAAACTTAGATCATCTTAAAAACCGGAAAAATAGAAACAATACCAAATAAATAATTAGGAATCATTAGAAATTACCTTATAAATGTAAGCAATCT
Source organism: Leptocoma aspasia (assembly GCA_013399835.1). NCBI lineage: Eukaryota > Metazoa > Chordata > Aves > Passeriformes > Nectariniidae > Leptocoma > Leptocoma aspasia. The sequence continues at coordinate 233,229 of VXAX01004668.1, forward strand.
TAAAAAGAACATTTGCTGTCACATGTCATCCTGAAAACAATGATGACAATGCACAAATGTTTTAATTATTGCTGAACAGTTCTTACCCAGCATAATTTCTGCTTCTCACTTCACCCCATGAGCAAGGAGGCTGATAGGACTGCCTGTGTTTTAATTCAGAAAAATTAATTTAATTCAGAAAAAAATGGACCAGAGAAATGAAAACCAAATGAAACCAACCAAACAAACAAAAACAGCTGAATCACCCACAGATTCTAGGGCCTAGTTCCTCTTTTAAGATGAATATTCTGATCACTGGATAGCAAAATCAAATTTTTGCTTGCCTAGTTTTCCTCTGGCATAAGCTAGTAAGTCCTCTACTCTACTCTGCTCTCTCCCAGTCTGACCTCCTTCTTCAGTATCGCATGCTCTTTTGAGTAGGTTCCAGGTTTTTGAGACATTCCAGGTTTGAATCGCCTGAAACTTCAGAAGAGGGTTTAAGTAAGACCTAGTGGGATTCCACATACTTTATATAAATATAATTTAGATAAAACAGTGGTTTACCTAAGGAAAAAAAAAAGATAAGCAGTAGCAGAAGCTAGAGGACATTAGACACTTCTTAAACATCCTTCTGCCTCATCTGGCAATCTTACCATACCTTAGCTGGAAAGCTGGCACCCAGCTTTTCACTCTGAAACACTTCCTTTATGCATGCAGATGTCAAGAGAAATTTCACTCTGGAAGGAGAATATTTAGTGAATATGAGGTAGATTTTCTCATCACTTTCTGTTCTAAAAGAGCCAGTGTCTTCAAGTCCTGATTTAACTAACACAGCAGGCACTCTGAATCTCATCATGTGTCTTCTAAGAATATACTGCATTATATTTTGTAAAAACAAGTTCCAATTAACTTTCATTGACTTCATTTATAGGATAATTATGATTCTGTGATTTGTTATTTGTTTTCATATTTTGGCCCATGGGGAAAAAAAAAGCGTTTAAATTAAGGGAAAGAGGAATACAAACTTCACAAATTCATAATGATATAATGCAGTAGCTAACTGAACACATGATTAATTTATTAATTTAGGAACTATTCCTAGGCTTTAAGACATCCCTGAGCAATCTGTGTGCTGGAATACTACAATGCCATGGATGACTAATTTCACTTACAAGCACTTGGATTATAATTGAAGTAGGTGGCTTGGAGCACAACCTTTTCTAACTCACACATAAAACTACTTTCTTTAATGCAAGCTGAAAGAAATTCTTGACTGTGAATATTATGGAAAAGTATCTCCACTGCTAAATTATGGTTTTCACTGAGTATGCCCTAAGGCTTGATTAGTTAAAAAAAAATTTGTCTTCAGTGGCTAGTATGTGAATTGAGTCTGTGAAAGAGCTCTGCACTCCTAGAGCTCCTGTGCAGAGTAGCTGTGTTAATTACTCTGCCTTCCACTGTCCTTAAGATGCTAGAAGAGCAGGCCCTGCACTGGCAAAAGTTGCAATAGCCTGTAGAGCATGCTGTATTATATCAGGTGCTAACACGACAGAATTGAATTGAGACACAGCCTTAATCCCATTTTTATCATGTCCAAAAGCATTGCTACAATTTTGAGCTGTGGAACAATCATTTTGCCCCAAACAAGAATGTACTGATCTAAAAATTTAAATTAAAATTCTGGATGAGAGGGCAGAAAATATATTCAGAAAATTAAGTGCCATATATATATTACAAATGTACTTGCTGCAGTGTGTGTAAGTTAATTTAACAGAAAGAAAATAATCCATATGTGTAAATTCTATTATTTTTATCTTAGAATTTTTAAGAGAAATCTAATCTGAACTGTTCCTTAAACAGCACCTGAGAGTGGCAACCTCAGCACGAAGAAAAGTTGACTATCAGGGAAACTCAGCTCTCTCAGGAGTGCCTTTACTACCTAATTGCTGATCAACAGCTACATTAAAATCAGCATGGCCAGGTAATAACCGTCATTATATCACCTGTCTTTGGGGTGACATGATTAAACTCAGGTTTTATTTTTCTCTGCCGCAGGTTGACCAAATCAGGTTAATTTTTCAGCTAGTGCTGAAAACCAGAACAAAGCAGATCAGGCAATTTTATAGGTACTGCACAGTGCAGAAATGCAGAGAGCAGAACTATGACAAGTATTATTTTATAATTAAAAAATGGAAAATGTGGCTAAAGTGTTTGGTTTTTTTATTCACTGAACAAGAAGGCACTGAGCAGAACTATAGAAACATGAATATTTCCTTTTAAAAATAATAAACTTGTAAACTTTTCCTTTCCTACTCAACTGCATGGCCTTGGTCTGAGTGGTCAGTGCTAAAGTTAGCACATAAATAGATAGAACAATAATATAACAGACAAGGATCAGGTTTAAAATCCTTGTAAATATATCAGTTTCATTTGACAGTGACCTGAAATTTCAGTTCTTACACTGAGAAAACATAGAAAATAACTGCAAAGAATACAGTTATTTCTCATTTTCTGTCTTGCACCATCATTCCTAGTTACAGGCTAATGGCACTGAGATGCCCTTGTGAAGCCGTATTGTGGAGATATATATACATATCTATCTTTTAAACACTAGGTAACTTTTAAAAAGTGTGGGTTGGGTTTTTTTTTTTCCTTTTTTCAGAAGTTTTCAGCTTTTTTATTTAGTTATTTTAAGGGTGAGAAAAAAATAATCCCCCAATTAAATTGTTTTAAATCCCTTAGATAATAGATGGCATTTTCTACCAACACAGGACCCCAACCCTATCACTGAAGCAGCATTAGTACAACTAGAAGATTAGCATCCATGTCAATAAAGACTCTAGTAGGTTAATAATTTTACCATATGACAGACAGAAGTATCCTACTTAAAAGACACTAGGATTCTTCCTTTTTTTTCCCTTTTGCCAATTCTAACATCAATTAACTCTAGGGGACAATCAGATTCTTTCTTTGCCTGTATTGTTTTGTTTCCATTACATTTTTAAGTTAGGCATTTTTTTTTCAAGCATGTGCTTGTACAGATAAAAACTTTATTCAGATCACTATGAGATCCCTGTTGAGAACACATCTGAAGCTAATTTTTGAAATGTAGCAAAGAGCCTAAAATCACCCTCAGCAGACTCTAAATTGGACATGGTTGAGAGCTGTGGGAGGAAAAACCTAATAGAAGGATCCTAGAGGATAATGAAACATTTTTACCTGAATCAGCTTTCATAGCTGGTTTCATTGCCTGTAATATTTTTTGGCTTTACAGTTTAGTCTTTATGTGTTATTTACTGAAATGCTCCGTATGGTACGTACATAATATCTTGCTGTAATTACTCACACCTCACCATAAAGAATCCAGACTTAATTCTGCTGGCATTTCAGGGTGTAATGTCTATAGAAGGTTAGCTTCATCTCCTTACTACCATGATGTCACAGGGAAAATGAAATTTTCTTGAAACATTTATTAGAATTAAATTCTTTTGGTACTCTTTTCTGATTTCAATGAAAAATGAAATGTTCATTCCAATTTATGGTTTGGTCAACAAAGATGCATTAGTGCCTAAATTCTTCCAACACTAATGTGAGTGGATCATCTACATGGTTTTGTGGGGATGGGTTTCAGTTTTCTGAGCAGGGCACAAAGATTTACTACCACACACAGAATCTTTAGACACAAGTAATTAGACTCCCCAGGAGCCCAGACTGATGCAATATCTCATCTTGAACATTAACTAGAACAAGGTAGCTCAGGAGAACAAAGAGATAACAACAAGCCAAGTCCTCAGGTGCCCAAACCACACAGTATTTGTCATGGCATAGAGAAATTATGGAGTCTGTGTGGTATCCCAAAAAAAAGTGTCCAGATTCAGACATTTGAGCAAAAGTATTGTCTCAAGAACCAAAAACAATGTGTGGGAAGGACAAAATACCTTTGTATCTAGACTGAAATCTGTCACTGTGGTGCTTTACCACTACACATCACATCCTGGCTGGTGCAAGGGAAGAGGAAGGTAACATGTCAGGGGCAGAGACATTTTTTGCCTTACATGTTCCAGCTAGATCCCACTCTTTTCTGGCCTGATCAGACATTTCAATCCAGGACACTGGAGCGTACCTTCCCCTTTAAACGTACAGGAATCTGCCCCGACTAGTAGGCTGCCATCAGCACCAAAAACCTTTCTTGCTTGGAATGCAAGGGTCAGCAGCTCAGGAGCTGCCCAAGTGTCCCTGGAAGTAAGTGAACCTTCACTGGTGTCATTGGGTTTGGGATCAATAGCGCTTACCAGAAGTGTTGAGTGAGTAAAATCTGTAAAAGTAAAAAAAAAAGTAAAAGTGTTGAGTGAGTAAAATCTGTGTGCTGCTTGTGTGCATGCATTGCATGGTAACATTTACACTGCAGTGAACAGAAATGATGATTAGAAGGGAGGCCACAGTGCGACTCAGATTACATGTTTTTGAACGTTTCCTTATCATTTTACACACTAAATCCTTTAAAACTATATACCTGCCTTCATAATTTCACAAAATCTATGTACCAAAAAGAAAATAAAGGATAAGTATAATGAAATTAAAAAAAAAATTTTGCTCATAAAATTTGGTATTTCTTATTGAGGAGCAAGATGGCTTTGTAATGAAGAATACTCGTAAATTGAGAAGTCTCATACAGCTTTCTTGTACCCCATTTATCTACAGGCTACTGCTTCACTAAACAAATAATTTCATTTAAAAATATCTATTTTCTCCAGTACTCGCTGTCTGTGCAGGTAGGTCAGTGACTTACCTCTGTGCTATTGAATTTCAGCATAATGCTTCATTTACCTCCAACAGCCCACGCACACACACAGAACACCAGCTTATACACATTTTGTACCACCACCCTTTGTTCACCAAGCTTTTATCCAGGAAGCAAACTGACCCTACACACTTTAATTTATCATTTTCCTGTGGTGTCCTTGGTGAGATAGAATCCTTTGAGAAAGTAAAAATAGATGACAGTAATGAGTTGGGGAGATTGATATTGTGAGAAAGAATCAAAAGTCACGAGTGGGAAATAAATATATGTCAATATTTTGTTATTTAGAAGCATTCTTTCTCACATACTTCACACAATTCCCTCAAACTGAGTTAAAGTTTTAATAAACTTAAGATCATCATATATTCATTTTAATTGGAATTTTTCTAGATGCAATATTTCAGTTCAGTTTTTTAAAGCCTAAACCTTATGTCCTTATTAGCTCTCTTTGAAATAGAAGTGAGGGGTAGAATTCTGACCTGGTTGAGTGATTGGAAGCTAGAAGGGCCAAATTTCGTGTCCCTAGATTTGCGCTGATAATGATGCCACTAAAAAGGGCAAAATTTTATATAGAGTAGCCATGCCTAACCATGAAAAAAATATAATGCACTATAAAGTTTTCATAAATATCAATTTGTGCATTTCCTGTAATTATGTTGGTATATTACATGTAAACAATGCTCAAATTTTGCTTAAAAATTGCAAAATATCACAGCTGTATGAAGTTATAGAACAACTTAACACTACAGTATTCTCTACAAAATCAAATAAATTTTATTTCCCCCTCCTATTTATGTGAATCATCTGCCTACCATTTAGAAATATTTGTTGATGGTAGAGCAGTCCTCATAAAACTTTATTTCCTTACTTTACTCCTGGCACATTTGTTGCCACATTAGGCACCATTGTTTACTTCATTTTACAGAGCATCTCTTTGTACAAAAGTGCTGCTCAAATCACTCGACTAGCAAATCGTAAGAGCGTGTCCTTTTAACTTGCACATTTTTTTACAGTAATGGGGGGTGCAGCAGGAGTGGCATCTCCAAGAAGAAGCCAGGGGCTGTCCCGTGCCAGACACATCAAGTTCCAGCTGGCTCTGCAATGCCAACCTGTCCATCACAGGACACAGCTGTGCCTACCAGCAAAGCCACAGCACATCCAGGAAAATATGTTTAAGAAATGGTAGAAAACCCCATGGTGGGAGGAGGAAAGAACAATAGAAATGAGAAGCAACAGAGAGAAGAACACTAAGGTCACAGGAAAAAGGAGCTCCATGGTGGAGAAGGCACACCCTGAAGTATAAGCACCTCTTGCAGCTTGGGTATAAGCTGATGATGCCTAAAGAATTTTATTTTGCTTTTTATATATTTTTCATATATTTGTAGCCTTGCTTATTCTTAATATACAGTTGTATGGTTTCTAGTACTTTTCCTGCCCTTTCTCACAATTAGCTAATGTTTATTAACACATTTTTAATATTGTTTGGTATTATTATTAGAAGAAAAATTCTGACAAGAACACCTTGTTTCCCACCAGAGCTTAGGAGATATAACAAGAAATGGGGCAAAGAAGCCCCTAGACCAACTCCAAGGGGCTGACTCAAGGGTGGGTTACTGGGGCTGCGGATCTCCTATTGGATGTACCTGTTAGATATACAAATTAATTAATCTGATAAAAACTGTAGAAATCCTTTATCGTGCATGCACAGAGCCACATTTGTGCACCTGAAAGCTTTCATTAAAAAGTTGTTTTTTATATTATCACTCTTAGTACCATTTGGAAAGTTTTGTGCTTTTATTCCAGGAAATACTGACACAGGCAAATACTTCCCAGCAAGGACTATGGCCCATGCCAGACCATAGGTAAAGAGTGAGGAGGAAGGAGCAGCACAGAGAAACTGCTGATCCTGACCTTCTGCACCACTGCTGCCTCTCTGAAGGGGTAGGAGAGGTGTCCAGAGTGATGAAGTGAACTGGATAGCTATTGGGAAGGGGAGAAGAGAGAAGTCTGAAGTGAAGTTGAGGTCAGGAAAGTAGAAGGAAAGGTGTTTTTCCTTAAGAGTTTTAAAAGCTTGCCTCTTTATTTAGTCAGTTTATTTCCCAGTAACCAAACTAGTAAGTAAATATTTATGTTACCTGGCTGAATCAAGCTAAATTTCCGAAGTCAAATCTGGTTTACCCACAACAGTACAGAAGCACAGAACATTAAGGGGTTGCAATGGATCTTAAAGATCATCTAGTCCCAACACTCCCTGCCATAGACAGGGACATCTCCCACTAGACCAAGTTGCTCAAGGCCTTATCCAACCTGGCTTTGAACAGTGACAGGATTGGAGCATTCACAGCCTCTTTGAGCAATATGTTCCAGTGTCTGACCACCCTCAAAGTGCAAAATGTCTTCCTAATATCTAACCTAAATTTCCCCTCTTTCAGTTTGTAGCCATAACTCCTTTCCTGTCACTACAGTTCTGAACAGAGTCCCTCTCCAGCAGCCCTGTAAGGGCCCCCTTCAGACACTGGAAGGTGCTGTGAGGTCCCCACACAACCTTTTCTTCTGCATGCTGAACTGACCCAACTTTCTCAGCCTGTCTTCACAGGGGATCTGCTCCAATGTTCTAATCTGCTTCAGGCCCTCCTCTGGACTTGCTCCAACAGTTCCATGTCCTTCTTGTGTTGGGGACACCAGAACTGGGTGCAGTACTCCAGGTGCAGTCTCACAACAGAGTCTATCACTCAGTAAGTGATTTCATTTCTTTTATCTTAGCCCGTGAGTTTTCCCAGCCTCATCTCTCCTACTCTCTCCCACCTCCTGTTGGTGGGTGGGTGCTCAGCTTCCAGCTGGGGCTAACCCACTGCAACTTGCAGTGAGAAAGCATTTTACTTCTTTCTCTCTTTGTTCTATTGGTGCATATAAATATATCAGTCTCAGAGCTCTTCCTCATAAATAATTTTTTCTCTTTCAATGTTTCAAATGCATATGATACCTTAAGACAAATACCTGAAGTTAGAACAGGCATTTGAACAACAAAAAAAATTTTTCCCCACTACCCCAAACCCTGCCTGCCATTGCTCTGAATGCTACTTCATTGCTTAAAGGACAGTAGAGACATTATAAATATAAATAATATAAATATGCCATAATATAATTTTTCTCTTAATTGGCAAGAAGAAGCTCTTCCAGTGTGGATCTAATGGATTCAGAGGATCTATTAATGACTTGAAACAGCTATTGGTAAAGGCATTGATCTCATTAAAGTAAAGAGGAGCTTGGCAGTCAAAAACTCTTCAGGTTTTTATATTTGCAGGAAAAGTGTAAGACACTTCTGGCAGCCAGCTTAAAAGGCTACAAATATAAAGTGAATGAACACTGTTGCAATGGGCATGAATGCCAGGGTTTGAGCCAAAGGGGGCTGCAGTGCTGACCTGGGTGGGTCGTGGTTTAAGCCCAGCCGGTAACCAACCAATACAGCCACTCATTCCCACATTGGTGGGACAGGAGAGAACTGTAAGGAAAAAGGTGAGGGAACTGGTGTATTGAGATAAAGACAGTTTAATAGGTATAGCAAAAGACACTCACACAAGCGAAACAAGACGAGGAATTCATTCCCATGAGCAGGCAGCTGTTCAGCCATCTCAAAAAAAACACAGCTCCCTCACATGTGACACTTTGTGATACAAAACCCATCATTCCAAATGTTACACCCTTCCTCCTTCTTCCCCCAGTCTTATGTGCTGACCATGACTTCATACAGTATGAAATATCCCTTGGGTCATTTAGGGTCAGCTGTCCCAATTGTGTTCCCCCCCCCAGTTTCCCATGAATGCCAAGCCTCCTTGCAAGCACGGCAGTACAAAGAGCAGAAAAGGCCTTGGCACTGTGCAGGAGCTGCTCAGCAATAACAAAAATACATCTATACTTTAGTTATGCTGTTTTGAGCACAAATTCAAAACACAGCTCACTACCATGTCATAAGTGGAATTTGGATGATAAACTGAGATTTAAACAGCCTATTTACTAAAAGCCTGTAGGGTCTGAGACTGTGCTCTAAGACAAATTTAAAAAATATGCACCTTAGGTATATTTCTAATTATATGAACCTCTCCGTCAGTCTAAAAAGAAACCCATAATGCAAGAATCCACTGAAAAAATAGCAATGATAGTTTTAATTTATTCTGAAAGGTAATACTTGAATCATCTTGCTCTGAAACTGTATAAAATCATCAGAAATACTAAGCTCATATCCTGCCTTTAGGAAGGAATTAACTTCACATAGCACAGACTGAACAGATGCATATTTCTGCTGCATCATTCAGCTGTTATTTGTCTCCCTATCACAGAAATCACTCCCCAGTCACTTTGCAACTAGACTTTTCCAGACACCATTCTGGAAAAAAGTGCTCCTATATCTACTCATTATATGCACTCAAGTCTAGCGCAGTAGTACTTAGCAGTCTGTACTAAGGCATAATGGGTTTAGCCTTTAGGCTTGTTAATTTAATTTCACTCAATAGCATATGCAATTCTATACAATTCTTTAAGTCAATCAAAAGATGCTCATTTATAATATGTGTCTCCTGGCCAGAGGAGAATATTGTAACATGGCATTAGTCTCATGCCTGTTTAGGCTATTCCTCCTTACAGGCACAGTGGAGACACACAGACATGAACAAGGACAGCTTTAAATTAGCCAGCAGGAGAGTACTGATAACACAAGACCCTAAGGTTACTTCACCTGTTTCTCCCTTAAGCCTTGAAAGTACTTGTTAAGTGGGAAACCAGTAGAATGTAACCCATAAAGATCTTCTACCCAATCTGCATTTTACACATCTTAACAACATCTTTTCCTCTCTGAAGTGCTGTTAAAACCACATTCTTGCATGCAGATAAAGACATTGACTATAGCCACCTATTTCACTAACTCTCTTCTTAGACATTATTAAAAATCTGGATATTTTTACCCCTCAGAAAAACACTTCTGAATATTATGGGCATGAAATGACAAACCAGTTCTTCCAAAGATAGCCACTTAGCCACTTTGTTTAGCTTGCAGTATTGTCTTTCCTATAGTAAATTTATACTTTTTAAATAATGCTAATACAAGAATAAAATGTTTTTCAAATATATGCCTGGCTGTGTTTTGAGGTAGATTAGATGTAAATTGAATATGTCACAAAACCAATATCAATGGGTCTACTAAGTGGTTACACAAGTCTCATAACACCAACCCCAGCAGACAGAATTCTCATTATCAATCAGTTGCTAATGTGCATGCAAGGAGGACAACATTTCATTCTGCATTCTTTTGTTATTTATCTTGTTCATTTAGATTGCAAACCCGTAAGGGTAAAGCTGTCTATCTCTTTATACATTATGGTGGAGTGGAATTTTTCTTGGGACAAGCTGACTTGTAGAGGTATCTAGACAGATAGGAGCATTTAGCAATCCTCAGTGGCAGGAACAAATGGAGGATTCTGCACCTAGGATGGAATAGCATCAAGCACGGGTATAAATCCAGAGAGGAGTGTTTGGAGAGCTGCCCTGCAGGAAGGAATCTGGGGGTGCTGGATCTGGGGCAGCATGTCAGTGGGAGTCAGCAGTGTGTTCTGCCAGCCAAGAGGGCAAACTGCATCCTGGGGTGCATCAAACATAGCATCACCAGCTGGGCTAAAGAGGGGATGATCCCTCTGTATCTGAAGTTGGTGCAGCCTCACCGTGATCAGTGTTGTGCAGTTCTGGGCCCCAAAATTTAAGACAGATGTGAAAGTCCTTGAATTAATCCAGAGGAGGACAAAGCCAGTGAGTGGGCTGGAAGAAATGTCTTGCAAGGAGCAGCTGAGGACTTTGAGCTCATCTAGTTTGCAGCAAAGGAGACTAAGGAACATGAAGAGGGAAGTGCTAAGCAATTCTCCCTGGTATCCAGTGCAGTGGATATATGCTCTAGGATGCATGGGAAGAGCTCAAAGATGAACCATTCTGAACCTCAGGGGAGGTTCAGACAGGATATTAGGAAACATTTCTTCACCAAGAGGGTGGTCAAACACTCAAACAGATTTCCTATAAAGGTGGCTAAATCCCCAAACCTGTCAGGGTTTAAGAAGCATTTGGACAGTGCCCTTAATAACATTCTTTTTTAATAGATTTTGGTCAGCCATTAAGTGGTCAGGCAGCTGGTGATTACTGCAGGCTCCTGCCAACTGAACTATTCTATTCTATTCTATTCTATTCTATTCTATTCTATTCTATTCTATTCTATTCTATTCTATTCTATTCTATTCTATTCTATTCTATTCTATCCTAATCTGCCTAAAATATAAGCAACTATTCTAAGCTCATCACCTTCACCTAATGCTAAGGTTCAGTTTGAAGACTGGTAAAGGGAATCAGCCTCTGGATATTGTTGTGTCTTGTCATTGGCTTATAGGATTGGGGAACATCTATAACTAGCCTTAGACTAGATGGCAATCATTAGGGGAGGAGAATGTTATCATCAGTAAGCAGGTTGGCTAAAGATTCTGAATTCCTATGTAATAATAATGGATATTATAATGTATCATTTAGGATCATGCTAACATGTATGGCAATTCAGCTTCCATAAGGGTTTATTTCCAAATGTCTTATTATTATGTTGAGCATTTTTTCAGTTTTTGTCTATGTTTTTACTTCTGTAATCTATCCAAATCTTTCTGCTCTGTCTCTCTTGGCTCTCTTTCTCTGTCTCTCTTATGATCTGAAGCAAGCTGAATGATTCCTCATAAAAAGAACTGCCTTGCACAGTAATTACCATTACTTTATAACCTTTGTCAGCTTCACATTTCAGTCTCAACAGGTAATTAGATCCAAGTAGCTCAGCAAACTTTAACATTTATATATGAGTTACTTTTTCTGACAGGAGAAATTCAGCAACTATTACATGTAGTTCCTTTCTCTGTTTTAACATGAAAATACAGAAAATGTTCGAGAACTTTGAAAGAGGAAATTCAGCTGTGCCTGTGTTCAGCTGCTCCACAGAAATCAAACCTGTGGAGTTACGCCAGCTCAGACATCTGTCTGTGATTACAATTTAAAAAAAAAAAAAGGTTTTGGATATAATTTTTGATATAAACCATTTGTAGTTTCTTCCTGTTGCGTTCTTGTGTTTATGCAATAGGCTACTTAGAATCATTATGGAAGTTCTAGTTATTGACCTGTAAATAATGCATAATAAGATTAATTATCTATGTGTCTCTGCAATGAGCTTGTAATTTCACAGAAAATCGTGAAAAAAAAATTAAGGGATTTGGAAGGGTTAGTTTATGGATTGGGTATGCGTGCTGTTTAAGAGGATTGTTATTGTTTGGGATTTTTTGCCTGGGGTTTTCTTGCCTGGAGTTTTCTTTTCAATTCATAGCAATTTGTGATTTGAATGTGTGCTCTCAGACCACAATAGAGTGGCTTTGACAGTGTCATTTTATCTGTTCTGATCTTTCTGATCTTTCTCTGCTTTGTATTCCTCCCTAACAATTTCAGATGATCTACCCAGAAAGGTATGTGAGGAACATGAGAAATACTGGCAATTTATGCTAGACAGAAGAATCATTCCCACTTATCTCTCATTAAGCTTTGATCCTGCAAATCAAATGCATGGGCTGTGCATGACACCTGCCCAGTCATAACCCATTACAGGATCAGAATGAAAACACAGACTAAGAAAGACTGGCTGAGACCTGACAGTCAGTAAAAGAACTCAAGCATTTTTCACAGAAAGTAGATGAAATATATTCTGCTTGATAAAATCAGAGAGCTGTCCATCCATTTAGTCATTTAATCGGATAGAAAATGAGGCCCATGTAATTTTTTATTACAGGCATAGAAGAAAAACACTATAATTACCTACTCTGCAAAATGAATTGCATTGTAAGGAGAAATAATTTCATTATTTTGAGACCTTCTGTGACTATCTCTATATTAAAATATAAACCATTATGTATTATAAATGTCAAATTCCACAAGACACCAGTTAACTAAATGCAGAACCTAGATTTGTTGAAGTTAATTAAATCTAAGAAATCTAAAAATGCTCATGGAAGAGAGCCTGAGGTCTGACATCTTTCTCTGAAAAGATACAAAAAATATATTTTACTGCTGTGCTGGATGCATTTTCTACTTATATTTATTTTTTACAGCATATGATAAAGAATGCACGTCTTTCAAGTACCATTACAGAAAGGAGAAAGCCATTCATTTTTACTTATTTCTTGCATTGCCAATGTCTAGAAATTAAATCACATTCCAAAATACCTTGGTTTTAGTGTTACATAAAACAAAAGAATGTAGATTGGGAGCTTCTAGATAGCTGAAAGCAAGTGAATTAGTAAGAGATGATAGCAAAGATTTCAACATGTCAGGCACAACCTGTCACATCAGGGAATAAATATCCAAAGTTTTAGGCCTCCCCCACTCAAATCTGTCTTCAAATCAGATGTCAAAATGTTTTTATGGTGCTATTCTGCCTGATAAAAGGTTTATTGCCATTAACAGGACAAGATTCTATCATTCCTATTTATAGTGACCACATTTACAGACCAGTTGCATTGAATTTATTTTCATGTCTAACAAAAACAAGATGGAAAACTCCACCAGAAATTATTAGCTTGTTTTCAGTGACAGTGCCTGAGCAATAAAATCTGGTTCACTGTTAACAGGCCTAGAAATTTACAGAATAAGGAGGAAGTTGTTTGAAAGACCCTTAAGGAGCACATGGTACTAAGAAAGGACTTAAACTTGTTTGGTGAGAGTCTTGTTCAACACAGAAGTGTGAAATACAGGACTACTGGTCAGATCATGATGATACTGAAAAACAGTGCATGAGAAGAAAACAATAAGGGGATGTATTTTAGCAAATATTGGGAGAAGAGTAAAGAGGTGGAAGTTATATTTGCAGGGAAAAAAATGAAAGAAAAAAGTAAAAAATAAAACACATTTGCTGAAAATAGGAGCTACAGAGAGGAAGAAATGCATCGTAGCTCCTTATTAGATGAAAATGAGCAATAAAGATTTGTATAAGCTACTCACTACAGATGACACTTCAGATAGTATCAATATCATTGGCAATGTTAATTACTAAATTAATTAATAAAATAATTATTTATTTATTAAATTAGAAGTCAACAAATAGTACAGTCAGTTTTTAGGATACAAACAAATTAATTAAACAAGAAAATATGTAAAGAGTTTGGCAAGGGTTCCCCATGCCATAGTGCTTAAGACTGAAGCAGGAAGAACACTTGAATTGTATCTTCAGAGGAAAGTGACTTTCCTTCCCTCAAGGTTGCCTCTTTTGGCTTTAGGTATGAAAGGTCTTCAGGGCACCAAAGTCTATTATTTATGGAGTTTTGAACCAGAAAAGGGTTTTGAGTGTGAGTCTGTAAGGGTCAATGGTAGATAGAGTGGTTGTGTAATGTCTCCTTTCTAAACATCATTAAGGAGACATAATCAGCCACTCATTGCTGCATAATATTAATGAATGACTGTGGGGTAAAAAATTACTGAAAGATCCTCTTTATCCAGGTAGCTAAACATTAATAGTGTGGAAAAAATGATCAAAGCAGAAATGGAGAGGTGTGCTCTTCATCTAAAACACATCTAACTGCTCCTGGTTTGAATTAGCAAGATTCAAACAGCCGCTCAGGGCGAGTGATTGCTCTCCTCCTCTCAGCTCTGTGGCACCACATCTGGAGGGTTGTGTCCATCTTGGGGCACCCCGCTACAAGAGAGACTTTGACATTGCAGGCGAGTTCAGTGAGGAAGATTAGGTGACAGAACCATGTGGCATACGGTGAGAGGTTGAAAGATTTGGACTTGCTTAGCCTAGAGAAGAGGAGAGGCAGAAGAGACCATTCCTGCAACTACCTTATGAGAAAATGAAGTAAAGATGGAGACAGAGTCTTTAAGAGATGCACAACAAGGTGAGAAGCAACAGATTAATCTTTCAGTATGGGAAATTCCATCAGAAAACTACTCTTGCTATCAGGCTAGTCCAAAATAAGAATAGGGCAACCCTGGAGATAAACAAAACTCAACTGGACAAGGCCATGAACAAGATACAAACAATTTGAAACAAAATACAAACAAAGGAAAATTTCTGGAGGCCAGTTCTGATCTAAACTACATCTATGCAATGTTTCTGTGCAAGTGAAATCTGGGCTTGCACCTTTCAACCTGAAGTATTAATGAAGCTAGATAAAATATTTTAAATACTAATGCCAATCTTTTGCAAACACTAGAAATTTAGAACTGAGAGAATAAAAATTGTAGCAACTTTCGTTTAAAAATCACGTAATGGGATGAGAACCTGAGTAATTCAAGAAAATATGTGGGAAGGTATTAGAAAACATGTAAATGTCATGAATTCGAAAATAGGTTGAAGAAAAATTAGTCATATAAAAAAGACAACCTGGACTTATTAAAAAATTTATGAATAAGTCTGTTTTTTTTTTCTTGTACCAAAATAATTGCACAGTAGATAAAGGGAAAAGATGTAGATTTAATAAATTTAGAACTTTGATGACTGCTGTGTAATAATCTCATCAGAAAACCAGGAAATTTGAATTAGATGTAGTAGGTGTACATCTGAAAACTACAGTCAAAGAAAGCTTTTTAATTATTCATCATCAAACTGTGAATTAACTGAACATGGCATCCCATAGAGGTCTGCCATTGTGCCATTAGTACTTTCATTAATGATTTGCATGATGAAAGAGCAGGAGGGTTGTTAATTCTGCAGGGGCAGAGTGCAAGGAATCCAGAGAATATGATCAAAATTACCTTAATAAGCTGAAGAGCTGGATTGAACTCAGATAGACAAAACTCAGTAAAGGCAAATGTAAGTACAGCTGAACTGATATGTCAGCCACAGTTGAAAGGTGCACAAAAAAGGACAAAAGAGAGGGAAATAAATGGCTAGGCAGCAGTATAGGATGTTCAGGGGATTCCACTGGATCACACATTAAACATAGTAGTAATCACACATTTTCCTTCTAAATGTATATCTTTTACACCAGAAAGACTTTTTCTGGTTTATTGAGGATTGTTGAGGCCTTGGCTGAAGTAACAAAGTTTACAGAACAAGCGTTACAAATGATAATAGTGAACTGGAAGGAATTCACAGGAAATAAGAAAGCGCTAAGATATTGGAAAGTATGACCTGCCTGCCTGCAAAGAAAGATTAAAGCTTCTGGTTTCCTTTAGTCTTAGAAAAGAGACAGTTGAGTATAGATATGACAAGCAGTAGACCATGTAAAATGCCCCTGGAAAGAGGATGATAATATTTTTTTCTCTACTGACAAAACTGAAAAAACAATGAGTTGTTAATCTAATCTGCAGAAAATGTAGGTTGGCTATTAAGCAAAAACATCAAAATGCTGCACTGCTGAAATTCAGAGACAGACTACGTAAGAATTTTATGAATTTTCTTTACCTTTTGGATTTAAAAATGAACTAGATCTCTCAGAATTTAACTATGAAGACTTGATCCTACCTCCACACGGAGGCTAAAGTAGACTGGCAGTGGTGCCCCTGAAGCCTAAGACCTGGATGGGGCTTCTGACTGCAGCACATACAGTCCACACCTGCAGGGCAGCACAGATTGAGCAGTGATAGATGGGCTTGCACAGAGCCCACCAAGTGATCACAGGAGTTTCATTTGGTTGTTGACAAAGAAAAACGTTCTTCAGTCCACCAAGGTTTCTTTATTGTCCTACTTGTCTCAATTTCTATATTCTGTGTGTGACAAGTATAAGAAAAGTGGCCTTTTTTTTCCTTAATATTCCAATGAATTTAAGCCTCTGTTTTGTGGGGCAAAACTCAGGGAAGCATAGGAATTTAGGAATGAATTACAAATATTACATGGTTAGAAAATGAATCAAGAATATTTTTAATAGGAAGAAATTAGACCAGTAGGCAAACTGACTCAAAATTAGCCCAGCAATTACTCTGATCAGTAGACAAGTCATTGAAGAATGGATTAATTACCCTAGCAGAAAATTAATTAAGTTAGGCAATGAGTCAGATAGGAATAATTTGTGAATTAATTGAGTATTCAGTCCTGTGACTTGAGTAACAGAGAGCAAGGGTGATAGGCTGAGAACAAAATATATAGTTACCAATGTAGAAAGTTAAAATATCAGATTATGAAAGGAAATGGGATTTATTTCTAGCAACACTAGCCATTGACGCTACAGAGATGAAAATCTAGGAAGAAGTGATTTTTATTATACTGTCAAATTAAAAAAAAAAACCCAATGAAACACAAATCCTCCAATATTTGGGGAAGCTAAAATACTCTGCCATTATTAAATTTCTGTTATTACACCACATAAAAATATTTAGTCAGAATTTTAAAAGCTAAGACATTTTGAGTTTAAAAAGTGTTGTTTTCCTCACTAGAAAAGATACTTACAAAAGGAAAGCCAAGAGGAACTAATGACTGTGCAGTGCTTATAGCACTCTCTTGTGGTATCAAATCATCTCTATTGTTCAGGGTTTGCTGGTTTTTTTGTTGTGTCGAGTGGGGAGGCAGATTTGTTTAGTTTGTTTTGTTTTGCTTTCTTGATGTCTTTTCTTGTTTGTTTGCTTTTTCCCCAAAGACAAGATTTAGGAAATAAAGACTGCAAATCCCAGAATAACACTCTACATTCAGAATCCAGAATATTTATGCAGGATGGCTGTCAGTCAGACTTTCTGAACCTAGTCTAGTTTCTGTAAATTATACAAATGTTTCTTGTGGTCAGAGGAGTAATGGAAAAACATTTCTACAGCCTTATGATTAGAGTACTCTTTATTCATGCAGAATGCCTGGTCCTAATTCACCATTGAAAATATTCTGCTTTTTGAGTGTAGAGGAGATATTTCACCGATTTGGCAGTTCTTCCTCTTTTGGGATATCTTTTACATTGGATAACCATCCAGATAGTCTGTGGAAATCTTCAGAGAACCATCCAGATGTAGAGCAGGTACTTAGATCTGCCTGCAGCTTCTAGGTACTCCTCTTGCAGGCATAGGCTTGTCTTCTCTGAACTAAGTCTGAAGACATCAGACACATCTGAGGCACCTCTCACCTGCCCAGACCCCTGCCCCGCTGGAGCCCGACTGTCTGGTACGGGCTGCCTGGGAAAATGGCAGAGCTTCCAGAGCCAGGAGCCAGGGAAGCTGGCTAACAGCGAGAAAAGGAAGGCAGCCTAGAAGCAACACAATTATTGGAGTGCCACAAAAGCCTACATCCACCCTGGGACTAGGTGATGAAATCAGACAGCTGAGTTCAGTTTGTGATGAAATTGGAGAGCTGTGCTCAGTTCAGACAGCTGGTTTTCAACTTTTACAAACCTTTTACTTTGCCTTCAGTGGACAGGGACTTAAACAGCAAGGACACCAAGCGTGTTGCAGACTGTCTACTGTGGCAACGTGGAAGTCCTCTAGGACATATTGCAGTCTTAGCATTAGAAGTACTTTGTTTATTTGGCTTTTACAGGGTATTGTGATATTTACTTAAATTTAAAGCTGATAAGAAGTGCCCAGAACTAATAGGAGAACATGACTGGTTTAAAACAGGACCATTTAAAATGTTTGCATTAGACAGGAAAATTTCTTTGAATAATTCTCTTTTCATTTAATGTATGTACCTTTTTTCCAGTAAGCATCTGTCAATCACTTGTTACTTGGACTGGAACAGGCCTGGGACTTGACTCAAATTTCACTCCAAACTTAGCAACTCCTCTGGGACTGAGATGATGCTTCTCCACCAGTTAGATTGGTTTTCTGGAGTTCATCCTAAAAATTCACAAGGCACTCAGTAGTAATTTTGTTTATGGGTTGAATTTTACCAACTTAAAATTAATCTGAGTTTCCAACATTTGAAAATATTCTTATTACATGCGATAAATAATATTCTTACAGTGTTTAAGGCTTTTGAGTATGCATTTTAAAGATGTAACTTGAAGATTTTGCACATCTGCAGTTTCAAATTTGGTTTTTTAATGAAGTTCACATAAAAAGAATTTGTTCAAATATTAAGCCTTGGTTCTAAATTTTTATTCAGTTCAACTGTTACATCATCTATAAGAATTCCTGGCATGTGTAAGGAGTCTAACTGATTCAATACCATGTGGAAAACCTTCTACTCCTCTGTAGGGATACTTCTTCAGATATGTGATAAAGGCACCAGTGGTAGATTTATGCTCTCCCTCTAACAGAAAAGCATGAAGAAAAGGCACTCAGTTGTTACCATCGTGGCTACAGAGCAGGATCTCTGTAAATCCAGGCTGTATCAGTCCTTCTTTTCTGTCCAGTCCTTCTTTTCTGTCCAGTTATGACTTTGAACTGTTCCAAAACTTCAACAGACAAGTCAGTGACAGAACTGACATTTCTCATGAAAGGAAGAATCAAGAAGACATTTTCTGCTAGCTGTTGAAAATGATACACTAAACCCTAGTTAGCAACCACATTCTAAGCTAATCTGAATTGCCGTCTCTGCCCTAAAAATATGAAAATTTTCACTTTTGCAGTTCTAGAGAGAAAGTAATTTTCACAGTTTCTACTTGCTGTGTTTCAGTGTTGTCTGAAAGTTGGCAAAACATATCCAATATTCTACAATGGTTCCCTGTGAGTAATTTGACAGCAACATTCTTATTCCTACCTCAGAGGCCCCGCTGCTATTGTGATTTTTTTTAATTTCTACACTCGTTTTTCTCAGCATGTTTTACGTAATTGTTTCAATTTTTCTCTGATTATGGAATTTGATTACAACACAGAGATAACAACAGTAGACATTCGTTCATATTTTTCTGTGATTACTTGCTATACAAATACATTGGTACCCAGATCATCTTGTATGAATTATTCATGTCAGCCTCTGCTGTGCTTTACTTAGGAACCCACATGTAAACAAAAGCAGAGGAAAACAGTGGAAGTAGATAAAAAGATACTCCTCCATTTCTTTCAGCTTCTGATGTTTTTCCCAGGTGTTTTTCAATGGCTGCTTGCCAATTCCAAACTGCTGTACTTCAGTTTTTGTCCCTTGATGCATGAACCACACAACAGTCCACGCAGGTGTCACAAAAAGCACATGCCTTCGTGCTTCAGACCTCCTTAGACTCAAAATTGTCTTATATTTGGTGTAAGAAATTCCTTTAATTTGAGGACTGTCTTCCTCTTGTGGTAGATCTGCATAATTAAACTGGGAAAATTTACTTTATCATATGTATACATACATATATATATATATATATATAAAATTTTAAAAAAAAACTTTTGCCTACCCAGTCAGGATTACAATGAACAGATCTTTTAAAAATATATATAATGAAACATCATGCTATTGACAAAATTCTGTAATTTAGATGTGATCCATGTTAATACTCTTGAAATTTTAAATTCAATTTAAACACAAATCTTACATATTTTTGGTTTAGTAGACCAACACTACTAATTTTATTTCTGAAATAAAGCCAACCACATGGTTTTAAAATTGATGAAAAACTACACATTTAGATCTCCAACAGTATACGAGTTGTTCATTGCTTTGTTTTTCTTCAAGCAGAATTACACAACAAGCACAATCATGCATTTTAGGAACTTGTAAACTTCAGTGTTATTACCTTTTCATACATGTTCAATTACTCCAGTTTTCAAGTGTGTATGATATTGAACAAAACACTTGACTCATTCAGCTGTCTGAAAAATTTTGGAAACTCTTGCAGCAGTAAAAATTACTCTCCAACCTTTTTTATGTGTGTCCATGCATTTAAAATCCACTAGTTTAAATACTTGCACAGGTGTGTAGTACCATCAAACACAGCACAGGCATATTTAGCTGCAGAATTCCTACAGGGTCCAAAGGCCACTGAAAATAATTGAAATACTCTTATTCATCTCAGCAACCATTAGGTTATACTCACAGTAATTATTATAATATTTATCTTCTGTTGAATTAAGCTACAAAGCAACAACAACCAGAGGTGCTGCTCATAATACGTATGTTCAATTGCAATTTAATATATGCCATGTTTATAATTTAGAAATAGAATTATACTTGTTAAAATTGCTATTACAGGCATGCCATAGGGATATTTTTGTATGTTTAAATATTAAAGTTTATGTATGTTTAATACCCATTGAAAAAAATTGCTATCTTCTGTTGTTAGCATATTTATTATGTTTCAGCCTCAGCAAATTCTCTCAAAATTCATTAGAATGAGAAAAGGTCTACCAATTCTTATGTGGCTATCAAGACATAGTCCTTCACCAATTCTACCTCTCACAAAAAACCAAGCAATAATAAAAATTTCTGTTTCTGTTTTCTGGTACTTATGACTTTGCCTCATCAGTGACAACTCAGATGAGAGTTTGGAAAGCTGTTACTTCAAGGTGGTACCACGACATTGCTCTGCTTTACACGGGCAGCCACATGAAAGCTGGTAAGCTCTGCTTTCTCAGACTTACCAAAAAACTCCTGACAGATGAGAAAACTTCAGCCCAGACAGCTGAATATTTCTAGTTTGTCAGATAAAGCAAGAGCACCATGCACACACAAAGGAGCACAAGACCAACCTCTGCTGAACAGAAAATATCCATGTCAAACCAGTGTTGAGTGTCAGGAAGGAAGTTGTGTCTGTTAGCTTGCATGAAGCCTGAATTTGGAGTATTACAAATCCTTACATTAAAAGAAGAACTTTTTCATATCCTCCCAACAGTTTGCTGCCTTTCCCATAATACTGCCCTATTCCTAATAATAGGGTTTGTAAGTAAAAAGCAACCTCTGAAGTTAATATTTTCCAGCATCTTTTAACAAATTACAGTTGAAATGCATTGTATTTATTTTGGCAGATAAATAAAAACACCATAAATATATTGAGAAATAGGGTTAGTGTGCCTGTCACAAACAATAGGAATTCATCTACCCTTATGATTAATATTTAATGTGAGCAATTTTGACTACTGATTAGTTCTATTAATAATTAATGCAATGTTATTGTGGATGATTAAGGCTATTTCTTTTGATGGGATTCTCAAATCCCTTCTAACACCTCAGTATTAGTTCTTTATGATATCTAACCATGCATTAGTTCCAGTAGCCTGTTAGAGAAAGCTTTATAATTACAATTCAACCAACCCTGCAATATCAACAAACAGAAATTGTATTCCATCTGCTGTATAAGAAACAGTTGCAGAAGAATTCTTTAGGAAGATGAATGCTGTTTTCCTTTCTTTTCAGCTGGCAGGATTATTTCAAGAACCTTCTTTTCTATTGCCTACTTTAGTATATTTCTATTTTGGAGTCATACAATCTTGGCTAAAATTAGTAACCATAAAAGAAAAATAAAATAAAATTCAACAAGCAATATATTTAAAGATGTGAAAATGACAGTGGTTTCCTCAAATGTTCTAGCAGATACTATAATTGTCATTGCAGATTATCTCCATCAATAGGTGGTGACGTAGTTTTGTGTCATCAGGGAAGACAGAAGATAAGTTCTGCCTGGTTGATGACAGAGTTGATAATTACCATAATCCATTAAATCATCTGATTTAGGTATAGGGGCATTAAAGCTTCATTGATCAAAATTTACTAGGCTGTTGTGGTGGGCTGAAGATTGCTGGCAGCTAAGACCCTCACCAAGCTGCTTGTTCACTCTCTTCAGCAGAATCAGAGAGAGAACATAAGGGCAAAACAAAAGAACTCATGGATTGAAATAAAGACAGTTTAACAGGTGAAGGGAAGCTTTGTCCACAAGCAAAGCAGAACTAAGGAATTAATTGACTACTTCCCATCATCTGGCCACAAGCCTGACTAATTCTGAAAAAAGAAGGGCTCCAGCACCCATAATTGTTGCTTGGGAAATTAAAGACCTTAATCCTTCAATGTCCCTGCTTCATTCTTCTTTTCCTGGATTTTTATTGCTGAACACAGTATCATATGGTATGGGATATTCCTTTGATCACTGGGGGTGTGCTGTCCTGGCTGCATCCCTCCCCAGCATACTCACTGGGGCAGGGAGAAAAGAGAGAAAGCCTTGACACTCTGCAAGCAGTACAACAGACACAGACATGTGCTATTAATGCTATTTTTCTCACAAATATACCTGTCACTATCCTACAAACTGCTATGAAGAAAATTAAATCCATCCCAGCCAGACACAGTATACTTATACTTGAAAACTGAAACACTCGTGTGTATGCTCAAAAGCCTAAAATTATTTCTGTCGAATTCCATGTCTGTAACACAGTAATTCTTTTTGTTCTGAGTTTATAGAAAAAGTGTTTAACCATGTGTGGGGCTCCAACCTGCTTTTGCAGTGCAAATATATGAAATTAAATTTTATTTAAGTCTCAGTACTTTTGAAATAAAGAAATAAAATTTTCTTGGTAGTAATCAGGAATGAAATGATGCTCTGAATATCATTAAGCTCTTTAAAAAATTGCTTCCTTTCTAAACTCTTAGAGGTTTGCACCGATTCTGGGTTGTTGCCAGTGACCATACAGAACTAGCCCAAATGCAGTGTTTGCTATCAGGAAAAGAACCAGAGAAATAAATGAATAGTTATTTCAACACAAATGAGGTAGAAGACTTGCAGGAAAAGGGAAGAAATAAATGAAGCAGGAACTATACCATGCTGTTTTACTTACTCCTACTCCTGGCTATTGTTTCATGGTGTCTTACATCAGATTCTCAGTGTCAAAGCTAAGAGGAAACTTGACATTGTAATTCAAGGTAGGTAACTGACCATTCAAAGGAGTTAAATCTCTGTAAAACCAATTTAACCTGAAGGTCTGAAACTCACATTGTTTATCAGAGAAAAATGTAGAAATAACAGTGGATTTATCCATGAGTCTAATGACAGCAGCAGCTTTCTAATGGTTTCCAGCCTCCCAAAATCTTAAGTGCTTTCAGACTTTTTTACCACCCCCATTTTAGAATATAAGATTTTTTAAAACTCATTCTTCAATGTACTAATTAAAGCTAGAATATATATGTATAAGACACATACATTTTCAATTTAATCAAATACACTTTGAAGACGTTTTACAGTTTTGTCAAAATGGTGTGGCTACTTATCAGTGGAACCTCTAAGATGTTATATGAATTTTCATTATGAAGCTCAGTGGTTCTTGAGAAGCATTAAAAAAAATTAACAACTTCATAACATTGCCTGTTACATATTTCTTTGCAACAACTTAAAATAAATCACATTCCTTTTTAAAGATGTGTTAAAAATCTAACCTGAATATTTAAAAAGGCATTGATTATGTCTTAGGCTTATGCTCATTTAGGGACTTATTTTCATTGCTGATTTTTGATATTTTTCAATAGCCTAATTTTAACAAATGCAGTTCTAGAGATAAAAGAACCTAATGAACTCTATAAATAAATTCATATTGAGAATAACCAGGATAAATAAAAAACAAAATAGGCATAATGTATTTTCTTCAGACTGCATACATTGTTTCCAAAGTATATCACAAATATTTTTCTCCCTTGAAAGGGTGAGAGACCAAAATCTAACATGAAAGGAGACCAACAAACCCAGCATGATACAGGCAGGGGATGTACAGGACACATATATGTATTTGTTACAAAAGGTTCATGCAGATTGTGAAAGGAAGTTACAAAACTTACTAGTGCCCTAAGACAGCTGTAACTTCTGTACTGAAAATTTAGAAGGATTTTTGCATGTCCATTAAGTCTATTCTGAAACATGAAGATATTTTAGCAGTTTTACTTCATTTGAACAATTGGCAGCCTTAAAGGCACATAATTTGTTTACATCTACCTGTATCATAAAAGTCCCTCTTCGTTTTGTATCTTACTCAATAATTGAAAAAGCTTCTTATATTAATTGCACATGACTATTTTTTATGCGAGACTTTCTTAAGATGTTTTTAATTTTTATTCTGAGACAAGAGACTAAGGAATAATTGGGGTGGGGGGGGAAGAAAAGGAAGATGAGGAAAATTGAAATTTGTGTGTATATGTCTGTAATAATATCTGTTTTGACAACCACAGATCTCACACAGACCAGACCCATCTCAGGGAAGTCTGCTGTCTCCCAAGGGCTCAGATAATGGACATTACTTTAAAATTCCCCAGTCTAGCAAGGCCCTCTGGTTACTAGCCATTATTGGTTGTTCAAACTGGCATTGATAAAATAAAGTCTAAGGGCAATCAAAAGAGACTTCAGGGACTTGGGACAATTGGTATAGAGATCAGGAGCACAGGTGATTTCCTTGATTCTTCTGGTAACAAGGAATGATATTGATAGGAATAGGGAGATCCATCAGGTCAATGCATGGGTCTGAGGTTGGTACAGGGGAAAAATTTGGGGGTTGTTGACCATGGGATGATCTACACAAACACCTGACAGGGTGCACCTATCTCAGAGGGGAAAAGGAGCTCTACCACAGGGGCCACGGGGGCTCATCAATAGAGCTTTAAACTAGCTGGGAAAGGAGAAAGGGACAAATCCAGGCTGGCCAGTGATGAGGGATGGGACTGTGCCAAAAACACTCACTAGTGGGATCCCTCAGTTCAGGAGGCGCTGGCTGCAGCATACCCCACCCAAAATCTTTCTGTACTAAGGCACATGAGGAACAAAGAGCAGCCCAAGGCTTTGGCCAAGTCCCGGAGATTCAACATCATTGGTAAAAGTGAAAAGTGGTGGGATAAACCCTGTGTCTGGAGTGCCCTGTTGGATGCTTACAGGCTCTTCAGGAGGGACAGGCAGGGGGTTGTCATTGTATGTAATAGAAGGGTTCAAATGTATGGGGTTTACAATTGGCAATGGCACACTTGAAAGCCTCTGCGTAAGAATCAAGAGACAAACAATGCAATGTCATCATGGGAAAGTGCTGTAATTTAAAATGTCATTAAAACAGAAAAAAAATCATTTTCTAGTGTGGGTATTATTACTACAAACAATGTTATTTGACAAAATAGCAAAATTAAAACTAGAATAGTGGCAAGAAAATCATCTGAATTGATGACATCAAAGATGGCTCTGGCAAGAAGCCATATAGAAAGATTCTCTACATCCCCTAAGATCTCTGTGATCAAACACAATCTGCAGGAGGTACAGGAGTGCAGACAACTGAGATGTGGACTGTTCAAGAATATTGTATCTATCTTGATGGATCACAAAGTTTAATCATTTACCATGTACATGATATCTTTACCAAATACATTGGAAGGATATCAAAGAGCAGTGCAACCCTTATTTCATTAATTAACCACTAGGCCAGCTTTCTTTGGAGCTTTACTGCAGGTCTGGTGGCCATGTGAGCATATGGATAGCAGATGTCCCATATATTGGTCTCAGTACTGTCCTTAGAAATATCCCAAGGAAAACACATCAGTTGGTTAAAAGACTTGCAGGGCTGAAACAGTGAAGGTCCTTCCATCTAGGCAACTCTTCAAATTACTGCTCACAGTGCAACAGATCTGCAGGCAGCTATAGAAAGAGTACATCTGAGAAGAAAGGAGGTCTCTCCATACACAATATTTGTTTAAGGTCAGAGAGTAAGTCATATAGATACAAACCAGCTCAGATCTAAGTTCTGCTTTTCTAGAAAAGAAGACCTGGTACCTTTGAAAAGAGAACAATTATAACACAATTTTAGTAAAAGCATATCAAGAAGAAAAATCAGAAAAAAACACTTCATCTTTGAAGCTGGCAAAAAGATTATTAACTTAAAGGGGGAAGATTGACAGATAGTACTAAAATTAAAAACTATTTTTCATTTTCTTTTATAGACTGTCTTCAGAAGATTAATGTTCCAGATATATTAATGACTATGAAGGCTAAGTCCATGTGTTCTTCTACAGAGCAAAAGTCTTTTTAAATTCACATGCTACAAATTGCTAGACTATATTTATTAAATATGGTACTGATTAAACTACTGTAGTATTACAAGCATTCCATCAAGTTATCTTCAGCCTGTTTATCTAAACTGAAAACAAACAATTATATATAGTAGAAAAAGATTATCTATTTTTGATAACTGCATTTAGATTTCAGCCTCCATTCAGCTCCAAGACTAAGTCAAATTCCTTCCAATGACCTTCATATAATGAAAATCTTTTTGTTCCTGTTTATTAGTCTGTAGTTCTAAATAAAAATATTTCAAATATATGCAGATAGAGCTTATAATGATTTACAACATTGGTTTTTGCTTACATCTAATTGTAGTTAAATATATTTCTTGGGAAATGATAGTAATAAAATTTACTAGTACTTGTACAGCAGTTAGTTGAGACATTTAAAGGTCATGAACATACTGACTGTTTTTAAAACTCCTCCTTCTTTTTAAAAAAAAGTGACATATAGATAATATTTAATATGGAAGTCAAAGGAGTGTAATTCCCTACAGAATATACAAATATTCAAATTTCATCATCAGTGAAAGTTCTTTTTGTTTTCCCACCAAAATGCTGCCTTATCATCAAGGACCATATTTCAGAGCAAGAAAGGAATCTTATACCCATGAGTGACGCATTCTCAAGTTGTGTGATCATGTAAAAAAGCAAAAGTGGCTTTTAGCTGGCATTGCTGTGCATTGAATCAAAAATCTGCTGTCCTTGTAAATCTTCCAAAAGCCTGAAAATGAGAGAAGCTCAGATGAGTAACCTGCAGCCTGCAACAAGGTCTTTTTTGCTGTACAGCAATGTGGTAGAGAGGCATTGCCTCCAAGACACAATGCAGCCACATCAAGAGCTGAAGAATCAAGGTGGGAACAAAGGTGTTGTGCCAAGCCCATTTACCCAACATTTTGCCTTATGTAGTCTGCTTTTGTTCATTGAATTAAGTCATGCATGAGTGGACACATTACCCATCCATTAATCTCTACAGCAAGACCTATGAGATACAAGTTTACCAAACTGAAACATTTATCATTCTCTTCTCTTTACTGTATTTTCAGAGTGACTTCTAAGGAAAAAAAACAAACAAACAAAAAAAAAAAACCACTATTATGCATGTTATTTATCAAGTCCCAGAAAAGCTCTTCCCCTGGGGGGTGGAGGAAAAAAAAAAAAAGACAGATTCCAAATAATAGTTTTGGACTTTTTTGGTCAATCTCCCCTTAGGAGGGAGAGAGGGGACAAGTGTTTGCTTTCAGCAATTACTACATGTTAAGACAGAAGACTGATCTTAAGAGAGCTGCTTGGTGTGGGATAACATTTTAATGTTTTCTACACAACTTATAATTCACAACTATGTAATATGATGCTCTGCCAAGAGACACTTAAAATATGTCCCTTTGGGGCAGCATCACTATATCATAAGTGAATTGTGTCCTCCCTGCAGGAAAAAAAAAATCATGTATGTAATGCAACTGATTTTTCAGCTAGATACAATTGTTATTAAACATGCAGTTGCTTCAAAATTACTTTTGTAATAATGCTGTACACAGATTGTCTGGTCTTGCATTATGCTGTAGGGTAATAATTAAATTCCAATTTAATTACTTTAGATTTCTGGTATGTTAAAAATATATGATATTTTAGGATTAATACAGGTTTTGGCCTAGACTTTTATTCCTTTGTTTTAGCTGAGCTTTTTAAAATTAATTGAATACCAATGGTTGCATATTCAATAACTATTGAACCTTGTCTCTCATTTTAATTGCAACATTCTTTATCACATACCTTGTCAAAATATACTTTTTCCAGTGCTTCCATTTAAGTTACCTAAGCTTATTTCTGACAGCTGTTGTTCATGTTACTGCATAAGTTTGGAACTCATTATTAAAATACAGCCTCTATATCAGCTTCTGCTGTGCTACAAAATATAGAGTTACTCAAGAAGCCATCAGTATCTTCTATCTGTTGTTCTCTCTATCCCAAAAACACCAAAACTGTTTCATACTTCACAGAGATACATTTTATAATGTCCCCAAACTGGATGTTGGCTAAATCTAAAATTGTAAATTCAAATTCCTATAAATGTGGAGAAATTTGGTACTGTAGCATCATTTAAATGTGCTTTTCTATCAATATTAGTTCTCATCAGTTTTATTAATAGCTAGCCTAGCAAAGAATTTTCTAGTTATCTATAAAATAAATGTTGGTTTTCGTCTTCTAATTTTATCCAAATTTTATCGTTTCAGTAGGCAGGAAATTGAAACAAAATTAACAAAAATCACATCTCTTTTTAATTAATGCCCTATGTTGAACACTGAATCAATTATTTTAGTTATTGATAGTGGCATTTAACTCCACTAGGCTTAGATGATGCCCCATTAAAAAAAAAAAAGAAGAAATTTGAACATACATGAAAACAGAATTTAGTGGGTCCAGAAAATATAAGCCATGAAGTTTGAAACATATAAAATGTACACTTGGTACTTTATATAAAGTCTGTGTATGTAAACAAATCTCAGAGCACAAAATAAATCCAAATAATTTACAGGAATGACTAAGAAGCATTGCCTTTTTCCATCCTATATTTTATAAGCCTGGTTTGCAAATAGGAGATCAAAAGCAATTATATTTTCAAAACTGAAATATTATACACATTAACCTTTGAAGAAAGCTAAACCACTGAGAATGCAATAATGGGAAGGGAAAAAAAACCCTCTATATTTCAAATAGATAACTACTTTCTTGTCATGCCTTAAGAATGTTGTCCTGTTTTCTATTTCAGTATTTCATATGATTCTACATGTATGTTTAATGAATATATTTTATCTTTAATCTCCCAAGCTCTGAAACTACTTCAGTGTGAAATCAGCATTCATCAATATCGATCTCCTTAAACTAAGAATTGTCTTCCTGTTTGCTCAGAAAATAAAAGACTAATAATTCACTTGCCAATTCTTCCCCCAAGGTATCACTGATTAAAACTGTCCAGCTTCTTTAAGCAGCATCAAAAATGGTCAGTGATAAAAGTCATTTCTTTCTCTACTTTGGGCAATTATCTCACCAGCCACGTGGAAAAGTCCATAATTAGAGATATGGAAAGTATTAAAGATTGTTTTCTTTCAATTATTGATTCTTTGGATATTGCTCTTGAATAATATGCCATGCCTACTAAACATCAATCAACAGAGTTTTATCTGAAAATTTTGAGTGATACCAAGCAGCACCCCTTATTGTATCACAGAAGATGAAATGCCCAGAAGGTTTCTGTGTGCATGCACCACTGTTCCCGGTGTGCCTCTGGCACTCGTTTGGCATTTAAATATCACTTAGAGCCAAGCAGATCAGTTTTATTCAATTGCAGATCCTCAGCTGACCCTCCTGAGCTGCAAAGACTAAAAGGTGCCATCCTCCACTGTTGGGACACGTCAGCTTTGCAGCTCCCTTCATGGCTGACATTTAAAGGTGAATGCTCTGCAAGGTATTCAGAGTTTACCCTCAAGACAATCAAGTTCATGTTTTCTCAAGATGAGGATAGGCTTTAAGGCAATGCATTCACCTTTCCTTTCCAAGGGGTGCTTAGTACATTTAACCCCGCTTTTGTTATCTGCTCAAACCTCTAGGGCCACATTGCTTCATAATAAAAAGCACAAATAATTTACTATTATGGAAGACAAGCCTCTGGCCATGACTCTCCAAAGGGCAAAGGTTAGCCTGGCACTGGGAAGAAGACTCACACCTGCTTGCAGAGATGTAAATCTGAATTAAATACATTTCACATTTAAATCAAAGCAGACTTAAACTTCCTCTTAGATCTGGGAAAATGAAAACCCACTGCTTTGATTGGTTTTGTTCATGATTAGAGGAAAAATAATTAATTTACATTTCATTTGCTAAGCTGTCTCACAGATCTGTGATTCCCACTGGTAGCCTCAGGTACACTTCCCAAAGCCTCCAGCCACCTTTCCCTCCACAGAGTCACTCTCTTCAGTAACTACACTTGCTCCTCTAATGACTCTGGGTGGGTAGCCAAGCAGGGATCTGATGTATCAGCAGGTACAAAGAAAGCATGAAAACTCCATCACAGGGCTGATAAGAGCATCTTCAACAGTCAACTCCATGGTAAAAAAAAATTAAAACAATGCACATCACTTTTTCTAGTTTTTGAAGGCCAAAAACCTACAAACACATTTTGTACTTACCCCTGTATTGTCCGTGCTCACTCCTCACACGGAGCTCTAAATGACAGTGGAGCCACAACTGACACAAGCATGGGTCCCTTATTACTCTAAAAAACTCTGACACCTTTCCCCTGACTGACACAAAAGATGGACACAAGCATCAGCTCTTTTTTATTCTACAGTAAAACTTTCATACCTTCTCTCCATAAACTTCCTACAGGCAGCTTCATCCTCCACCTGGCCAGCCAGCCCACTCTTTTATAACATACATCCTTCTTGGCCATAGCTGTGACCTATTGAGGGCAAGGCTGTTTCCACCCTTTGGTAATTAGTACATCTGCAACTCATCAGGGGCGAGGTTGCCTGCAGCACTATCTTTATTCTCTCACCTTCCATTCTCCCACACCCCTGAACTAACAACCCAGAAACTGCTTATTTCAGAGGAAGTGTTAAATGGCTGTTTAAAGTGATGAAATGAGAAATAGTGTGATGAGATCTGGTATAGTGTCTTCACATCCAAACTTGACCTTAGATACCTAGAGGCCCTAATCCAGAACCTTCAAAGTACACTCAGCAGTAAATACTTAGGGCTAAGGAAATGGTTCTGTAGAAGTCAAAATTTAGATCCAATGTTTGTAGAAGATCCTGGATCAAATATGCAAATATGAGAAAGAATAAAAACCTTAAAAAACTGACAGTATATTCTCTGAAGAAAGACAAAGTAATGCCAGTGAATCTCTGGACAGGAACACAAGTGTTTTATTTTGAGCAATAATTAAACAGATACATGAGACATAGAAAAAGCATACCTTATTGTTAAGAATGAGAAAAGCAGTCTGAAAAACATGGCCAGTCAAAATGCAAGAAGGAAACTAAGCAGGCTAAAAAATGGATTATCATATTGAAAAGAATACTCAAATTACATAAAAGATTCTGAAAATACATCAAAAACAAAAATCTTACTAAATATAATGCCTGATTGCAAACATTTCAAAGGTTAGCTCAGGTGTCATAAGGCTTTAGCACAGAGGTTCCAGAATTCACTTGTGTAAGTTTTTAACTGATTTGTTGGACAGATTCTTCCATGCAATGAACTTTTTATAGCAGATAGGTAAAAGGGACTAGGGAACTCAAAGAAAATATACAGGAATTGTCAAACAAAGCAAAATGCCTTAAATCCCTTTAATGCGATGTCATTTACTTAAGACCTAAGTGACTGAAATATGAAATTGCAAATCTGCTGGCCAGAGTGTGTTACTTGACATTGCAAACTATTGCTGTGCTGGATTACTAAGAGGTTCCTATATAATTCCCATCTAGACAGAGGAATATTGGGGAGAGACTGAGAGCTACAGCACAATGACTCTGGCTTCCACCCCTGATAATTCAGCATAAAAACATAGGGAGTTATCAAGGAAGGGGATGAGACCAAAACAAAGGATGCAATTTTTCTATAGTGGAAAACTATTCCCACGTCTTGACTGTTGTGTACAATTCTCCTCCCTACACCTCAAAATAGTCCTAATGGCTTAGAGAAGGGACCAAAAGGAGCAAGGAGAGAACCAGAAAGGAGCAAAGTGATTCAGTTTTAAAAGGACACAGCTGTGGGGACACATGGTTAAGACTTTCTTTTAAAAAGCTGAAATAGACACTACTGTTATTTATCAAATCTCACAGTATGGGAACTGGCGTCACTTGAGAAAATGAGAATGAAACAATTTTAAGACAGATCAAATGGCACTTCCTTGGCCTGTAAATAGATAACCTCAGTAACCTGATGCCAGGAGTCACAAACAGCAGCAGCCACTTCAAAATGCTAAGGTGAACATATGGACTATCCCTAAACAAGGATGGGAGGTCTGGGTGAGGGCTGTACCCACTGGCAGCACAGCTACATCCCTCCTGGTTGCAGGGGCAGCAGGAGGAGGCAGGCATGGGAAGCAGTCAAGCTTCTGAGTGCTACCTAAACGGCATCTTTTTCTGCCCCCATCAGAGACAGAATATTAGGCTAAAAGAATCCCACCACTGGCCCAGAATATTTCCAAAGTCCTTATGCAGATCTGTACAATTCAACTGCACAAAGTTTGAAAACTGAAAACTGGAGGCAAACTTCGTGAAGATGACTGATATGTCATGAGAAAATAAAGTGAAAATGCAATTTTTCTTTTTTGCTTTAATTTTGATGTGTTAGCTTTTCAAAGATGATTTAGCTTTTCAAAGATTATTACTTGCCACTAGAAGGTAGTTCACAGGATCATAACACTGCAGTATTAAAACCACCACCAGTTCCACTCTGTGAAATACTCTTAAATTCCACAATATTCCAATAATATGTGCTCTATCTCTTGGAAAAATTGACCTTCTCTCATTCCCCGTCTTGGAATTAAGAACATTTATTAAAGATATTGACTTGCATATTATTATTGCCATGAGTAGTCTTACTGTTGCTGTTATTAAAAATGAAATAGTCCTCTGTCCTTTTTAAATTATTTTTTCATCTTTGAATTATAATAAGTTTATTCATTTTAGTTTTTGAAATTATCTTGATCATTCAGAGACAGCAGAGCCATGTCCATTTGCTAAGTGGTCCCATCCTATTTGAGGAACATAAAAGGTGAAATTGTATTAAAACACAACTTCTCAGCACATGAAGAAATGTCCCTAAAATTTCTCTTTCTTTTCTTCCTAAACTAAAAGTTCTATATTACTAGTCATAAATTAGAATTCGAGACCATAAAAAAAAATGAACAAATAAATAAAACCCAAACCCTAATGTTTTTATTCTTATTTAAGTGATGGATTATTATTCTAAAATGACCTGTTTATTTGAGTTTTAGCTAAAAAATAGGGCAAAGTGACCTTAACTTCAACTTTGTTATCTACTTAGGTAATGAGATACCCACATCTCATTATTTTTCAGTTTAGTCCCATAACCACTCTGAAAAAAAAAACTTTTTAAAAGTTTGTTTTGTTAGGGTTTTTTTAATAGTTTTAGTGCATTATTAACATTGCTGGACCTGGGACTGAACAGCATTTTCTCTTCTTCAATAATAGTACATTTATGACAACGGATATTAAATGTCTGTGATTGGGCCACCTTTTATTCTAAAATAACCACAGGGTCCAGAAAGGCAGCATTTCACTATTCAGTTTAAGCATGTTTGTCAAGAGTATAACACTCTACACTTTAGGTAACTGTGGTGGTCTGAAGTTTACTAACATCCAGTCAGACCCTGAAAACTTGATCTGTGTGTGCTGGTGACAGCAGCTGAACATGAGCCAGTGTGTGTCCAGGTGGCCCAGAAGGCCAGTGACACCTGGCCTGTATCAGCACTGGTGGCCACCAGGAGCAGGGCAGGGATTGTCCCCTGTACTCAGCACTGGTGAGGCCACACCTCGAGTGCTGTGTCCAGTTCTGGGCCCCTCACCATGAGGAAGACATTGAGGAGAGAGTCCAGAGAAGAGCAACGGAGCTGGTGAAGGGGCTGGAGCAGCTGAGGGGGTTGGGGCTCTTTAACCTGGAGAAAAGGAGGCTCAGGGGGCTCCTTATCACTCTCTACAACTCCCTGAAAGGAGGGTGCAGCCAGGTGAGGTCATTCTCTTTTCAAAGTATCAAGCAAAATGACAAGAGAAAATGGCCTCCAGTCAAGGGGAGGGTTACATTGGATTTTAGGAACCTTTCTTCACAGAAAGGGTTGTCAAGCACTGGAACATGCTGTCCAGGAAAGTGGTTGAGTCACCATCCCTAGAGGCAATTAAAAACTTGTGTAGGTATGGCACTTAGAAACATGGTTTAGTGGTGGACCTGATGCTGATGGGTTAATGGTTGGACTCAATAATTTTAGATGTCTTTTCCAAATTAAAATATTATATAATGCCATTATTCTTCTTTGTTAGAGTAGTCTTTGCTTGGAAAAACAATTCCTGTAATCATCAGTATCATAGGTTACATTTAGAAGGTTTGGAAGTGTTGCTCTTCATTAACTCATTGCACTCGGTCTTGTTCAAAGCCCCAGGTAAAACTTCCAAGGTGCTGGTAATGTTTATTTTTTTATTCCATCTAAAAGTTAGATCAATTATAGGTATCCCAAAAATGTCTTAGGGAAAAGTAAAGATGTCTGAACGAAGAAGAATACCAAGGAATTTCTTTTCAGACAGTGGTACCACTGCAAGAGTGTTCTACCTTCTTGAAGTCAAAAGTAGATTTCAAGGCCTGTGAAAGCCCTCTGCCTAACATGCAGAAAGAAATGGACAATGCATGATGCACAGTAAGTAATTTATTATAGAAATAAACCCTATTTTTTGAGCCAGAAACAAATAAAAAGATTATTTTTTCTTTAGGCAAAAATATCAAAAATCATATCTAATAAAGAAATATTTATTCCTTAGAGTATGCAGATTTTCTTTTCTCTTTATGCCTGCATGTATTCATTTTGTCTTCTGGTTATCCATTTGTCAGTTCTGGAAAAAAATAAACCAGGTCAGATGGAAACTGCAACAGCTCATATATTACTTCAACCAAAAGGCTTAATTTTATGGAAACAGACAGGCTCAATCTTTTTATAAGATTTGCAAGCAATGTGATTTAATTCAAAACATACAGATAAAGAGCTCTAAAAGGATCCATCTAAATTAACTTAGGCCACATATTAGATTGGATACTTAAGTCACATAAGTAAATCAGTATAGATCATTCCTATCTAAATTACTGTAGCTTCAGTGAAATCACTCAAGTGAATACAAATAGTCCAGTTTGACAGTAGTGTCTGTACTTGCTACAGCCAGCATATTTCAAAATTAAAGTTATGCTTTCAGAGTGGACAGTAGCAGTACATGCACTCTTGTTTGTTACTGATACTGCTATAAAACATGAAGCAAAATAAAGCTTTAATTTAATTGTGAAAAAAATACAGCCCAAAATGTAAGTATTTCTTTACCTTTCCTTTCCAAAGAATTACTTTAATAAAATAAGTGCCTGAGTTGTCTAAAGAGTTTTCACAACATTTACTGGATGCAGAAGGAGACTGTATCCATCTTGCAAAGCAGTCCCCAGATCTAGAACCCTTTCCACTCAGGCTTGCAGTAGGGTCCCACAGGCTGGGATAAAATGCATTTATTCTGGCTCTGAAGAATGTGACCAATAATAAGAGACAAGTTCTTGGCCTTTTTCCTAATCATTAGGTAAATTAAAGAGAAAGAGATTTAAAGATAAAGACAGGCAGAAATATTTAAAGAAAAGGTGTGAATTTGGGTGCCAAGAGAGCTGCTTGCTAAGCAAATACAGCTGAGCAGGGACAAGGATCTGGAGCACTGTGTCCAGTTCTGGACTCCTCGGTATAAGAGGTACATGGAACTCCTGGTGCAAGTCCAGTGGAGGAAACAAAGATTATTAAGGGACTGGAGCATCTCTTACAAGGACAGGCTGAGGGAGCTGGGCCTGTTCAGCNCTTTTTTTTTAATGGAGTCGGGCACAAGTGTAGGGTTATATAACTTGTCAGCTGTCAGCACAGTGATCCAACAGAAATAATAGTTTTTCATTTGAACTGGGAGACTGAGATTTCTTTATTTTTCTGATGCTATTTCACTCATGTATTGACTAGCTTGGTAGTATTTGGGATAAACCGTATAAAGTAAATGAGCCCCCATAAACTTGTCAAAATGAATGAAAATTGTAACAGCCTCTTTAGAGGCAGAGGGTGGATCCTGANGTGAAGAACTGTCTGGACACAACCCTGAGCAACGTGCTCTGGGATGAGCCTGCTTGTGCAGGGAGGTTGAACAAGATGACCTACTGTGCGCCCTTCCAACCTTACCCATTCTGTGATTCCATGAACTTCACAAAAGATGAAGAAAGACTGAAGGAATAAAAGGATGTAACACAGATTAGTGCCTTGGTAATAGGCCTGGTGCAAGCTTTGGAATGCAAGCAACAACAGAAATGATGGGGGAAAAAATTACTTGGTTTAGACTTGACTAGGGAGAAAATATCAACACAGAGTGATCTTAGAAAGTCTGTTCTCTCCAGTGATTTAATTTTAAGTATCTGACTAAGTAGCAGTTTGGGAAGGGGGGGGAGATGACATAAAAATGTGTTTTGTAATTTTGCCATATGATATAGAACTTGTCTATTTCACTCACCATAATCCAGGAGCGAGGCACAGTATAGTATTCTAATTACCTTTCCTCAGGTAAAAATTGAGGTGGTTATTGCCTAAATGAGATTCCCAAGAAAATCTAGAAATCCAAGTCTTGTTGCAGACCCTGGAAATTAAAACAACAAAAATATAAATCCATATCTGAATTTAAACAGCCTTTGAAATCTGTCCATTTGTAAGATGATTTCCAGTGGATTTCTTTCTCAGTGAGACAAGATAGCCCCAAGTACGTAGAGCATCAGAGCTAAGGACAAACATGCTGTGACTGCAGGAGCAAAAGATATTAACAAATCTACTAGCTTTTGGCCTGAGGACTGAGAGGGATTGGAGACTAAAGAGTAACAAAGATCTGCTTGTTTCCCATAGTCAGCCTGAGAGCAGAAACAGAAGAACCAAGCAAAGAGAAGAGCTATTTGAAATTAAAAGCTTTAGAAATGAAACAGAAATTCTAAACAAAAAATGAGATAAAATTAGAAAAGGAGTAAACAGGAGAGTGGGAAAAGTTTTATTTAAACAAATATATATATATATTCCATCCTTGCTTGCCTTTGGCATGTTTGGATGCATATTACCTCTCAATGTGAGATTTTTGAGCAATTTAAATGCTCACAAGGTAAAAGAGGAGTTGAGAGAGAGGGGTGCTTTATTCTCATTAATATAAACTTGAACATTTATTTGATTTCCTGGATATTGAAAAAAGATTGTCAAATATTTATAAAAGTTAATGAGATGTGGATAGGCCAAACATGACATAACACTCTCATCTGCCATGCTGACATTGCATTAATTAGATTTAGAAGAATTGCTGCAAAATTAAAATTCTTTGTGAGGAATACATTCTAAATATCACCAGATTTGTCACAGATTTCAATTCATGTCCATTTACACAGATTCAGAAACCTCTTGTCCTCATTACTGAAAAATTTATATTGAGCTGATAAATAAAATTGCTTTAAGAGACATGTAAGCAGAGCTTTCCAGAAGGAACAACAGTTAGCACAGGCAATATAACAAAGCAGGACTTAGAACCATAAGGTTAAAAACTAGCTGAAAGTGATTACTCTGTAAGTACTTATTCTATATGTCCAATAGTATATATATTTTGTGTACTAAAATAAGCATAAGGAATATATATTTTAACATAATATACTACACTACATTTTACATTACAATATACTTCAACAGTAAGCAATCTTAGAAAAAATGTCTTACTATGTCATATTCTGTGTTACTTTATGACTGCTGATTACTCAATATTATACTGGAAAC
The DNA here is from genome assembly GCA_013399835.1 of Leptocoma aspasia. Classification (NCBI taxonomy): domain Eukaryota; kingdom Metazoa; phylum Chordata; class Aves; order Passeriformes; family Nectariniidae; genus Leptocoma; species Leptocoma aspasia. The sequence goes on from VXAX01004668.1 coordinate 271,497, forward strand.
ACAAATTCTTCAAGGTTTATAAGCTGGAATATTATGCTGTGTTAAACAGAACAGAGCATGGGAGAGAAACGCGTCTTTTTTTTTTCTATTTAATACTGAGTACAATAATAACTTTCATTGCTATCACAATTTTGCTTCAAGAATTTAAAACATTGCCGTTGACACGGAGATTTTTACTTTTTTTTTTCTTTAATAGAGCAATGTACAAAAAACCCTAGATAATATCACAGAGGTTACTCAGAATGCAGCACATGCATTACATTTACATTGNCATGTATTGACTAGCTTGGTAGTATTTGGGATAAACCGTATAAAGTAAATGAGCCCCCATAAACTTGTCAAAATGAATGAAAATTGTAACAGCCTCTTTAGAGGCAGAGGGTGGATCCTGAGGTCTGGGTTCAGACTATCTATTTGCTGTACATTGCTCAAATAGGGAGGAAGGGGAAATGCCAAGGACAATTTGGGTCTGATGTGATGCTGGGAACTCGCTGACCCTCCAACTTGACACTGTCTGCAGATAGTCCTGCACCAGTTAGATGCTTGATTTAGCCTCCTCAAATGATGTGTCAAAAGTTAGGTTGAATGCCTGGAATATGTGCAAATTCTCCTTTTTTAGAGACAAAAAAACGTACTAATGTCAGCAGAGTAAATATTTCCTATGCTTGAAGTTCTTCCGTATATTTGAAACACCAGCATATATTCCATCCTTGCTTGCCTTTGGCATGTTTGGATGCATATTACCTCTCAATGTGAGATTTTTGAGCAATTTAAATGCTCACAAGGTAAAAGAGGAGTTGAGAGAGAGGGGTGCTTTATTCTCATTAATATAAACTTGAACATTTATTTGATTTCCTGGATATTGAAAAAAGATTGTCAAATATTTATAAAAGTTAATGAGATGTGGATAGGCCAAACATGACATAACACTCTCATCTGCCATGCTGACATTGCATTAATTAGATTTAGAAGAATTGCTGCAAAATTAAAATTCTTTGTGAGGAATACATTCTAAATATCACCAGATTTGTCACAGATTTCAATTCATGTCCATTTACACAGATTCAGAAACCTCTTGTCCTCATTACTGAAAAATTTATATTGAGCTGATAAATAAAATTGCTTTAAGAGACATGTAAGCAGAGCTTTCCAGAAGGAACAACAGTTAGCACAGGCAATATAACAAAGCAGGACTTAGAACCATAAGGTTAAAAACTAGCTGAAAGTGATTACTCTGTAAGTACTTATTCTATATGTCCAATAGTATATATATTTTGTGTACTAAAATAAGCATAAGGAATATATATTTTAACATAATATACTACACTACATTTTACATTACAATATACTTCAACAGTAAGCAATCTTAGAAAAAATGTCTTACTATGTCATATTCTGTGTTACTTTATGACTGCTGATTACTCAATATTATACTGGAAACACAAATTCTTCAAGGTTTATAAGCTGGAATATTATGCTGTGTTAAACAGAACAGAGCATGGGAGAGAAACGCGTCTTTTTTTTTTCTATTTAATACTGAGTACAATAATAACTTTCATTGCTATCACAATTTTGCTTCAAGAATTTAAAACATTGCCGTTGACACGGAGATTTTTACTTTTTTTTTTCTTTAATAGAGCAATGTACAAAAAACCCTAGATAATATCACAGAGGTTACTCAGAATGCAGCACATGCATTACATTTACATTGCATAGAGGACAATTCCGTGTAACTTGATAAGTGTCCCTATATATAAAATTCGCAGGTCCTCAGCTCACACTCTCACTGCAACAGCATCAAAAACAACAGTGCTCACGTCAGCTGAAAATATTCAGTGTCCCATGATTTGCACTGCAGTGTGTACATAGATGAGGATTATTCTTCTTACGTTTTTTACAACAGACTCAAACCACTAGACTCCAAACATAAATTTTGGGCTAGTTAAATCTCAGCACAACATGTGAGTGTACTTACAGGTGATCCATATATTTGTGCAGCACTGAAAGGTCAAAGAATTTATGGACACACAACTGTTGCCAAAAGGGCTTTGAGAGCAGACATTAGTTCAGGTGAGGTTATAATATGATTTTCTTGCTCTTAGGAAATTTACTTATTAAAGTGAATATTGACTTCATATTTGCTCGCAGCCCACAGCAATACCAACTAAAGAAGCCAAGTGATCAAAAATGTATTCTGAGCCTGGCAAAAGCAGCAAACATAAAATAAAGCCTTGTTTTGCAACAAACCTAAAGTGCCTGTAGCCTATATCAGAGCATGGAATTCTGATTTTCACAATTTTAGCAATGAAAGAAGTGTGTGAGGTTGAGGTTGAGACGAGTAATTTTTTGCTTCTCACACCAGCTCCAGCAGAAGGAGTTCACTCTTTCTCCTGCAGCAGGGGTTACCCATGTTCATCAAATACACTCCTTTAGTACTTTGTATCCACTTTCTGATTTCCCTCTCATCAAAGAAATTATGAAATGTGTAGTATTAATACCAATTCTTTCAAAATATTTTATTTATAATCATACTTGAAATTTCATCTGCATTGGTTTCCGCACCTTTGGTTCAATTCTTTGTTGCTGGTCACAAACTTGAGGAAGGTGACAGATGAGAAAGGACATGTGAAACAACTTTTATGGGAGTATAAACTGGGCAGTAATTTGTTCTTTAATTCCTTCTCACTTGAGGGCAATAAACCACAGAGGAAAAAAAGGCAAAAGGCAAGCAGTTAGCAGCTCCAGTAATATCCCAGCGTGATACCCTGCCACAGCCTCATGGTCAAGACTGACATCCCAAATGACAGCTGAAGGCAAAATGTATCTTTTGTTTAATGGGTCACAGTATAACAACTTCCTATGTCTGCCCATATATAGTATAGTGGTTGCTTAAAGTTTAAAGTTATCAGAAGGGGAATAGATAAATATGCAAATAATTATTCCTAAATTAATTTTCCTCTTCAGAAAATTACACCTGGATGAAAAATTACAATATTGTTCAAGATTCACCAGGAAACATCCTAGCCTGATGCAGCCCTCAGACTGCTAGTGGGGTTCTGCAGGGCTCCATCCTAGTCCCTGTGCTTTCAGCATCTTCAGAAAATGACTTGGATGCAGGACTGGAAGGGGCACTGAGCAGGTTCACAGACAATACAAACCTGGGAGCAGCTGTTGACTCCCTCGAAGGCAGGGAGGCCCTGCAGAGAGACCTGACACCTGAGAGGGCTGGGTACCCAAAGGGAGCCTACAAGAGAGGTGGAGAGAGACTTTTTACAAGAGCATGTAGTGATAGGAGAAGGGGTAATTGCTTCAGACTGAAGGAGCACAGGTTTAAATTAGATATTTAGAAGAAATTCTTGACGGTGAGGGTGTTGAGGCACTGGAACAGGGAAGTTGTGGCTGCCCCATCACTGGAACTATTCAAAGCCAGGTTGGATGGGGCTTTGAGCAAACTAGTCCAGTGGAAGGTGTCCCTGCCCATAGCAGGGGATTGGAAGCAGATAATCTTCAAGGTCTCTTCCAACTCAAACCATTCCATGCTTCTATGAAAATTTCAATCCATCTGCATATTTATTACAACAAAACTCTTCCAACAAAAACTTTTTTAACCAATACTAGCAGGTACAGAAATTAAGAGAACTATAACAAATAAAAAGAAAATGACGTGAAATTGCTATTCCTGCTAAACTGGTTTTGCCTTCCTTTTGTTTCAATATGAAAAATCATTATCTCTTTAAGGCAAAATTGAAACTGTTTGTAACCATAGCAACTACATTTAGTCACAAGTAAAATAAATTTAAATTGAAGACTTGTCATATGAAGCGCAAATCCTTAATCCTTCTGTGAGAAGAAAGCCACAAATACCTGTCTTCTCCTTTGCACCCTCCTTCCTACTGTATGGCAGAAATGAGGCATCCCAAATTCATAGCAGCTGTCATTTAAAGGGAGGCACCCTTCAGGTTACTTGCCCTTGACACCCAGAGCTGCTTTGAATTTGACAAAGAGTTTTTTCTCCTTCTTTAGATTATAATGAAGTATCTGGAGACTAATGGCAGAATGTGTAAGTATTCCCTTGTAAAAAAAGTTTATAATTCAGANAGTGGGGTTCTGCAGGGCTCCATCCTAGTCCCTGTGCTTTCAGCATCTTCAGAAAATGACTTGGATGCAGGACTGGAAGGGGCACTGAGCAGGTTCACAGACAGTACAAACCTGGGAGCAGCTGTTGACTCCCTCGAAGGCAGGGAGGCCCTGCAGAGAGACCTGACACCTGAGAGGGCTGGGTACCCAAAGGGAGCCTACAAGAGAGGTGGAGAGAGACTTTTTACAAGAGCATGTAGTGATAGGAGAAGGGGTAATTGCTTCAGACTGAAGGAGCACAGGTTTAAATTAGATATTTAGAAGAAATTCTTGACGGTGAGGGTGTTGAGGCACTGGAACAGGGAAGTTGTGGCTGCCCCATCACTGGAACTATTCAAAGCCAGGTTGGATGGGGCTTTGAGCAAACTAGTCCAGTGGAAGGTGTCCCTGCCCATAGCAGGGGATTGGAAGCAGATAATCTTCAAGGTCTCTTCCAACTCAAACCATTCCATGCTTCTATGAAAATTTCAATCCATCTGCATATTTATTACAACAAAACTCTTCCAACAAAAACTTTTTTAACCAATACTAGCAGGTACAGAAATTAAGAGAACTATAACAAATAAAAAGAAAATGACGTGAAATTGCTATTCCTGCTAAACTGGTTTTGCCTTCCTTTTGTTTCAATATGAAAAATCATTATCTCTTTAAGGCAAAATTGAAACTGTTTGTAACCATAGCAACTACATTTAGTCACAAGTAAAATAAATTTAAATTGAAGACTTGTCATATGAAGCGCAAATCCTTAATCCTTCTGTGAGAAGAAAGCCACAAATACCTGTCTTCTCCTTTGCACCCTCCTTCCTACTGTATGGCAGAAATGAGGCATCCCAAATTCATAGCAGCTGTCATTTAAAGGGAGGCACCCTTCAGGTTACTTGCCCTTGACACCCAGAGCTGCTTTGAATTTGACAAAGAGTTTTTTCTCCTTCTTTAGATTATAATGAAGTATCTGGAGACTAATGGCAGAATGTGTAAGTATTCCCTTGTAAAAAAAGTTTATAATTCAGATTTTAAAAAACAATTACCTTCGTGTCATGGAGTTAAGGTCATGAGTCACAAGAGCAAATAAATGTTTAAAATATTCTTTTCCTTTCAAGTCTCCTGCTCCACAACTTTTTTCTGTTCACATTTTCCTCTTTTAAATCTTGAGATAATGATATTTTTCTGATTTCTGTAACCATTTCCTGCAATGACTGCAGTTTTCTATACCTTTATTAGTATTTCCTCAGTTCATGTGACTGACTTAGTATAAGAAATAGGATGCAATAGAAACAAACATCAGAAATCTTGAGACCCTTACTTGATCCTCCTTGCATGTCTAATATGTTCTCCACCCTATTTCTGGTCTCTTCAGCATTTCTTCAATCTCTGATTATATTTTTACTTTGTTCTTTCATTACAAAAATATACATACTCGACCCCCACTGTGTAGTCCCACTCCAAAAGGTGCACAGAACATGCAGCTGTGCAGCTGCACAGCTGCTTGTGGTCAAAAATAAACAGCAAAAGTTAGAGCTTCTGCAAAAACTTGCCAAGTAAACTACACACTTGGCATGGAAATTTATGTGTTGGTCCCATCTTCTAGTAAACACTGCACTCAGCTGTGTATTTTGAATAAGGGGAGAGTGATTAAGAAGAGAGATTAAAGGGGAAGGGAAGGGAAGGGAGAAGGGAGAAGGGAGAAGGGAAGGGAAGAGAAGAGAAGAGAAGCAAGGACATTTGTCGCAGAAAAGTGCTATCCTATCTCTGCATGCTCCCCCTCTCCAGCTACATCCTGTTCTTTTTCACAGCATTTTATTACCAGCAATTCTTGTCTGTTATTACCAACAATCCTTGATTGGTTCCACATCTATCTGGCTGTCAGTGTTTGAGACAGACACGTTAACCTTTATCTTCTGGACTTCTACACTCACATAATTTTTCTAGCTCCTTTTATCCTCTCACACTTGCTGTTCTTCACACATGTCACAAAATTAGCCTCTGGAACCTCAGTGCCTTCTTCCCAGAGGATCATTTCGTTATACCAGGCGTTCTCCAGTTCACTTCACCTCTCTGTGTGGCTCTGATGCTCTTGTCAGGAAAGTCACAAGGGGAAGACGTCTCAGGCAGAATGAAGAAAGTTCCTCTAAAACCTTCAGCTTTGAACACAAGAACAAAACTGGTTTATACTTTCCTCCACTAAACTAACTACAGGAAACCATAATTTCCTAGAGTATGAATGCATAGTTTTTTCTTCTTCTGCTTAACCCTCATTCATATTTAAGCACCAATGAAACACAACTGGCTGTGGCTGGGAGAAGTTTCCCTGAAAGGAGTCACCAAAATATGGGAAGTCAAGTTTCAGCAGCCTCACCTTCTAAGTAACAGACCTGTGTGATTAGAGGGATGCTCTGTCTGGAAAAAGTGCCTCATCTGATTGCCACAGCCTACCAATCCAAAATTCCCTGTTGATGTTCATGCTTCAGACCGTGTTCTGTACAGAGAATTACGCATTGTCCTTGTCCATAAGGTAGGTGCTACAGCCTTACACTGAGAGAGTAGGATTTGGGCCATTGGCAACAAAAGTCAACCCCCTTGACATGGGTGAATTCTTCTCTCCCTGAATTTTTATTTTCAGGTTTGGAGTCCACTGAGCTATGCAAGCTCGTATAGCTCTTATCCATTTCAGCATTAATGGCAGGAGTATTCCACAGTTATACTTATTCAAAGAGGGACCAACCAAGTATTAACACAATTGAAAATCTTCCTAATGCTTTTGGACTGCAAACATCATTTAATGCCTTTGTGGGATAGACTTAAACTGCTACAATCTGTAGCTGAGCAATAAAACCTCTATGACATTTACCTTCTAGTATGTGTCACTCCCCATGAAGCCTGAAGCTTCATGTTTTGCTGCTCCAGTTGCACATTAACAGCAGAGAAAATGTTACAGTTTTGGACAGAGATGGGTAAACAATGCATTTCATCCCAGATCAGTTAAACAGGAGTAACATGAAATCTGGGAGTGGTGGCATACCTGGCAAAGCAGGTGGGAAGGGTGCACAATTTTCAGAAAGACAGGTGAGATAGGTGAGAATGTGGAAAAGGTCACTATGTATTTTATACCTGTATGGCCTATATGTCACTATAATACTTCATACCTGTATGAAGTATTATCTTAGGTATCATATTTTCTAGATTTGCAAATGTTCTGCAAAATATATGGTCCATCTCAAAATATTCTTTAAATAGTTTTAACTGGGGCATAGAAATGTGAGTTATCTCTCAGGTTGTTAAAAGAGAGACCTGGAAAAGGACAACCTAAATGAGCCTAAATTATCAGATTTTATCTGAATTTCCAAATCATAAAAGTGGATCTAGTATACAAAAGAAGCATGGGTTATGTTAAAGCATAATTCATTAAAGCATTAGTGTTAGACACTGTATCTATTCATATTAGGTGACATTGAAAATCTGATATTTTAATGGATTATAGTCTTATGTTAATAAGTGAGTTTGGATTTTAGATTAACTTTGCTTCTTCTTCTTTCCTTCTGTACCTTTTCATATCAGAGCAATCACTTGTAAACTATTAATCTTGCCTTTGAATAAAAGCCAGATATCCAAGTGATAGTGATGAAACATTAATTTTAAAATGCTCAAGTGGAACATTGTGCCTATGCATTTTACTTCACTCTAATAGGCTCAGAATGAGACAAATCCTGTAGCTTCAGAGTGCTGCTTGAGAACAGTAAGTGGTTCATTCCCACAACAAAAAGTCAAGCATGGTGCCACAGATGATGCAGTCTTGCCCCAGAGTAACTGGCTGTGCAGCAGTGGGGAGAAGGCAGGAGAAAGCAAGAAAAAAGCAGGAAGGAAGAGAGGAGAAGGGGGGAATCAGACAGGAGTTTAGGCAGGCCAGAGGATCCAATACTATTCATATTTTACAAGCAGAAAGCTAGGAGGATTTTACAGATCCTCAGGCCCAGGAGAAAAGTAGTAGTACCCAGTATAGCAAGATGCTATCCTTGCAGTGGGGATAAAACAGCTCAAACTGTTTGCAAAACTATCAGTGGTGAATAGAGAAAGGGGTATCATGCTGGGTTTGGTGCTGAAGAATGCTGAAACCAGCCTGACTCATCAGTCTGGAAATTAAACACCTTTGTAGTGAGGTGAAGATGTGGCAGACCTGATAAGGCACCTAATAAAGGAAGCAACAAGTTATACTATACCACTACTAACTTATCTAAAGATGCTGAGCTGACACAGCTGGACACATATGACTGACAGTCTTTCACTTTATATTATAAAAGCCCAGTCCCACTTTTTAACAGTAGGGTCTTCCAACATATCCTTTCTTAAAGAATTTGTGGATATTCCTCCCTTGAGTGTGGACATCCATCAGGGTTACTCCTCGAGGCAGAGCAAAGGAGATTTGCCCAAGGTAGTTGAGTAAGATCAATCTCTACTTATTAATTGTTTTTGCTAGCTTTAATATAATTGTTTCAATATTGCTTCAAAATAGTACACTGTGCCATACTAGTAGTTACAGCTACCTATACTGTGTAGTAAATAATTCTGATTAAGATCTTTTAGTGCAATCATTGTCATAATAAATAATTTCTTTTTATAGAAATTTATTTTGTTTGCCATCCTTAATCATGCAGGACAAACTTGTATAAAGATTCAGTCACACCTATATAATCTTTTACACAAAAACCATTGACAGTCTAGGGCTACGACCCAGACCCCTCTCTGAGTAGGAGTTTAGAAAGCAAGGGGGCCCATTCTGCACCTTGTGACTCAACAGGAGGGCTTCTCTAATAAACTTTGCCTGAAGCTCCATTCTGACACCCAGTGATCCACACAGTACCTACACTGCTTAGCAGCTTGCTTCACTGCATTGCAGAGCTGTACAGTGAATTTTAAATATATCTTCCCCTAGGGAACAAGAAAAATTAGTGGGTTTTACTCCTCTATTTTCCTAACTTTTCTTTGTGTGTTACTAAAATGAAAACATAAGCTTTGGGACGTCATTATGTAACCACTGTTTTTGTATAATAATGTGCCTGTTTTTCTTCCAGTACCTGCAGAGGCTAAAAAATTTATGAAGTATATTAAAGTGGTCAGCTTCATCATTCAGTATTATGTCTAACTGAAACAGTTATATTCAAATGGGGGATTAATCTGTTGTTTATATGGCAATCTGAATTCTTAAGATACATTGTATTTAGGGAATGCATTTACGTCTGAATCTAAGCTTATTGTTTATGTTTGTATTGCTCTTTTTATTTTGTTTTAATTGTTGGAGTTCTTCCTATAAAATTCTGGTTTTCAAATTTTCATAGGATCAAAAGTCTTCAGCTTAAAGATAAACATAGTAAAAATAAACAGCCTCAAGCAAAAATAGTTTTGGAGATTTTTTTAACTTCCTTTCAGTCTTAGAAAGCTAATCACTCCTGTTTTCCAACACAACAATCAACCCATAATAGCAATATTACCACTTGAAAAATCAGATGAGGCAGAGCACATGTGATTTAGCTTGCCTGAATGTCAGCACTCCACTGAGATGCCCTCAACTCTCCAATACTTGCATCAGGCAAGCAAAACACCTGCAGATAATAAGCTTTCTTCTACAGCAGTACTTTTAGGCCACACACGTGATCTTAGGGAGCCTTTGACAGCATTAGACTCCTTCACATAGGAATGCACTAAGGAGACATCCATCTCAAAGATTATAGCATCTAGAAGTCAGACTGTTCTAGAAGTTGTGTTCTTACTCATTGTTCTCATGACAGCAGCAACAAAAAAAAAAATCAAAGCCCAAACCTGATTAAAAAAATTAAAAGTAAATACTCTCAGTTTAATTTCCATGTGAGAGAGGAAGAATTATGATATATTTTTGCAGGTAGGGGTCAAATATCTCTCTCCCCAGGACAAGTCCCAATTTCTGAATGTTAGACACAATTTGAAGAATATTTACTTCCAGCTTTATTAGAAGAAATGGTTGGGTTCCTACTGATATAAATTTAACACAAGAAAACCAGTTTAAAAACAAAAAGCAGCTCTTCTGAAAAATACATGTATCGAGAACATCACATTTGAATATTCATTGACAAAGTTTTATGTGTCAACCTTAGTGTCACAGATTTAATATAACACAATTGAAAATTAGCAGTAAAATAAATAAACTCAAATTACTTAGATGGAAAAAATTTACACTGGTAATACTTTATGCAGTCTCTTATTAAAAAATGTATATAACCATGATTAAAAAACGTGGCTTCAGGCAAATAAGTAAAAATTTTGTGCTGACAGTGAAAGTTCAGTTTACACTGAAAGAAATTTATACGTATTTTTTGTAATGAGGAATGGTAATAAGTCTTTCTTCTCTGAGTTTCATGCACAAAAATAACCCTTTGAGTTAATCAGAAAGGAAACATTTTCTCATACATTTTTCTCAGTGATCTTCACAACCATATATTGTTCAGCATTAAAACTATGACAGGAATAGCCTGGGTAGGTTTTTGACCTTGTAGAAGCCTGAGCAGGAAGCAGTTAATGCATTGCTTTGCCTCAGACACCAAAGGCCATTCAAGCAGCCAAGTCAGAACAGCATTTGCCTGGAAGGGGGCAGAGGGGAGCATAAGAAGGTATGGCAGCACCTTTCTAGGACCAATTTACCTTTTCAGGTCCACGAGGACAGCCCAGTATGCAGCACAAGCACAGAAGTGGCGTAAAGGTAAGACCAATAGAAGCACAAAAAGACCACAACAGGAACCTCAAAGCCCCTCAGCCCATTTCCAGAAAGGTCAAGAATGGCCTGCATGTGATAACTGATTTAAATGAAGAGCAATAAACCTAATCCCAGGGTGGAAAACTTACCTATAAAAAGGTATCTCCACAAAGCCTGCATGGTGGCCCCAGTACCCCGACACCTTCTCAGCTGGATCAATGCTGGACCCAGCACTGGGGATCCCTTTTCCTCACCTACCTCATCTCCCTTTCATTCTTCTTTCTTCCTTCTTTATTTTTATTTTTTGATGATGATGATGATCTTAATGATGATAGGACAGAAGCAAAATATATACCAATTTCCATGGCTTTTGCCACTCTCTTTTCACCATGGGCATCTAGAGTTCTTGGTGCTCCATTCCTCCCTCCACCAGCATTTTGAAAACTGTGCATTGCACGGTGCAGATCTCTGCAGATACAATTCTTCTGGCTTCTGTAGAACATGCTGGCTTTTTGCTTAATAATCTTCATATTTGTTATATCCTGAAAAGGGCCATAAAAATCTGAAAATTATCCTATTTTGTTGTTAATTTACAGGCTTTTCTATGAGAAATCTTCCACCAGCAGCAGAAACCACTCATGTCTGAAGACATCGTGGGAGGGGCATACAAAGCACTGACACAAAAGGAGAAATTTTTATGGAGGTCATTGAGTGTTCAGATATTGCAAATATTGCTGTCTCTGACTTCAACATGTCTTAATTCAACATCCACTTATCCTCTCTCTTCACATCTGAACGCAGAGGATCTTTTTTTGTAAATTTTGGAGTGGCTCCATTTGGATAACCACAAATCTTTTTTAGATGAATCTGCTTTTAGATGAAATATGAAGCATCTACCTGTCAGAGAGTATCAGAACATGTGCTATGGAAATGTCAAATTAATTAATTAAATGCCACACTATGGGTGCAATAAACTTGTATGTGCTTTATGTAAATAACAACCCCTAGGAATTTACAGCTGCTAAATTAGCTATAACCTTTACTTGAATTATATAGCCCCAAACTTCAGGTTTTAATTAAGTCTTTTCCTTGTGCAATAATTTTCAATATGCTTCTGTTAAAGTCAAGAATCAGTTGAAATACTGTATAAAGAAAAAAATTGTAATTTACATTGGAACATTGCAGCCACAAAATGCAAACAAAGGCTATTCTCTGGAAAATAAAAGCAATTGATCACTTAGTAAGCTGGGGTCTTTCAAACAAAATTGTTTTAAAATGCAAGTTCACATACTTGGATGCAAGGAATACCTACAAAGTTAGCAAGTTCATCCTGGAATAAGCAAATCCACAGAGGTGTTAGCATCTAAATTAAAAACCATCAGAATATGGACTTTTGGGATGCTATTCTGACAAAGGGGCTTATTTAAAGCCCAGATTAATCCATTTTAACTTGAGACCTTTTGTCTGCATTGACAAAATGTAAAGTTTGAGTCTTTATATAGGTAATGTCAGGAGTTGGGTAGCTCCAGAGAATGATGCAGCTATTCAATAAGTTGAGTTACCCACTGAGGCTCTCTGTCTTTCTGTTAATTACTGAGCTCCCAGTTTTGGCACACCAATTATGTTTCCTAAAATGAGTCTGATAAATCTAGGCCCTCATAAATCTTTTTTTTTTTAATGCCTTTTAAAGTGAGTTTGTCCAACAGCTATCTGACATAAAAGATGTATTTTTGATCCAATATCTTCAAAGATGGGATGGTTTCAGAAGACGTACCCAGAAAGGAGTTACACATTGGCCAAGGACAAGTTGCTGAATTCAATACAAAACTGAGGGATGTGGTTCAGCCTCTAGAATAAAGAGACCAAACCCTTGGTGACCTCTGAAGCAGTGAAGAATGATAAGGATGCTGAGGATTGGTCAAAATCCTTTGATTGTGCCAGCCAATACTTCTTGCACCAATCCAGCAGTGGCTTCACTGTCATACCTCAGCAATGTCCTCTCTGCCCCATGCCAATGCAAGTCATATATCTCTTCTGAGGAGCACTCAAACCTAGAAAATTCAATCTGAAAAGCTGATGGGTTTAAAACAGCAAGTCTCCTTGAAAACAGGAATTTGGGCTAGAAATCTTCTGTGTTAGTCTGACTAGCTCCAGGCACAGCTGCCTTGTGTTACCTGTGTGGTGAGACACAGCAGCTGTGTGACAACACACAGGGCAGGGAGACAAAAGCAGACCTGTTGGCAGGTTATCATCTTTGGGAATACTGCCCTACTGGTGCTAACTTTAACCAGAAATCTAATGAAGCTCTCCATCCTAAATAGCTTTTTACATTGTCTTAGTTTAAATTCACATATCTTAGACTGGATTTATCTTGGATTTCTAGTCTGATTGATAATAATTTTCTATTTTTAGGATTAGATTATTTTCGTATTTCATGGCTAGTCTAATTTTTACCATAAATTCAGGAAGGAGGGGTTAGAGATCAGTCACCCCAAACTCATTCCCACCTTCAAGAGTCCCTCTCAGTCTTGAACCAGTAACAAGCTTCATAGAGTCAGCACATTCAAATGTTTTTTTTCAGGTAAGCTTTCAACATTCAACTAGAAATATAAGGTCCACCAAAAGATGTATTGCACAATTATCCAAGACAAAGAGAAACTAAGGCACATGGCAAAGCAGACTACCTTTTAAAGAAAATAATTGTTCCCTAACCAGTGAAGTTGGGAAAAACCTCTTGGTCTAAACATCAGTGAGGTCTGACAGCCTTTCAGCTCAGGAAGGAATAAATAGCTTCTGAGGAGAAAGGGTAATGCAGACTTTAAATCTATCTGATGGTGTGATTGCAGGGCTCTGATGGGAGCTCATTTATACAGGTGAGCTGCTTGGTGTAAAAACTCTCTTCATGCTTTAGATGCATCTTGAAATATACGTCACTCACAAAGCCATACCTCATTGTCAGAAGAAAGGAAATCAGCATAATTTTTAACTGCTTTAGCTGCTGCAAATTTAGTATTGTATTTTAGAGTTTACCCATCTGACAAAGGTAAAAAAATAGCTTAAACTATGAATGTTAAGAGGCATCAGATAATTGGGTGTACATCTGTCTGCAAGTCAGTGTTTGAATATGATCTTTTGCACTCTCAAGAAGACTGCTGCCTGCTAGACAGAATGGGTATTGCCTGGCTGTAAATTCTGATAATGAAAAAAGTGGCATACTCTGAAGTCTCTTATTAATAGAAATGAGACAAAAGCATCAGATAGGAGGCTGATCAGGCATTGAGCCTGATTCTGAGAAGAATCAAGAAAAAAATCAGTTTAATAACTGAAATGAAGTAAAATACAATGTTATTAAAATAATCATAATAATAATAAAATAAAGGAGAGAGAGTGGGTTAAAACCCAAGAAAAACAGGTGATGAATAATACAATTGTTTAACACCTGCTTAGCAATGCCAAACCTATTCCCAAACTGCAACTGGCCCCCTTCCAAGTACCCCCGCAGTTTATATACTGGGCATCATAGTCTATGGTATGGAATTTTCCTTTGGCCAGTTCAGGTCAGCTGTTCTGTGCTCCCTCACACATTTGGTTTGCCTCCTCACTGTTAGAACATAGGAAACTGAAAAGTCCTTTACTCAGAGTAAAAACTGTTCAGCAACCACCAAAATGCAAGTGTGTTATCAACATTATTCTCATACTGAATCCAAAACACAGCACTGTAGATTTCTCGATGGATCCACTAAGGATCCATTTTCTCACCACAGGTGGATGACAGATCTGCTGGTTGATGCCATCATAATTCCTGAATTTTGAATTCTGGCCACATTTTTGTCAAACCCTTTGCTCTGTGCAAGCCCTGTGTTTCCTAGTAGAGAAGTCCAGTGCAGTGAGGCAGCTGACCATGCCCAGGTCACACACAGCACTGCTTGTGTGTAGGAAGAAGGGTGGAATTCTCCATGGATCCATGTGCCACACTTTGGCTGGAAACCATTTTGACAGTGTTCAAAAGCCTCAGCTGTGTATGTCCAACACAACAACACATCTTGCAGCCTTGTACTCTGCAGTTCTCCAGTTCTACATGCTTTAATATGCAATGAACTCATAATATGTGTTTGTGGCAACAGTGCTCACCAAGCTTAGGACTATGATAGCAAAGTTGAAATACTTTCCCTTTACTGCATGATCAAACAAATGTCTTGAGGAAAAAACAGAATTATACAGACTATCACACACCTTTAAAGCATATTTCTCACATAATGATAAAGATTGCCTCTAGTATGTTGCTGCTGGAAATGTTCTGCCAGGTTGCTATAGCAACCTTCTGCTATGTAAATTAGCAAGAGCTTTATCACAAGATTTTTAGATTGTTGGATTTGGGGGAAAATTTTGGAATAAGAGCTGAAGGGAAAAATAAGTTGGAAAAGCATCTAAAGGGACCAATTAGTGGTTAGCTCCGGTCCAGTGGCAACTGGATACTAAATGATTTTTTAAAGTAGAGTTTTCAACATTATTCTATTTTCCCCTAACAGTTTGTACTGGCAAAGGTGGTGGCACTTAGGCTGAAGACATTCCCTTTTAGGCCTTATGCCATTTTAAAATAATGCACTTATACTCTAGAAAGGCAGAAGTGCAGAGGTGCAGAACCTGTAAGCTTAAGGCACCTTAAGAGGCTAAAAACCAAATGAGCAACCACAGAAGAGAAATACCTAATTCTAAGATTATCTCAAAGCTGTTGAGTGCTTTAAACTTTTGAAAAACACTGGAAGGTCATTTTTAACACTGTTCTGCTCAATAAAATAGCAATGTGACCGCCAGGGGATTCTTTTTCTAATGAGCCTCTTCATTTCAAAATGGACCGTGAATTTCTGAATTTTCTGTGTCTGATCCAAAGTATATTGAAATGCACCTGGTGACCTTAGTGGATTTTGCATTAATCCCTAGTATATTTAGGGATGATTATTTAGTTTACAGATAGTGATGACCTACTGGTTAGAGATCCCCAGCCTCATTAGTGTTTCTCAGTGAAATTATTAGGTGTACAGACAGAATACCATAAAATGTACGATCATTTTTTCCAGGAGACTAACAGACCCGTCAAAGAGCAAAGTAAAATGTAGGGGAAAAGCAGGTTTTTCTTTTTCTTTACAAAAGCAGTATGTCTGTGCTTGCCTGATGGTACTTTCTCATGTTAACTGTTGCTGTTATTGACACCAGACTATCACACAGCAGCAAAAGGAAAAGAACATATTGCCCTTCGTGGATGGGTTAGCAGGGGACAGGAGCATCAAAAGCAAAAGGTGAAGTGATTCAAAGGACTCTCTGTCTGATAATATGTGTCCATTTGCAAAACATTTGAAAACTCCTATACTAGATCACTGGTGGGAACAATATGATTTTTCCCAATAGAAAACATTTCAGACAAAAAGCTTATGCTGAACTAGCTCTTTCACAAAAGTCTGGGTTTTGTCAAAAATAGACCCTTTAATGGTATGATTCAGAGTTTTTTACAGGAATTTAAAAAATATGAAAAAAAAAAACATGAGGAGAGGAAAAAATGTGATACAACAAGAACCTGTCTAGTAAAAAAATTGAACAAAGAATGTTTTCAATGAGGATTGGAATACATAATATAAGCTTTGGTGTGTATATATCCATCCTAATGATGCATGAAAAACCTTCCACATACAGAGTTTTGCTGTTCTGATATTTGCAAATATCAGAGTTATTGATAAATGCTAGGTTGATTATTTTGGAGAATTTTATGGCAAATGAGGGGCTTTTTTTGTTTTTCCACTATATGTGTAGAGATTCTGCCCACATAATTTTTCTTCCTAAAACATAGAATGATTTCGCTATACACCAAAAAATAATTGAGATTACAGGTGGAAATGCAAACACTGATTCAACACAAAATTCACAGTAATATTATTTTTTTATTTATTTGTTTACTGCCTGACTTGCATCACAATCTATTTGGTAGAAAAAACTTTGTGTATTAAAGATATATCCTGTTATTTTACAGGTCAAAAATGAAGCTGTCACTGACATTTTTATAACATCAAGGAGTTTTCTAGGAAGAGAAAAAATTATATTCCTGATATTTTGCCCTAAAAAAGCCATAGTTTTTATTGATAAAGCTGCCACCAAAACATACTACGTTTTCCCCCGGCTCCAAGTCATATAATATTGACATTTTCATCTTAGAAACAAAAAAAAGCTTTGTGAAAATTTATCTATTAATATTTTCTACTATTCTCCCTTTTGTAGCTATTGTTTCTTATTTCCTACAGGATCTGAATTTTTGCCATCTGCATATCAATAGTCTAATAAATTCAGAGTGGAATCAGTAAATATTTAATGTTTTTTAAATATAGAAGTTAAATTTAATTTTACCTTCTTCATTAAAAATATGATCCAAAAGTTACTTTCGTGTTCTTATTAGATAAGAAAGGAAAAGTTTGGATAAGAAAGAATGAGGTGAGACTGCTATCTGGTAAAAAATTCTAATTTTTCAGCCTACTGCTTTGTATACTGGCCTATTCTTAGAACAAAGAAGAAGGGAATAATCTAAAAGTAAAAAAGCTTTATAGGGAAAAAGAAAACAAGACATTCTTCTTATTTTTAATTAAAGATGTAACAACGAAGAGAGGGACATATTTTCCTAAACATTTGGATAAGAGGGTAGGACAGAAAATTCAGATGCTTCAAACCTACATTAAAAGACTTGACTTGTTTAAACAGTATCCCACCATGGACGGCTTTGGAACTACAACAAGAGGGTAGAAAAATGGCAAGAAACTGGGGAGGAGTGGAGGTTGTTGGTATTAGGATCAAAGTTGCCAGACATTAAGATGAGTGAGAGTCTGGAGAAAGAACTTTGAGATTTATTGTGGCCCTTTAGAAAGATGCCAGCATAAAAAAGACTAACATCATTCATCAGAAAAATCACATTTCTGAGCATATCAAAACTAAAGTGATGTTTCAATCAGCAAAAAATCAAGGACAATAAAATTTGGTGTCATCCATGTCATTATTGATATCAATAACGACAAGATGACATTTGCTAGGTCATAGCATTTGACATTGGTTTGGCAATTTTAATCCAAAGGCCAGGCAGTCTGTTTGTCTGAGTTCAGAACAATGGTTAATCAATAAGAATCAGGCACCTTTAAGGGCTTCAGTGGTTCTCTGCAACTTCCTGGGCACCCTCCTGGATCTGATAAGCCCTGCAGGTAGCCAACAACTATTTGATATGACAGACCTCAACAAACTTGTAAAATGCTTCTCTGAAGATTCAGATGATAATTATGAGAAATTTTGGTACCTTTCCATGTAGACATGGACAGCTCCAAAGCTTCTAAAACATATGTTTTCTTACATTCATGTGAGCTCCATGGTACAGTTTGGGTGCTAATCACATGAGATCTCTGCCTGGGATAGGTTTTAGATCCACTGGATCCCACTTTAGTGTCTGAAGTCACTACATTTTATTCCTCTCTTCCCATTTCCCCATCTGTGCCACTGCATACTTAATCATCTCAGATCTCTGATAGCTATCCCGAATCTCATTACAAAGTCAGGCAAAGAGAAAATCAAGGCATACCGTAATGCTAATTAGCTAAATCAGGCTCTAACTATATGTGCTTTGCCTTTGCTGTTCAGATATGTGAGCAAGAGATGTTCTCAGCTGATTATTTAAAAGCAATGGCTTGCTCTATTGCTTAATGTACTCACTGAGCCAAAGCCCCACTAGAAGTAGTGCTGATAGATACAGCACTAATTCCTGCTATCAGCCTTTGAGAACCACTTCCTCTCAGCTTTGTGTCCTCCATGTCACCAGTCATAATCAACTTTTGCATATGGTCCCACAATTGATTTTGAATTACTGTGGTCAGTGATCAGTGGTCCTTTGCAGGGTGGGCTCCTGACATGTGAGTGTCTGCTGCTTATTAGCAGAGGTTCTTATGCAAGAAGCTGAGAGAGGTCAGCACTATGCTAATTTGATTTAAATATTAAACAATCTATTCGTGTCATCCTCTCCTCTGACTGGAAATCAATGGAGCTTTACTGCTCTGAAATGGAAAGGCTATCCCGACAAATCAGGTCTTTTCTGTGTGCAATTCAATTAATACAGTACAATGAATTATACATAGCCAGTGAACAAGATGTTTGACATGGTCATAGAGCTGCAGATGAGATTTGGTAGGTGACCTACAGGCTCAGATCCTCCTCAGTGCATAAAGATCCAGCTCTCATTGTGGATTATGATATCCAGCAGACCTCACGGCTCCTTCCATCAAGATGCTGAAAGCCCTCCCTCTGTGTTCATAATTAATATGTTCTATATGTAACAGAATAACTTGCATGATTAGCAGCTCCCCTTTTACATACACGACTGCCTAACAACTAAGCAAAGCATTTATAACGACAGAAAAAGGGCAAAGCTGATAGCAAGGTATTATTTTCACTCCTTGTTTCGGCTTTGATACAACCGAGATAATTTCTTTAAATAATGATTTTTAAATAGTGCATTATTTGCATTCCAATTAGATGCCCTATGCTTTAACAGTTGAACAGAATGCTACCATCCTTGTTTTTTATACAAGTGAGGCAGAGAATTCTGATTCTGATCCCACTCTGCTAAGCCAAATTCAACTGTACAATAAGAAACAAAGCACAAAGGCCTGAATCTCAAGGCAGTAGTGCCAAAGTGAAGCTGTAAGGCATTAATATTAACCTGTGGTTAGAGTTTGAATCCTGAGACGTAAAAAAATATCCCAGGATTTACAAGGCTTTGTTTATTCACAGATACTCAAACCAGACAGAATTACCAGCTCAGAATTACTGATTAAGTCTCTCTGCTAATCACCAGATAATTGTAGTTCTGAACTTATGGTAACTATTTTTGCATCTTTTTCTGGAATTCTAATTTTATACTTAATAGAAATGATTCAAGACCTAGATAGATACAATGTTAGTCCTTCCAATTCAGGCAACAAATGATGCAGGTGATTTTACCATCATCTGTCCAGAGCTGACTGCTTATGTGTGTTTACTCTGGATTTCATGTAATTTGTGTTAGCTTTACAGAAAATAAACAGATTTATAAAAGAAACTACACTCATATTTCAGATAGGCACATGTTCTATTACCTATGTGATAGATCTCTGGGCATGATGAAGACATTCTTATTGTAGGAGTAATAAGCAGTGTGATATTATCTGTATAAATTGGGTGATAGAAGAATAAAATCCCATAAAATGTTACTTTTTTTTTTTAGGAAAATAACATTTCTCCCTCTGTAACTCTGAATTCATAATAAATGTTATATAATTTGCTACAAAAAATCACTTCTGCAGCAGAATGCCCAGCTGTGTCCTTAAAGCAAATTGTTTCATAGGGGAACAGTGCTCTCCAGTGATCAAAGAAGGGAACTGTTTTAGTCATAAAACAGGTAATTTTGGTCTCCTTTATTTTCTAAACTTTATTTTCTTTTTTCCACAGTGATTGGTGGGATTATCTTCTACATAAATATTCACATTTTCGCTTCTGGGATTTTTTTTCCCTTTTCTTAATATTTCTTGTGAGGCTAATTGTTTTATACACTTAGTTCTCCTTGAAATTCCCCCAGCTCCTCACACACACTTCTGAGAACTTCAAGCATTTCTCTGCTATATCATAAGTATTAGTAAAGTTTTATTTACAAAACTAGTAATCATTTTTGTTCGTGAAAATTATAAACCTGTGACTAAATAATCATGAAAGTTATTGGAAGTATCCAATTCAAAGTAGTTTGGTTTACATTTTATTGAGAAATAAATTCCTGTAGAATTTTCAACGAAAGAACTACAGAGAACCTTATACAAAGTTTTGCTAATCACATACTCCTAAAGTGTAAGGGGAAAAAATTGATAAATCTTTGTTTTCCTGTTATTCTTGTCTCTTTCTAAGAGGGAAATATTAAGAACATGTTAAATCTTCACTTTATGTGAAGTACATATGCTTTATAGCAGTACACTTAAGCGAGCAGAGAAAAGGAACAAGACTCATCTTGACATGTTATCCATCCATTAGCCAGATAGCTGGTAAGCTCAGGCTTCTGCTGTACTCAAAAGAGGTAAATAGCTACACCATCCCTTTCTAAGAGGTGTGAGAAGAACCATCTTCCAGAGATAACTTAGTGACTACAGAATGAGCCTAGAGTACTAGTGCAGATGTCCATCTGTAGATGATGATGACTAGTTGAGATGAATGTGCATTATGCTGGTAGATACGATTCAAGGTACTAGATTCTGGCCCAAGAAAATAACCCATAAATTGAGGAAAAGTCCTCACTAAAACCAGAATCCAAAGCCATATTTTGTGAAATGTGTTTTAAACACTGAAATAGAATAGACTCATTATTATACTCTTTTTCAGTTGCCTGTATTTTCATGCAGACAGTCCCGTCAGTGTGAAAATGCTAAGATGCAATTTCAAATAATGTCACAACAGTACAGCCTACAGCCAGGTAGTTCTTCAGAAACAGGACAACACTGTTCTATGCAGAAATTTTTTTCTGGTGACTTTCCCTAACTCTGAGCTACAGAGCTAGTTCCTTTTGAATCTTCAGTCTCTTGAAAGCACAAACATCTGCTTGAGAGTATGTGGTTGTATTCTAAATAGCAATGACTGCATCATTTTCAAGTTTGTTAGGATCATAACCCAGACGCCATTTCTGGATTAGTACAGCAAATTGCACTAGGGTGGATCTGAAGGATGAGGCAGTTGGTGTTGAAGCCTCAAAGTCCTCATCATATGCACTTCTGAAAGTTTTACCTCAGCGAAGTTCCTGTCTGGCCCTACAGACTGAACGACCGTTTTGCATTGGTTTTTTTAATAAAATAAGTATGTTGGCAATCTAGCCTTTGAAAATATAATAACTGATTTAGACAATTAGTTTTGGGGTCAGGGTCCCTGTTTACCTATATCTGTAGTCCTACTTAAATATAAATTATAAAAATAATCCAATAAAGTCAATAAGCATCAAGGCTGATACTCTTTACCCCCCTTTAGTTATTTCCGTGGAAGATAGATCCTCCTACTCTAAAAGCCTCTTTTAGAGTCTCTTACTCTAAAAGTTGTTTCTAAATTCAAAATGGCTTCTTGCAGTGACCAGGAATATTTCTTGGTACTTTCTCTTCATTTTGGTGTTGTTGGAACTCACTAGCAAGCAACCATTGACCTCCCACTGCCCAGTGAGCAGTGCTTAGGTGACAATTTTTGTAAAGTCACAACTTCAGAACTTCCAATTTTCCATATTCCTTCCTAAAAACAACTCAGTCAGCCATCTGATTCATGTCTAGAGATGAGTTCATTCCCCTCATCACCATGGGCTGCCATCTCACATGTAACAACTGTTTCAAAACCATCTTTGCAATGATTTCCTAAACTCTTAAAGGGCTTGCAGATAATAATCCTCCCTTCTGCCACTATTCACACTCCATACTCATATATATAAATGGTCCATTTGTCCTTAGCTGAATCCAGGTTTAAAATTCATGAATCTTTACTCACACAGTCTCCTTGAACCACTCCTTTACTCCTTCATACATTCTCCATTTCAATTTTCTGCCTGTACTGTAACTCCCAAATGCAATGTCTTAGTGTTCAAAGTTTATAGCACTTGACAGCTACTGGTAGCTGTGTGTGCCACAAAATTTTTGAAGTTATTGAGAAATGTTGTTTACGTTTCATAGGGGCTTGGTATACAGAGAATTTTCCTACTACTTTTGTTTTTCCATTCACTCATGTTAGTAATACCACCAAAGTCCTCTTCTATGGATATTCTAAGAGTTTTGTGTCTGTATCCCAAAAACTGTTACTGATTATATTAGGCAAATTTAAAAAACAGTAGCATTTGGAAAATTCTGTTTCTAATCTTATAACCAGATGTTACACAGGTTTTATTTATTGGGTTACTCTGTATACTAAAAATCACATGGAGTGTACTGAGCTTTACATTTTCTTGTGATTACTAATTTATATGCACTATTTGTTTCTTGCACATCTGCTCTTTACACTATCTACAGTTTGTATATTTTCATTCAGTTCTCTTTATTCTGACTAGTTCAATTACAGTTCTGTTTGTCTTTCTTTTGATTTCAGCTTTGATATTAATGTTCATATTTTGTGCCAAAGACTAAAGATTCTCTGAAGTTAAAAGATTTTAACAGCAAGTCAAAACTATTGAAGAAAGTTTTTATAATTTCAAGTATTCTGAGGAGGTTTTGTAAAGGGTAAAATTGAAATATGCATCCGATTCAGTTTTTAAAGTACTTCAGCACTTGCACTATCAAATCCCATTGTCTTGAAATTAGATCCAATTGCTGAAGTGCCTGCAGCAGATTTAAAAATGCATCAAAGGCTCCAGAGTCACTTGTGAATGTCTGTACTGCAGATGAACTATTCATGCCCCAAAAGTTGCACAGAGATCCACCAAGGCTCATTTATTCCCCATCTACTAAACCACTCTTTGCAGACCAGTGTGATGCTATGATTTAACCATTTATACATTTAAATTTATACTGGGAAAGGGGAATCTCAATCCATCCCACTCCTACCAGTTTGATGCCAGTGCCAGACCAAGATGCCAAGCTCATGGAGAAGGATTGCAGGTCAGCAGGAGAGCGCCTGAAAGGCAGCACAAAGGAATTCCAGCCACTCCAGCCAGTCAGGCAACTTCATCAGAGCCCTAACTCAAATGCCTCTATGAAAATGCACATCACATGGGGAATAAACAGGAGTTAGAGACATGCACACACCTGCAGGGCCACGACCTTGTTGGCATCATAGAGACATGATGGGATGGCTCCTATGACTGGAGCATTGAAATGGAAGGACACAGGCTTTTTAGAGGAAGGACAGACAAGGAGACAAGGAGGGGATGTCACCCTCAGCTGCCGCTCAGCTGAAGTCCATGGTGCTTCCTTTGGGAATTGATGAGGAGCCAACAGAGAGCTTATGGGTCAGGACTAAAGGGAGAGAATGGACAGATGACATCATAGTGAGGGTCTGCTACAGGCCACCCAACCAAGAAGACCAAATGGATGAGGTTGCCTATAGACAGATAAAAGCAGCCTAACTGTTCACAAGCCCTATCCCTCATGGGGGACATAAACATCCCAATACCTATTGGAAGGACAACAAAGCAGGGCAGTCCAGGAAGTTCCTGGAATGCATTGGTGGTAACGTCCTTCTCCAAGGGATATGGAGCCACCAAGAAGAGGTGTTATGCTGGACCTTCTTCTCATCAACAAGGAGGAGATGACAGAGAATGTGAAGCAGCCTGGGCTGCAGTGACCATGAAATTGTGAAATTTATGATCCTTAGGGCAGTGGGGAGGTCACCCAACAAACTGACTTCCCCGGAGTTCAGAAGAGCAGATTTTGTCCTCTTGAGGTACTCTGCTTGGTAGAGCCCGATGGGATCTAGTGGAACTTGTCACTGACCATGGGGGATGGAACTAGATGATTGTTAAGGTCTCTTCCCAAAACCATTCTATGATTCTGTGATTACAACACAGCCTGAAGTACAGGTGACTCTTCATATGTAAATAATTGTAATAGATGCCATGGTCAAATCAACTTAAAACTACATTCCTCACAAATTTTTCTCACAGTTAAGAGGTGATATTTTCAAAGAGTTGAGAGCTGAATGTCCTTTGACAGGAACAATTCTCTTTGCTCACACATAATTTTCACACAGAATGACATTCACAGATGAGAGGTGTTTGATTTCTACAGCACTTGAATCCTTCTCATGGCCATGCATACAGTGCCTTACTGTAGTTCTAATGTTTTAAAAGTCCATTATGCAATTGGAAGAAGAAATATTGCTACTGGTTGGATCCCTGAAGACAGATGTAGCAGGTTGTCTATAGACAAAGAAGCCAATGACACATGATTTTTTTCATATTTGAGTCCTATTTCATTTATGTCAGCCACATCACCCTGGTAAAATTACCTCTGCTCTGCAGCAGGCAATCCTTTATGAAGTACACGTGCAAGAAGAGAAAAGCATGCATTAGTATTGAACTACATGCATATGAAATGGCTGCTTGTTACTAAAGGGAATGTGTAATGGCTGATTTCACTCTCCATTGGCCTCAAGAGAGGTACAATTTTGGCCCTTTCTCACTTTACTTTCAGTAAATTTGTAGGGACATAATTATCTATCTTCAAGAATTCTACAGTTTTCAGTGAGATTAAAATTGCCTAATATATTTCAAAATTATCCAGAAGGGACTGACATACAAACTTAGTGGAATAGGCTTCAAATTAATCTCATTTCATCAAGAAAAAGATGCTAAATTTTCCATTCATAATAACCATTATCAGGAATTCTTCTGAGTACAAACATGGTACAAAATGTACCAAATGGCATGTAGGAGTCCTCTGTTAATGGGGGATGAATGTTAAATTTATCTATAAAGAGTTATAACTTTTAAAACAAGCAAACAAAAAGAAAAAGAAATCAAAAACCTGAATATGTTTCAGTATGTGCTTGATTTCTCTTCTCTATTTATTGAGCTGCTGAATATGTTATTCACCCACAGTTCCCAAAGTGTGATATTTTTCTGCCAAAAAACAATAAAACAATACCAGAACATGTTTGGATTTTTCCTGTTCTTTTACCTAGAAGCCCTTCATATGTTTTATTTATATTTTTTCTGTCCCAAGTAACACAAAATCAAACATTTATTATGTGCATTTCCAAGCAGGATGCTGAAGGTACAGCTCCCAGAAGCTCCTGTGTTAACATTTAAAATTTGAAAAACCAGAGATATAACAGAGACTATTTGGAGCTTCCTCTTCTTGGTCTGTTGACAAAAAGCAAGCAAAGCAGGAATCCTAGCTGTAACTGCTCAGCAGTGGTAATTTGAGACAAAGAAATGATCTGGCACGGAGGGAAAGGAGGTCCAGCTACGAGAAGGGGTTGGAAGGTTGGAAGCAGGAGTGCCAGAGACACAACACGCTTTGCAAGGGAGTGAAGTTTCATGCCTTGGCAAAGAGGTGAGATGCAGCCTCAGCACTGCCTTGTAGACATCCAGGAACAGGAGCACTCAGGGGCTCAGTGGCCACCTTTGTGCAACAGAGCTGGCCTGGGGGATGCACCCCCCGCTGGGCTGAGGTGCTCATGGAGCTGCTCTTGGGACTGGTGCTGGTGCAAGTGTCTACAAGGAATGTCCTTGTGATCCATATTTGCAGCCTCCGTGTAGGAACATGTATTGTGATGGGAATTTAAGCAAGCATTGTCATTAATCATGTCTGTTAGATCTAAACACAAATGTGCTTAGCTTTCCTTGAGGGGTACCATAAAAATTCTCCATCACAAACCTCTTCAGAAGGAAGCTTTATTCAGAGGATGATTGTCAGCTAGTTTTTGTTATAACTGTTCTCTATCAGGAGAAATAGTCCAGTTTGTTAGCCTGTATGGTGAGAGATATTTGCCAATCTCCCATCTAAATTTGTGTGGTTCTGCAGATCTTCATTGAAGTTTAGCCTTACTATATATAAAAATGGCAAAATGTGCGGGTAAGTTGAAAACAACAATATTTTTTTAATAAAAGCAAGATTACCCTGCAATTAGAATAAGAGCTTGATAACCAGTGTCAAACCTAGAGACCAGGAGGGTCATTGTGTTGGCTACTGGATGAGCCATGGGGTCCCAGGCAGCTGTTGGGGACACCATTGAGACTGGGGGTCAGCTGAGACACCCATTTTTGTGTGTGTGTGAGCACAAAGAGAATGAGGCCAGGGCATCTGGGACCAGCTACCAGGCAAGTCTGAAAGTATAAGCCTAGTCTGGAGGGATCCATAACATGCCATTAGGCCTCACAGTCATGCAATATTGTGGTCATGGTCATGGTCATGCAATAGCTGAGACATTTGTACTCCTCATGTAAAGCTATTTTATGTACTAGATTTTTTTTCTATTCAATTTGTCACAAAGTGTTTCTAACTAGTGGAATAGTTTCAGTTGAGTCAACCCTGAACTCTTCCTCCATGTTCACATCTCCTTCGCATATGGAATATAGAAAAAGTAAATTCCCCCTAACAGAGGAATATAGTGATGCTTTCTAGGGAAAGCTAATGCTTTCCCATTCCTTCTCCATTCTCACCTACCTTATGTCTCAAAAGTATTCTACACTGGTCTCCAGACTTGCCATTTCTCTACCATCCTCAGCCATAAAGAAAATGTTTGATGTGAATTAAGGCTTCCAGGGATTCCTAGAGGAAACTTGTTTTCTAGAGAAATAACTAAATCCACCATGGAACATCATGTACATTGTTATTTAAAGTCAAGTAAAGTATGGCATCATGCTAGAAAGGTTATTCAGCTTTTGGAACCTTGAAATTCAGAAACTATGCAACGGGCATTAAAAGAGAAAACAATTATTTTAACATGCTTTTGTGGTATAATGGTTGTGGTTATGCTTGGCTACTGGTTTTTGGGGACTGCATTAACACAGGGGCACAGGCAGAGTCCTGCTTACAGCCCTGTTTATCTTAACACCTGTATTATTTCTCTCAAAGAAAGAACAAAGAAGTGTTAAAAATGTGGATAAAATTCTTTTTCATTAGAATCGGGGATAGCTATAACAGATACATCTTTATGGAATAGAAATTAAGTAGCAGTGTAAAGCACTAGGCAGCGTTGCCCTCATGGATTTGAGAAGCAGCAGCCTGAGTAATTTGCTGCCTTCTGTCTTGTGGTAACTCTTGCACCCTGCATGAGCTAACTTCACACTGAAAACACATTTGTCATTTTATCTGACAGTCATCTCTCAAAGATTGTCAGTCTATTGGTCTCCTTTTCAGACCAACAATCTGTTACCCTACTGAGAGCACTCTCCATTCCCACCAAAGTGTAATTAAGATTATCCTGTATGAATGCTTCCTTTCACCCCTACAAAATCAGAAATAAGCTACTACATGAAAAGTGCTCACATAGGTATATAATTAAATCCTTTAGTAATAATCCCTTTATTTAACTCAGTGCAATATCTTATGAGTAGAAGACCTGCAGTTCACAATTTGAAGTCTTGGTAATTACTCTATTCAAGAAAACCACTGTGCCCACACAAAGCCTTCTCCAGATGGAAGCATATGCAAAGATTTGGCCTGATCAGTACTCGGACAGGATGTGCAAGTGAACACTGACTGCACTTGCATCAGGGACTGATTCACTGAGCAGCTTTCCACATCAGCTAAAATGATGCTTCAGTATTCTTGAATGTGTTGCATTCAGATAACCAACTTTTATTAAAGACAAGACATATTAGCAAAGGATACTAAGTGAGATTTTTTTATTTTACCTAACTTTCCACAACATAAATAACCTCAGGGCTGTTGATCTCCTGCCACCTCCTTACAGTCTCTCTGTATTTTCCCTTGCATTCAGGATTCTTCCCTGGCCTCACTCCTACACAGATCTGCAATGGTATTTTCCCTAGCAAATAGCTGTCACATTCCACTCTAGAACAAACTGCTCCTCTTTGATGGGCACTGTGCTATTTCCAAATGAAGTTTTCTGGCTGTTCTATTATTCTACAGGGTGAAATGAGATATATAGTCACATAACATCAAATGGAATATTTTCATCTGAAAATAGCTTTGGTAATTTTCTCTGATGAACGCCTTAACTTCTGGTTGCCAGATCTTCCTTATGAGACACACTTATAAATTCCACACAGGCCCTCCAATATTCTTCTCAATAATCATGAGGCATCTACACTAAATGAACAACACCAAGGAAGAACTGGGCACTGAGAGGCTAGATATCATCCATAATATTGTTATTGCACTAGTTTCTAGCACACTATTAGCCTAACTGAATTACTATTCTTTCCAAGCAATTCATAAGCACAGTTTGTGAATTAGCCAACACAATGTACACTTTCAGTATAGTTTGGATGTAGCTGCTCTGAATTGGAAGCAAAGTCAGTTTAATAACAAGGACATAGCCAGATTTTACCCCCTGGTTTCAGAATCAGAGCTAGTGCCCCAGCCTAAATCCCCCTTAGGATCATTTTAGTACATAGCCATGCACAGTGTAATAGTAAAAGATAGTAATAAGTAATTTTTCTATGTATGTGTCTAACAATCCCAGACAGGTGTCATTTACACGTGTGGTAGACTCAATTTTAGTTAACAAATCTATCATACATGGAGATACCTTCCAATATGCCTGAGAAATCAGGTAGATGAGTCATTGTTGGTCCCCTTTAAATCTGGGTGAGGTATGGGTGTCCTTCAGCCCCAGAACTAGGTATGAATGTTTCTAAAAAAAGTCTACCTCTCAGTTACACAGCACTAAGGGAAAATCAGGTTTTCTGTGGTAAAAGTAAGCATGGAGAGATCTTGCAAGAAGTCTAGAAGAACTTCTGAGAATTTTTAAGTTCCAAATTAAGACATTTCCACTTAGATGTCTACATGGAGTCATAGGAGTTGCTATCTCATTATTGTCAGTAAGCACAAAATAGCCAAGATATTCCACAGAACTGGCACAAATGGCAGTAGACTTATGGAAGACATCTTGTATATCTGGATGAGTAACTGGGAGCCAAGAATATCTAAGCAACTGCATAAAAATGCACGTATTTTCCCATAACTAGTACTTTCTATGAAAGTACTAGTTATTATAAAATAACTAATTATAAAATAATCTAATCAGACCATATGAATGGCCCATGGAAAAATGTGTGAGGTAGTGGACTTTCAGCATCCTATTGAACAACCTGAAGGTCACAGAGCCCAGTATGGAGGCAAAATTATGCTTTATACTTTTAGCAAAACCTGGGTTTTTCCCCCTTTTCTTCTAGCTTCAGATCTCAGAGAATATGGTAACACTAAGGCACTAAACAATGAACAGGAATAATTTGGAAAGACACTTCTTATTTAAAATTTTAGTATTCAAACTCCAGTGTCAGTAGTGGTAGAAGAAAAGTGTTTGTGTAAGATAAAGTTACAAAGGCAGATACTGTTGAAAATAAGTGTGGTAAAAAAGGAGGAAAGACACATTTTAGCAAAAGAAAACAACTTTTTATAGTCATTAATTGCTAATTATTCCCCAGCAATAAATGGATAGAATAGTGAAAGTTGTTAGTATAATTTCCTATTCATCAGGAATGCCAAGTAGGAATGATCACTTACAATTTGCATATCATTGAAATTAATGCCACTTTCATGTTTTACAGAATACAATAAAATGTTTAAAAAATTAGACATTAAGCTATCAATTGGCTACACATTATCAGCTTTCTCATAATGCTTTAAAGTCAGAAAGACACATAACAAGAATGAATTTCAGGATCTTTGACAATCATTTTCCGTTTCAGGACAAAAGAAATTGCTGTCCATACTCACAACACAAAAGAGAGTTCAGCCCACCCAAGCCAATGGTCGTTTTATTTTCAACTCACCATGTGTTATCCTATACAGTCTTTTGGAATAGTGATTTAATTTACATCACTGTGGATAGACAAACACATCCATTTAACCTTGAGCTACTCTGAACCGCTTCTGATAGCCTGTGTATCTCTATTGCCCTTAGTGGAATCATAATAATGAAAATAAATTAATAAATAGCTGTTAGTGTGTACTGCTCCCCAAGGGAAGGGGAAGGTGGCAGTGAGGCAGGCAGGGCACTGTCCCCTCCAACACAAGGGCAGTTTTACAACACTCAAACAAGAAGAGCAGAGCAGGCTGGTGACAGACACCAAAGTCCACCAGCAGCTCAGTGACAGCCAAACATCTCTGAAGCTCCCTTCTTATCTCCTGACAGGATGATATGGGTTACAGCTGCACTTTGAGCATAGGCAGCCAGAGAGAGGGGTGTTGCAGAGCTTGTAGGTGCACGTGGGCCTTGACATTGTTTTCTGGAAAATATGTCATGAATGAAAGAAAAATTCAACATGTAACAATAGTGATAAAACAGATTTACAATATATTTCTGAAGTCTGAAAGACCAAAAAATTGTGTATTTGAAGTCATTCATCTGATGTGTTCATGGATTGATCAATGAGGTCGCTCCCTAGGCTCCTTCAATAAAACCCTGAAACAATCGTTAATGATTAGAAGTGACATTCAGTGAGCACTTCAGGAAATGGCTTTTCTCCCTCTCATCCCTGCCTCCATAAGGACAGGCAGACATCTCCTACTAAGGGGGTTGAATATGGATCACCAGTTTAGGAGTATTCTGCAGGTTAGACTGCTCTGAGTAGTCTGCATACGTGGAAGCAGCTGTAACAAGCCAGGCAGATGTCCCTCCACTGATAAAGTCAAGGGTGTTTAGAGCTCATAACCTGGAGCTGCAGAGCATCTTGCAGCTGTAATCACTCCAGGACAGTCAATTTTGTGAGATGCAATTCTATATCATAGTGACACTAAAAGTGGTCCACTAATATCTTAGACAGAATGTACTTTTTTGAGAAAGATATGTTTAAGCTACAATACAGCTGTAATGACTGGAGTGTTCTGCAGGGCACCCCTGAAAATAAACCATTTCTGTGACTTAAATTATGAAAATTCCAAGTTCTATTGCTGTCAGACTAATTTACAGGATGTAAAGACAGAAAATTCTTTATTTTAGATCTGAGTCAGAAACAGAAACTCATGGTGAAAGAGCCCTATCAAGTATGACACAGTAAACTCAACAATTTTAAACTGATAGTAAGAAAGCTGGAAAAATTCTCCAGGGGAATACAATTTATTCTCATAGACATGACAGATTTAGGCTGAAGAGTTCTTTTAATGAAGAGTACTTACTTAGAAAGAGGAAATCACTTCATTTCCATGACAGGGAAAAGTAGAATAAAAACTGCCTTCAGAAATGAAGGGGACTATGCAAGTACAAGAAAATAGATCAGCCTAGAGTTATTTAAGAACACAGAAGATGTTGCAATACTCTTCAGAAGCTAGCTCTTTCTAAAATTATCTATTGGAGAGCTTGAGTTTCCTCCTAAATTATTTAAGAAATAAGAGTGAGTTATCTCACCATGCGGCAAAACCAAGAACTATCACTGATAAAAACAAAAGGACTCTTATCTGTAATAAGTTTCAATTTAATAAGAAAATAGTCCTAAAAGCCAGAATGGTTGGCTTTGAAAACTCTTTTCCATTTAACCACTTCACAATCAGTTTTCTCTAACCAGAGAAAAAAGATAAGCAATTCCTGTCTTAGTTCAAGAGGATTTATCTTTGATGTTACGCCTACAATGTTTATCATTCAGCTAAGTCCCCACGTTTCAAAGTGGAGGTTGCACTGCAACCCCTGGAGATAGAAAAACTGAACATGAAAACAACTATCACTGCAAAGTGCTTTGAGGTATTCCAGTGAAAACTGGTTATTATTTGGTATGACTTTATTGCCTACCGTAGCACACTCCGTGCACTCAATTTTCCCAGCTTCCTTACTGCTGCCTAGACTGCAGAAATGCACACTCTGGTAATTAGCAGCACATAGGTAGCCCTAAGGACACAAGAAAATATTAAATAGAATACGCATGAAGTAACATAAATTTGTGCCATTTCCTTAACAAAATAGACCAGATTAAATCTATTCTAAAACTTAACTCTAACAGTGAACTTTTTAATATTTTTAAATAGCAGAGATGTATAAAATCCATGTTCAAATGAGTAAAATTTTTAAATCCAGACTTTAATACAAATGTATTGAGCATTTTGGAGGGGTATGTATTTTGTTTCCTGTAAGTTTCTTCACTGAACTCTGTATAAAAAGATGAGGCCTTACAACAGACAACTGCACATAATGCAAAGCGATGCAACAGTCTCTGCCCCCTCCAAGGGGAGGCACCTGGGCATTCCCACCTGACCCAACTGTATATTAATCCATTGAACTCTATGTTTTTGGGGAATCCTCAACACCAAGATCAGAAGAAGAGGATCAACAGGGCACCATCAGGATCCACAGAGTAGTGATATTTTCTTCTTAATCTGTCTCTCTCATTCTCTTTTTCCTCCCTCACTTTTCAGTTTCTTTCTCTCTCTGTCTCTCTCTCACACTCATATTTACTGTTACATAAAATCCATGCTACTGACTTTGGCATATGGGCTTGTTTTCACCTTGACTCAGGCAGAGGCTTCTCTCTGATAATTTTAATAACCAGTTCATAACATCTCCTTATAGTAATATCAGCAACAAGCTTATCTCCCTAAAGCCATCTTCTACTTCTTATCCAAACACCCTAAATGTTCATTACCTGTAACAGGACTGACAGCCCAGGGTCATCTTGCTCCTCCATGCTACAGTATCTCAAACCAGGTTTACTTGTAATGCTGGGTCATCTTGACCTGGTTCTGGAGGAATTTAGTGAAAGAAACCATCCATGCTTTTTCAACACCAGTGTACTTGGCAATAACATTACCCAAGGTGTTTCAGATTCAAGAAAGATCGTACTTTCCTAGCTTCAGGCACTCAGCATGTGCATTAAATAAAATGCAAATATAACTATGCCATTCATGAGGAACAGAAGCTTAGCTCAAGAACATTTCTATCTTAAAGTCCTTGATAAAAGGCTAAACTTAAACACCTAAAACAAATAATCAAGTGCTTAAAATATTCTCTAGATTCCTTTATGATTTTAAGCATCAAATCAAGTTCAAGAAAACTCTGAACAGTGCCAGCATATATGAAAGGCTGTATATTTAAAACATCCATGAGGATGCTTACTCTCAGTATCTGTTTATCTCAATGTTGGGTTAATATTCTGTTGAAAGTGAGAAAAATGAGGCAATTCCATGTGTTCCCATCAGGTTCTCAGGTTGAGACACAGGGGCATTGGGAATCCAAGCACATTTCTCACCTTATGGACCACATGCATTCTGGACATCTTCTCTCATTCTTGTGCTGCTCCATTTTTTGTTGGTCTTCCACACATCTTGTCCTCTAATATCATGTCTCTCCACCCACAGTCTTACAGCATTTTTTTCTCCATTCACCAAAATCAGAGCCTCAGCATCTGGTTATCTCACAGTCACTGATGTCCCCCTCAATCTATAGCTCTATTGACGATTGTCTTTGTTTAGTACCTAGTTTTTGGGATATTAATCCATAAACCCGGACAGAGAGGACTATTATTCCATAAACCCAGACATATCTACACTTACTATAACACTAATCCATCTGTCCCTACATCCAATATATTTGTTAACCTAGAAAACTTATATAAAAGGTTTGCATCACACGATGAAATCTTCTCCCAGAAGAATTTCTGTCAAGTGCCAAACAAAACGTTTGCCACTCTTCTCATGGTAAACTCAATGGGAAAATGAATCATTAAAGTTTTTCAATATCTAAGATAAAGCCATGGTAATTATGAAAATTTTTAGTTATGACTAATCTTCCAGTGGACTTAAAAACCCAAATCATGTCTTGGAAGTTTTTCTTCATTGTTCCATGGAAAAGAAAAATGAGGGAAAACCACAATATGAGTACCTTGCAAGAAGGACAACTCCCTATGACAAATAGCCTGTTTACAACCTCCTCTCATCTCTCCAGCATCCAGTCCCTGTACAATAGCACAGAGATGCAGAAAAATCAGGCTCAGAGACATTTCAAGAAATCACTCAAAACCAGGAGTAGACTGATTATTAAGATAACTGCTTCTTTTGTCTCTGGCAATCATGAAAAAGTTAGTCATCTTTGATTTATTAACAAAATCACAGAATCACAGAATAAGCTGAGTTGGAAGGGATCCACAAGGATCCTGAAGTCCAACTCCTGGTCCTGCACAGGGCCATCCTCAAGAATCCCACCATGTGCCTGAGAGCATTGTCCAAACTTTCCTTGAACTCTGTCAGGCTCGTGCTGTGACCACTTCCCTGGGAGCTGTTCCATAGCCCAACCACCCTCTGAGTGAAGAACATTTTTCCAATATCCAGCCTAAACCTCCCCTGACACAGCTCCAGGCCATTCCCTTGGGTCCTGTCACAGCTCACCACAGGGAAGAGATCAATGCCTGACTCCACTCTTCCCCTCATGAGGAAGTTGTAACCGCAGTGAGGTCTCAGTCTTCTCCAGGCTGAACAGTGACTCCTCAAAAAGCTTCCCCTCAAGGCCCTTCACCATCTTTATTGCCCTCCTTTAGGTGCTCCCTAATAATTTAACATATTTCTTATATTGTGGCACCCAGAACTGCCCCCAGCACTCAAGGTGAGGCTGCCCCAGAGCAGAGCAGAGCAGGACGATCCCCTCCCTTGCCTGGCTGGTGATGCTGTGCCTGATGCACCCCAGGACACACTTGGCCCTCCTGGCTGCCAGGGCACTGCTGACTCATGTTAACTTGCCATCATCCAGACCCCCAAGTCCCTTTCCATGGCACTGCTTTCCAGCATCTCATTCCTCAGTCTGTCCATGCATCCAGAGTTGCCCCAGCCCAGGTGCAGAATCCGGCACTGTCCCTTGTTGAGCTGCATATGGCTGGTGATTGCCCAGTACTATGATTTGTTGTGGCCTCTCTGCCTTATGGACTAAAATATTATAGTTTCATTCCTTCACATGTTTTCTCTTGTCTAGATTAAACCCCTTCAAATGCTTCAAGATTTATTCACAGATCATGTTTTTGCTAGTATTAGAAATATTTATTTGAAGTATTTCAGCCTGTTGAAATTGTTTCTCAGAAATTAAAGGTTAGTACGCAGAAAATGGGCACTAAATTTGATGATGTTTTACTAGTTATCCTACCTCTTACACATCAGATCTCCTGTCAGGACTTAACAGAAGAGAAACTATTTTTTGCTAGAGCATAACAGTGCTGACTCATCTTTAGCTGCCATTTCAAGGCAACCCTTCACAGTTGCTATTTCATCAATCCACACTCCTGCCCAACCCTAGAGCATAAATATAGTGGTATGTCCACCATTCCTCTGAGCAGACCTACACTACACAGCTTGGTTTTGCCATAACAAACCACTCAGTCTCTACTTCATATACACATTCAGGACTATAATTAAAACTACAGTTTCATGTTCTAGGCATTTTCCTCCATCATGGAATACTGGGCACTGCTGCCAACTTCAGGCACTGAAGGAGATAGGCTGTAGATGTGACTGAACAGGAAAAATCTTACAATATTCTATGCCTAGTGTTTAGTCTTCAGGACGTATTCTGGGCAAGTGAGCACACAGCTGGGGATGGATGATAAAAATTAAGTATGGTGGAACATTTTATCCAAATATGTATGTCTTCTCTCTGACAGTCTGTTCTGTGACTACTTACAATCTTCCTCATGGACCTCCCATGACCATTATCTTCTTTGAGCTTTTATGACACACATGTTCTTATAGTGTGTAGAAGACTAGTTGTGTGGATGGGAATCCCAACATGAGTTAAAAGAATAAAAAAAGCAAGGAAACAAGTCCGCCTAAATTTCTGAAGTGAATAATGTGAGAGGAAGAAAAAGAAACACAAAGGATAGAGACTTAGAATGGAAATACCTGGAGCCATTTAAGTTATACCTAAAATCTCCCTGAGTTGCCTAACCCACAGGACATTCTACATAGGCATTTCATATTTGCATTCATCTCTGAATTGCCCTTTGTGAAACTTGTATGTGTCCCAGAAGCTTCTTGGGGAAAATGAACAGAAGCAGGAGTTCAGCAACAATGAGAAAAGAGTGGTCAGAGAAACAAGCTGGGTGCAGATGCCCAACCACTGTCAATCCTTTTAAATATTACAGGCTGCTTATCTGAGCTATGAGCACCATATTTACAGACTCAACAAAAATAAATAGGATCCTTCTGAATACTTAAGCTGTGTAACATCAGACACAAATGGGACATTCAGATTTCTCAATAGTGTGTGTAGAATGCAGATGTCATTGGCCAAAACTTCACAATGTATATACATTTCAGAGCACCACTTTATGTGCAATTAACTGAATATTTCTGCACACATAAATAATGAGCAGATCAAGTTCAGACCTGCATTGTGCAGGCTTCAGCCAGCTCGCATCTTTACAAATTTGATCCTGTATCTGGGAACAAACTTTATTATTTTAAACAAAGCTGTTTCTCGTTGCCAAGGTACTCACTAACTTCAGAAGTTCCTTGAAGGCAACGTCCAAGTACCATGAGATTGATTGTTCATCATTTCTTCCATAAGGTAGAAACAAATTCTACCTTATGTTACTTTAATATCCGTTGGGGTGAAATTTACATTTACTTTTATGGAATGACAGGCTTCCCTAACTTCACATAAAAAAGACAAAAGTTATCAGTACTCACTGAAATTATTATGAATTCTACAGAGAAAAGAAAAAAGGCTTTGTTAAACTCTGTGCATGTGTGTAATAGGCAAGACACAACTGGCTTGTGATACACAGTAAGTCATGCAACCAGCTACCATTTGTTTGACACTCTTTTAGACACTTTATGTTATTTTATTATACAGTTTTCTCCTTAATCCCATTAGGTTTTGTCTCACAATTATGCACACAGAAGAATAAATTCATCTCTTAAGTTCCACTGTCATCCACTTGCTATGTAGTTATTTTAAATGGCATTCATATAAAATTGCAGAGGTAAAAATTGCAGAGGGGAAACTATTAAGGGAATAAATGGTGGAATGAAGAGGGAATGAGGGAGTAATATCAACAGTGTTCTATTAAACCATTGTGAAATTGCTATACTTGGTGAGTTGTGATAAGTTAAAACAGAGGCACAGAGTCTTAAGGAAAAGTATATATCAACTTTACTTTTTTTCTCTTTTATTCCTAAATAGGAACATTTCCTTTCCAAACTGATGAAAAGATGCATTTAAAAATCAATCTTATCTTGACAAGAACTACAGTGCACATCCGTGTCTAAAGGTATTTTATCAGTACCCATTGAAAACATTAAAAAACACCTTATGAGACTACTTCCTAGACTATTTTATGCAGAACACCACTGTTTAGACTGCTTCACTAGCCAAAGAAGATACTTTCCATCCCAAGTGGTAACTATGTTTATTTCACTCAACATGCAAAGATATGTGAGCTCTGATCCCTTCAGGCTGCTGCTTTGGAGACTGAAACTGAAATTATTTATATTGTGCTATTGGTAACAGGCTCATTGAAAGGAACTGAGTAGCAAGGAGTCTATTTAATTATGGCTTAGTATCAAAGAAGGCCTAATCTTTGTTGTTAGGGTAAAAAGGTACCCACAAAACAACAACAACAACAACAACAACAACAACAACAACGAGATAATAGTACTGAGATTTCCTGGCACATATGCAGTGAGTTTTGGCTAAGGAGGAGAAAGGTACGGTTCTCTGCTTTTCACATTCTAGAAATACAGCATCAAAAAGACATTGTTTGTGATGAAAAGTGCCTCATCAAAACAAAAGCAAAGGACAACTTCCTTCTATCCTCACCAAAACAGTTATTGTGGATTTGACCCACCCTTACTGAACTCCATTTCTATTTATTGCAATGCAATTTGCATAAGATCTCCTGTGTATAGGTACACAGGAAGTCATCTAATTTGAGTTCATCTGATGTTTTTCCCACCACACAACAGCTCAGCTCTTTCCCTTTCACAGATTTAACATCCCAGCTGTGCTGAGGAGTGTGGGGAGAGGGAGCCTAGATAGGATGTTCTGATGATCACCCTGCCAAAGCAGGGCTGAGCCTGGTTTATCTGGAGATCCTGGCTCCTACTGCACCCAGGGATCTCACTGCAGAGTACTGTGCAAAGTCTACAGATCATAAATGAAAAAAGCACAGACAAATGGGGACCTATAAGACATAGGGAACAAAAGACCATAATAACTGTGTACAACAGTGGGAATTTCAGTACAAGAAGAATGAAAGACCCTTTTACAAATCCTCTGGTTCACCCCTCCACTCTGAGGCAGAAGCAGTTGTATGGCTGTAATGTTGGGCAGGCACTTGTCTGATCTACTCTTCAACTGCATCAGTATGACATTTGCACAGATACCTCAGATCCTGGTTCTGTACCAAATGTACTGTTAGAAAGTTTGTCTCATGTTAATCCTCATTGCTACAGAGCTGACCAAACCTCCTTATTCTTCCACAGCAGACAAGCAGACATGGAAAATACAGTATTCCCATATTCTTTGTCTGTTTCCAAGTTTTTGGCTAATCCTTCTCAATATTCTCAGGACTAAAAAATTGCCATTCATTTGAGTTCTTTTTCATTCTGAATGTTTTCTATGGGATCACTTTCCTATAGGTAGGCCTCATAGGTACACAGATGCACAAGGCTCAAAAATGTTTAAGAATTCCACCTGATGACTTATCAATGTTGAGTAGAGAAGTGTTTAATTGCCATCTCTTATAGGATGTACTTTTTTTACATGTCCTTGTTTCATATGTTTTGGCAACAGCTTGAAATAATTGACTTGTCATCTTGTGTTTGCTTGCAGACAAGCAGTCCATCAAATATCATCCCACAACTGATTTCTATATTGACACAAAATCTTATTCTTGTCCTTCACATATTCTTGTTCTCCAGCATAAGAATAAAATTGTTTCTTCCTGTTATGTTTAAAACTGGTGAATTTCTGAGAAAATTTGCAAATCTTTCACAATGTAGCTTCTACTAAAGACTCATTTATTTTCATTGGAGCTTTAGACATGCAGAATCTTCTGCACTTCTTTTTTTTTTTTTTTTACCAAAGGTGAATTTTACTTAGTGGGTCATTTCATTAGTTACCTTAGGTATATATTTATACATTTTACCCACATTTCTATCCATATAGCTCTACCTGTAGAGATACTTAAAGAACTTAACCATCCCCATAAATGCCCTAATGTATATGCAACTGCATCAATATATCTGTACCTTTTATATATGATCTTGACCTTTGAAACTAGCATAAAAATAGGGTTTTACCTATTAATAACTGCTATCAGTGTTCTAGTTAACTACACCACCATGAAGGTAGAAAGAAATGGATCATAGTACAGACATGGTAAGCTTAAGGGCATACTGTTCTAATCATAAGTGGTAAGAGTTAAGATATTTCTGCCCCAGATACTTGCTACTGCACAATCCAATGCTCCCATCTCCTGAAATCCATAGCACATCTGTGTGTGTGCCTGTTTGTACCTTGGTTCTCTCAAAATACTGTACTGAGAAAAGGCATATCAAGTGATCAGAAGTTCATCACTTTGTCTGACTCCTCCATCCTCATTGCCACCTGCCACTGCTCAACCTTGAGGTATATTAATGCTGTATAGCAGAATATGGTGCAAGGATTCATCAGCAAGCAATGAATGCCTTGCTTCAAAATCAGAAATTCATCAGACATTCTCAGAGTGATTCTGAGCCTGAGTTAATAAACCTGCTAAGACACGAACAGGAGATTAAGGAGAAGTCAAGCCATGATGAGAGACCTCAATGAGCAATACTTTGTGGTGGGAAAGCAGCAAGAAGCTGGAGGCAATTATTTCCTAACCTGATTCACCTCTAGAAAGAGCAGTTCATCTGGTCCAATTTTCTGCACCTTTTGAAAATACTATAAAACCTTTTGGAGTATCTAAGAATAAAAAACTCTATTATTTTCTCAGGACCTTATAATCTCTTTGTTATCTGCCTTAGTTATATCCTACTTATTCAATAAATCTTGAAAAAGGCAGAAGTATAATGAACTCAATCCATACCAAGAGATGGAAAAATATCTAGCAGTATTTGCCCAGGGAAACAGTACTAGATCCTGCTGTTATGAGACACAATTAGATGTAAATGTTCCTTTACCGTAAAAAATACTACTTAATTTATAAACACATAAATGGACTTGAAAACTTTTCATTTTTTTTACACACATTCATAAGAATTGAGTGCTGCTCTTATAAAAACAAGTACAAACGGTTTGTTCTCCCAAGGTTATTTTTTTTCTTTCCCTTTCTCCATTAATTGCAGCGAATTTCCATGTCATATGTAAAATTACTGCACAGCAATATGCACTAATATAGTAAATACCCATGAATATGTACTCACATATCCATTTATATTTATTTGTAAAGCAGTTATACAATCTTTGCTTGAAATTAATTTTTCAAACAATTGCATAGCATCCAATTAATTTTTTTTAATTATTGATTTTACTCATGTTACTTTCAAGGCTTTCTATTTTTAAAATAGAGATTATATCAGTGAAATCCAACCCCATGTGATTTAAAACTAACGTAAACTGTTTCAGCAAACAATATTCACTAGCTAATGAACTGGAGAACCAGTGAATTGCACCACTAAGGGTTTAAAATATGAGAAATAAAAACTTTTTTTTAATTATGTGGCTTAAGAATTGACTAGTGTATCTCAGAATACAGTGGGGAATTATTGTCAAATATTATTTTCCTACATAAATTTTCAATTTGGTGGTTGTAGGCTCAGTGATCCATGATCTAGAATAAAATTCAAATTTATTTAAGAATTTTCATAGGACATTAAAGATATACATACTCAGCAGCATGAAATGCCATCAAGAATTAACAGCTCACACCCTAGAAGCAACATATCTGGATTTTCATTACTGTTCCTAAAGTAAATGCTTTGCATGCCTGAAGAGATTTTCAAACTGGGCATAGGGACACTGTGACAGTGGCTGTTTAGCTTCTGATTTTGAAGCATGTAATTTGAGGGTAGTTGGGAAACCTTTGCAACACGTTTTACAAGGCCAGAAAGTGACAGGAAAAGAGGGAATGGCTTTAAACTGAATAAGGGTAAGTTTAGATTAGATTTTAGGAAGAAATTCCTTGCTCTGAGGGTGGTAAGACACCAGAACAGGTTGCCCAGAGAAGCTGTGGATGCCCCATCCACTGACAGTGCCAGGCTGGAGGGAGCTCTGAGCAGCCTGGTCCAGTGGGAGGTGCCCCTGGCCACGGCAGCTGAGTTGGAACCAGAAGATCATTGAGGTCCCTTCCAAGCCAAACTATCCTATGGCTCTATTGTGGCTGTATTCTCACAGCCAGAGAGAAAGTTTAGAGATAATAAGTGAGTCTGTGAAGAAGAAATGTAAACAATAGTTAAGTTTAGAGACAGTGTCCTTGGAACTGCGTTAGCTGAAGCCACCAATGGAGTCAGATAAATTACCATAAGACCAATCAGCTAATGGCAACTATCAGTATTTTTTATAAAAGTAGTGTGTTTCAAATAAACTTGCTCTTCATATTGTCACAGTTGGCTGGTGAGTTTCTGTCTCGCTCCTAGCTCGACTGCGACACTCTGTGACTCTAATGAGGATAAGTATCACTGAGAAACTTAGAGTAGCAAATAATGATGACAAGTCACAAAGCATGTCTGAATATCTTTGTTGGGATTGTGCCTTTGAGTTCCTTTGATGCAACAAAGCTCAAAATTATACAAGGAATTACTAAAAAGGAGATACTGAAAAGTGTTGCTAGTTTAACATCATGTGCACTTTGCAGTGAGTAAGTGAACTAATATGTTCTGGTGTCTTGCAGAAGTAAAAAAAAAAAAAACCCTAATTGAATCTTTGAAAATTAACACAGGAGTACAACTGAAAAATGACGGGACACAAGTTTTATCTTCAGAAAAACTGGTAATCATTGATGAAGCTATAAGGACAGTTCTGTTCACCATATTTCATCAATAAAAGGGTGGGAAAAAATGAGATAGGTATAAAAAATTAAGCCATAATAAAGCAGAAAATGCATTACTTGCATTAAACAGCCATGTGATTTAGTTCATTTATTCTGTTTTATTTCACCAAATAAGTAATTTTTAGAAAGAATATAATATATTCAAAAAGTATTTTGATCCAGTATAGAAGGTCTTTATGACTGAAGAACATGAAATTTGAGTTAAAATTTCCTTTTACATTTACAGATGAAAGAAATGGTTCGGTTCACTAGTTTTGTTTCCTGGAAACTGATGGCAAGATCCTTTCCAAAAGCTATTCTTCAGCCATGAACATGTCATTGATCTCCACAAAACAGTAAGAGTAGAAATTTCTATGGTAGGTGATGTGTAAAGAATCAAACAAATGGAATCATGTTTTCTTCTTTTAAGAAGCATTAATTAATGAAAAACTCTTAGTCATTAAGATAGAAAACACCATAATTACATTATAATATATTCACTTTTGCCTTATTCTGACTAATTCCAATACTGTGAGAAAATAACCACTATGAACTCCTAGGGACAATTGCTTTTCAAGCATACTCCCCAAGATGCTGCTCAGTGTGAGACATTTCTGGTAATTCCTGCCATCCACACCCAGTGCTGTGGTCTTCAGCAAAACCCACACAACCTCTGTAGGGCATTTGGAGAATGGAGTAGGGAGCTACAGCAGCTCCTGTGTGTATCCCCTTGACTCCCATAATATTTCAAACATCACAGAAAATGCTTCTGATAGCTATATATATCAGTTCTCACATGAGTTTGGAAGCTCATCTTTTGGAAAGGCAATTTGCAGCCAGATCTCCTCCAACTGGAGAATGTCCCTAGGATGTGTTATGGGCAAAGAGTGAGAAGAGCTTTTCTCTGGGGAGTGGGACGGTGCCAGATGTGCTTTGCTCCTGGTAACCTGCCAAGAAGGCAGGAACAAGAGCAAGAATGCTCCTTAGAGCCTGGGCTGCATAAGAAGAGGTGGATAAAAGCAAAGCAAGAGGGGAGAAGCTGAAACCCAGTGCTGAGAGGGAGGGTAAGAGAGCTGTGTTCAGGGCACCTGGTTTACAGCTGGAGAGCAGTGCTGCAGGAGGGGCAGTGATGATCACTCAAGTAATTTCTCTCTCACTCCTTTTCCTGCAGGGGATCCTACATCCTCATTCCCAGTGAATCATGATTTTGAAGGGTTAAGATTTTAGCTGGGGATTAGAACCAATTTATATTAAAGTTAGATACACCAATGATAGGTTAATGATTATTAGATATTTAAGCTAAAGCTAATTGTTATATTATGAGCTTATTTGTAGAGAGAAGTGGAGCAAGTGAACCATCATAAGAACATATTGAAACCAGTAAAACAATGCCCAGCACCTGGACTCT
This sequence comes from Leptocoma aspasia, assembly GCA_013399835.1. Taxonomy (NCBI): domain Eukaryota; kingdom Metazoa; phylum Chordata; class Aves; order Passeriformes; family Nectariniidae; genus Leptocoma; species Leptocoma aspasia. Next base: position 315,375 of record VXAX01004668.1, read on the forward strand.
ATGTTAATCCATCACAAAGCAGGGGGCCTTAGATCGTGCTAGAGAGTCACAGAGACCTGATGAAGACCTTCCTGACTTCATCCCAGGACCACTGACCCAATTCAAGACCACCAACCCAATTCAAGAGAAGAATTGTGCACGCGTGAAGGACTGAGAACCTCATTTTAATACAAAGCGGGGATGGGAGGTGTTGGGGTTATGCATATGTATTATTTTGGGAAATAAATAGAAAGCAAAGAACCTTGTACGGTGTGGTCATGCCTTTGGGAGACTACTCCCATGCCATCCACCGGTGCCAATAAATACATACCACTGTCTAACTTTAATTAGTTAGAGAGTTTCTGTCCATGAACTTCTGTTTTTAACAATTCACCAGTCCCACAGGATCGAACAGAGACTGGGACAATGTCAGGTGCTGTGAAAGCTGGGAATTAGAGGATGGGGGAGTCACAAAATTAAATATAGGAAAGGAAAAGAAAAGCTGATCTAACAAGAAAATTTACGGTGTGCAAGTTATCCAGCACTGAGTCCATGACATCCTGCCACCACCAACACCACTTTGGTAAATATATATTAAATTATACGCATAAATTTATAAAGTGTCATTAGACATGCAAAATATTTTGCAGTATATCCATGAGGTTTCAGAAAAACCAATGCTGGTAACATAAAACCCTTATATTTTCTTTGTATGCATAAAGCTACCTAAGTGCAGTAGGAAAATCTGTTTGTTACCATGGAGTCAACTCTTAAAACAATATTGTAAAATCCAGCAAAGTTTTATGCATGATGTGAGAACAGTATCTGTGGTTTTCTTAGCGTTACATGAATGGCCCAATGGAGAAATTGATTACACATCAGCATCCTTCAGAAAACAAAGGCCAAAAATTGTGGTTTTAAGGGACTAAAATTGAGCAGTGCATAACAACTACAGTTGTCCCATTAAGTTACTTTTGTTTTACAAGTTACCTGTAGAGTAGCTGTAGATCTTCTGTTGACTTCTCCAAGATAAATATTCCACGTATAAGTGGAATATTAATCTAGACAGTATCTGGGTAACTTCAAGATAGTAAAGCCTTACAATAACTTACTCGGTATTGATATTTTAATTGTTTCCACATTTTAAATGAAGAGCACGTGAAGTTAATACTTTCAATTATCCAATAAAAGTGAAATAAAATACTTTTAATACCAAAAGTGAAATAAAATATTTTTCATCCTTTTGGCATTAATTTTGGTATAGGAGTTACTTGAACTGAAATATACTTTTCCAAGCTGTTACTAAGATTGATGTTAATACATTTCTTATTCTTTTTTAATCCTAATATAAAATACAGTGGGGGAGATTGCAATTTAACATAATACATTTCCTGTCATCTGAGCATATTTTCTTATTTCTTGTAACTCTTTCCAGTTTCTTTTCATACATTAATTTCCAGTCTCTTTTTCTCTGATGAGAAAACAAGACATTCACACACTGGGAGTAAAGAATATTTTGTAGTCAATCCAATTTTGACAAACTGGGATTTAGGCCTATGAAATTATGCTCACCCATTCTGTGGTCCAATTCAGGACCCTGGGTGTTGCCAACACAGCCCTTTGTAGGTTCACCTTGCAGCCTAGAGTGCAGAACTGATTTGGCTTTAAAAAATGAAAAAGTGCTATTCTTCTTTACTGACAGACGACTGTAATTCATACCTGCAATTCATACTTGTTTCCCACTGCAGCACCTCATGGTGTGGTACTGGAGACAGTGTAAGGAAAGGATGGGAAGGAGCAGTGATTCTGGAGGCCAATATCTCTGACCTACAATGTGTGAAGTAATGGCAGCAACACTTCAACAAACTCCTCTAAGGAAATAAAACGGTACTTCAGTTCTTTGCTCTGACTGCATATTATTTGGTCCTGAATTTGGTGTCAATACTTTTTTATGGATGATCTGTAGTTTTAATGTGCATTTATCTTTCCACTGTGCCTGATAAAAAGAGACTCTGTCTTCACATTGTCTTCCTCTTCCCTTTCTAGTCTCCTTCCCTTCACACTAGGCCAGCGTTTGCATCCATGAAGGCATGCAGCAAACCAGCTCAGGCACCAGTCTTCTGAAAAATAAGCAAGTATGATGTTGCATTAGTATCAAATATGTTGTCAGAAAGCAAAAATAAATAGTTGGGGGCATAAAGGAGGTAAGAGTAGCCATCACTTTCCAGTGACTATACTAATTTAGTATACCAAAGAACAGCCTCAGAAACTAATTGCAGGTAGTAACTTCCTTTTTCATCTCTGTATAAAAAAACTCTTTTTTTTCCCACTTTGTCTTAGTGCATCTTTACACCTCAAGAAGTGCTTTACAGTGCTTGCTGAACATAGCATGTTTTGCATTTGTCAGCTTTTTTCAAATGTTTACAGGAGGGTGAAAACCACAATGAGCAGGAGAAAGATGGCAGTGAAATATACTGAAGGTAAGCAGAATGGATCTCTTATGGCTCATCTGGCTGACTTCTGGCCTCCAGAAGAATTTGTTGTTTGGAAGAGACAGTATTTACTTCCAAATAAGTACACATCTATTATTCAATATATGACACCTGCTGCTTTCCCATGGAGTTTTAAGGCTGCACAAGACACAATGCACTGCTAGCAGAATAAATTGCATATTAGCATCCAGCATAGGTAGGATGTGTCTCTTAACTCCATGCAGAAAGGGAAGATATCAGTCACACATTATTTTATTGCAACACTAGATTTAGTTTATAATTTTTTTCTTTTTATTTCGTTTGCACACAAACATCAAGAGCTTTACATTGAGGATTAGTACAGGTTTTACAGCTCTTCTATCCAATTCTACCTTCCAGAATTTAGTTATAAGAGACAAATGAACAACTCTTTTCAAAACAATTTCTTTTCTGTAGCAAATTTCCTTCTTTGACAAATCCCCATTTTGTTGAAATTCTTCAATTCTTACTAGAAAAAGGAAAAAAAAATCTATCCATGTGAAACCATCTTCCTCTACTGAAATGGCATGATGTTTTTGTCAGATGTTAATATCATTGTAAACCATTAGGTCATTCTTTGGCAGTTTTTGACATCCCCTTGTGGCATTTGAGGACTAGGCACATAAAAGCCCGTATTTTAAACCTCCATTATCCTTCAGCAAAACTAAACTTCCACGTCACCAAATTAGTGCTGCATGAGATTCATCCTGTTTGCTTGCTGCCTAGAAAAATATAATCCCTTATCCTGATTGGTGTCTAGGGATGTTACTCTTGTGCAAAATATAATTAACAACATTATTAATGCACAATTATGTCAACATCCCCATACCTATTAGAGAAGGTTTGTTTGTCTTGAGCTTTTGTAAACACAATTAAATATAATAGTTAATTAAGACACTGAAATCACCTAATAACCAACTGTATGTCTATTTAGGGACTTTCAGCAAGAAAGGACCCCAAACTAGAAATACAAAATCAAAATCACAAATATTGTGATAAAACTGATCATCACTAAAAGTTACTAAGAATGTTATATTCCACTACTTTCATCAGTTTAGTCCAATAATTGATTGAGAAATTTCAGAAGGGTATTCTGTAAGTTTCTTAAAGAATTAAGAGTGTCAAAACTGCTCCCTTTGACTTGATGAAAAGTTATTAAAGGAAGAAGTAACTCCCCAAGAAATCGACAAGGATGGAGACTGTTCTACCTCTCTGGGAACCTGTTCCACCGATTTCCCTCATAGGGAAAATGCTTCCAATTCCCAGATGGAGCCTCTCCTGCATAATTACATGTCTACCACCTCTCTTCCTCCAACCAGCAATGCTGTGAAGAGCTTGACTGCATCTTTTTCATGGCTTCCCTCTGGGTACTGACCAGCTGGTTTTAGGTTCCCCCCTAGCCACCTCTTCCCTTCCTGAACAAGCCCACTTCCCTCAGCACCTCTTCATATGGCAAGTGCTCCAGCCCTGACAGCTTGGTGGGCATCTGATAAACATGCTCCAGTTATAAATATCTTTCTTGTGTTTGGGGTACCCAACCCTGGATGCAGTGGTCTAGATTTAAACAGTGCCAACTAGAAGGGAATACAGCCTAGGGTGTGTTGCTTTTCTTTGCTGCACACAGATTCCTGTCCAGTTCTTTTTCTGCAGAACTCCTCCCTGGTCAGGCTTGCCACAGTCCCCAGTCTTTGCTGATGCCAGGAACTCTTCTCTCCCAGGTGCAAGACTTCGCATTTGTCACTGTTGACTTTCAAAAAGTTCCCTGTTGGCCCCATCCTCCAGCCTGTCCAGGTTGTTCTGAAGGGAAACCTGGACACTGAGCATATTGGTTGATCCTTATGTTTTGTATCATCTGCAAACTTGATGAGGGCACATTTCATAATCTCCCCCCAGTCATTGCTATGTATTAAATGGGATGTGTACCAGACAGATCCCTGCAGGGTCCTCGCAAGAACTTGTCTGTTCCTTATCAGGTAGAGAAAGTCCATCCCACTAATCACTCTCTGATCCTGATCATCCAACTTGTCTTTTTACAACTTAGTTGCCCATCCATCCACTCTGTAATATCCCTACTTGGATATGAGAATATTGTGGCTGACAATGTTGAAAGCCTTGATAAAGAAAATCACATCTACTACTGTCCTGTAATCTGAAAATCCAAGCATTTTGTCATACAAAACAGTCAGACCAGTCAGGGCTGATTTACAAATCACGAATCTCTGCTGACTATGCCCAACCATTTAAGACACCCCAGATTCTTGTAACAAAAAATAATTTTCTTGTTAAACATCCCTTTTGTCTGGTGTTATGTTTACCCTTCCAGTGCTTCTTGGATCGTAATAATGTCCGTATTCCTCCAGCAAACTGGGGAAGGGCTGGGGGGAATGTGAATGGTGTAGTATTTCAGCAGGACATTGATTCCTTTGTTAGTAGGACAATGATATTCATGGGAATCTGGTAGTCCACATGGAAAGCTAGTTTTTGTTGTCTTTTTACAGCCTGCTTCCTTCTTACTCTTTGCTATCTACGATGAAAATTGCACAATATCATTCTCCAGCCCCAAATGGCATGAAGATTTTTGCTTTCTTCACATTATGTATGTTTGTCAGGTCTGTAGCACACACAATATTTCCAGAGGTTAAGCTCAAACAGCTCAGACAATAAGCACTTTACCACTAGACGATTACTGAAACACGGCAATATATGACCCTGCACTGTCAATACAAGGCCTTTTATTGGAAATGGAACAAAAATCACATTCACTTGGCTCCCAAGCACACAACACAAACAGTGGAAGAGCAGCAGTGATGTTCAGTGAGGAACACTTGGAGCACGTCCCGTGGGGTGCCAGGGCACTGGAGTCACCAGCAGGAATGTCGCGCTGCGCCCGCCCGTGCTGCAGCTGCAGGCTGATCACACTCCTGGCCTCTCACTTGGTTTCTCTCTAGAAATCAAGTAGGAGGAAAAAATAATCACTTCCCATGTCTTACAGTAACAGAAATGTTTGGAAGCTTCATGACAACATCAGAAATCAGAATCAATACCCTTTAGAAGAATTTTGTGCTGTCCTCATGAAAAAAAACCCCTGTTTTCCCAGGACAGGTTCTCTCACTCTGTGTGCAAGAGGCTAATCCACACACAGAGTCAAGGCATTTGATTTATATATAGTTCTTTTGTGCAGAAAGGGGATCTGGATGGTAATTTCACAAAACCAGAACACTGACTATAAAAATTTTTCAGTATTATATATTTTAGCAAACAAAAGCAATAATGTTAATTGGCTACAAATCATATTGTACTCTCATTAAATAGTATTCTATCTTCTACTGGTTAAATGATTCTCTGACTTCTGCAAATTCCTCTTCTTTTGAGCTGGTGCCTTCCTTGAGACAGTGGTTCTGATCCCACCCATTGCTTAGTTGGATGAGATAGCTTTGTTTTATTCCTCATAATCTGGCATTATCTTGGTTGTTTCCCCAAGTGTCCTTGGTTCACTGGTTCATTTATGTCTGGGTTCAGCTGATGCATTGAAAAAAGTTTCTTCTATTCTTTTCTCTATTGCTGCTGCATTACTGAGACAAGTTAAACATAATTTATTTCTTTGGGAGCCGTATATCAATATTAGAATATATCAAGTTAAGTGTGCTGAAATCAAGTAGGACAGACAACTGAAGGCTGTAGTTAATTTCTCCATTGCCTAATAAAAGACAAATCAGGAGTGAATAAAAGCTTAAGAACCCTGTTTACTTCTTCATCAAAAGTGTCAGGGATCTGCACAAACATAGAACTATTAGTAATATTTAGCCAATGCATGTGCTGCCACTACCACAGTGTCTATACACACTGGCTTCAAACATATCCTTCAGCATCAAAGCAGAGAGTAGGCTAGAGAAATTCTTGGGATCTTGAAGCTAAAGACTGAATATCTGGTCAGCAGTCTAGACCAACTCAATACTGTCCCTGACTGGGACCATGGGTACCTGTGGATGATTTCTACTGAACTCTGACAATTTGATTCATTAACATCGAACTGTCACAGGCAGAAAGCTCCCCATGTGTCAAATGAAAGATGTTTGAACCACCCTAACTAAAAGAAAGTCTAGTGAGAATAGAGAAGAGTCTCAAATTCTTGTTATGTTTCATACATAAATTCTTTTCAGGAATGGAATGACTCCTATGCACATATTGTCACATGTGCCTGCCTGCAAGAGGAGAAAGAGGGAGTGTCAGAGTGAGAAAAGTGCCCTCCTCATTGCCTTCCTCATGGAGCCCCCAGCCCCTGAAAAGATTCTGGAGAAGGACTAGTGACAGACTGAGGTTAACTGCTTTGAGGGGGCTCTGGGGATAGACTTACTGTGTTCAGGCCTTTTCCTGGTGAAGCTGCCAACAATTATGCCAAATACAGTAATGGCTTGGCAATATGGGTAAGTATTTTCCAGCCTCATGACTACAGTTTACACACTTCTTGGCATGGAAAAGGTCATGTGAATACACGTGGAAGCAAAATAGGCATTTTTAACAGGATAAGGTTTCTTCAGCTACCCTTGGATATGTACAAAATCTAGCACTGTGCCATTTAGCAAATGACACATACAAAATAGTCAAAAATACATGCTCTTTAACAAGAGGGATGTTAAGAGTTCACGAATTCAAGTTTAGATTTAGTATTCAAGAACTGATATTAATTTGCTATGGGAAAATGTTGATGATAGTCTTTATGAAGGGCACTTGGACATCCCTCACCAGCCAGAATAAACTGAAATAGCTACTGTTATTAAAATAATTTAATTTAGCTGTTGTATGAGTGAAATTTCACACTGACACATGAAAAGCATCGAGTAGAATTTTCCTTCCTAAAATAAAACTGATTTTCCTGACAGATGCCTGTGTTTCACAACAGTAGCCATGATGCAACTATGGAAACTAACTGAAAAAGGCATTGAAGAAACTGTTCACTATAGGTTGGATACTGTAAATCAGATACTATATTGATTAGCAATTTCCTCCCATGTTTGATACTATTCTTGACAAGTAGGAGACAGCGCGAAGAGGAAGGAAACAAGTGTGTCTACATGTCTAAACATGAAATTAATTATTGTAACAAGAAGGTTTAAGTCATGCATTTGGGCAAAGCTTTTTAGCACAGATAAAGAAACAATTGGATGTATTGCTTAGCAATATAACAATAACCTATAGTTCTTATAACTACATTTTAAGTACAAGTAAAAGACACACCTATTAGTGTGAAACTCTGATTCTGGGTCATAGAGAAGCCTCATTTTTCATGAGGCTTTATTTAAATGATGCAAAACACAGTGATTACAAGTCCAAGCTCTCTTGAAGAGCAAGAGCAAAGTAAGACTGTCCTTCAGAAAGTCCCATGTCTACCAGGACAAAAAGCCTCCACATGATGAAATCTGGAGTGTAACAAATGTGAAGAATAGATTAAAGACGAATGGCACATAATGTTTGTAACATTGCTAAAGCTGTCTGGCACTGCACATTTGAAGACCATTGTTTTCAAAAGCTTTTAACCTAAATCAACATTTAGCCCTTAATCCTTCCATTTTACTTCCATTTTACTGTGGAAAATAAGGCACCTAATTAATTACCACCTTTTAGAATCCCTCTAAAGGCAACAGAGGGAGGTAAATGCTTGCAGATTACCTTGTTTTAAGAGGACTGTTTAAGCTAGGTGGTTACCATTGATCTCCACAGAATATGAGGGCAGTCAGCTAATACTAGGTGCCTCTTCAGCAGCTGCGATTGCACAAGCAGAACACCTTGCAGAGATTGCGACTTACTTGCACTTTTTCATGTGAAAACATATTTAGGATACCTATAAGGTATCTCTGAAGATATCTGAATGCTACTTTTAAGACATATGAGAAATTCTTCCTAGATCTTAAATTGAAGGCACGTGTTGGGCTTTGGGTTCTTGAGGAGTGTACCGTGTGTCTCTGAAGTTTCACTGTTACTGTCCCTTCCTAAGGTCTGCTTTAAAAAGTGTTTACCTAATGCTGCTCTTCCTTGCCCCTTAAGAAACACCATATGCACAGGGCATCCTGATTAACTATCTTCACATTCAATCAGGTGAAAGGATGTCTCTTTTCTGGTGATTTCAGTTACTACATAGAAACTTGTTAAATTAAGTGAGAACATTTCTTTCAACTTCACTCAGAACTACTGACAGCTAAGACAGATTAAATGCTAAACCAAAGATGAAACATTCAATCAATCACAAAGTTGAAGCAAGGAGAAGGTAGGAGAGGTCACTACATTCTGTAACTATGATGCATTTGTGTGTTTTTATAACACCCTTCAGCCAACAATTTTACAGAACTTCCTGGCAACTTTCAGAAAGCTTTTAGAATACAAAAGAAGCAGTGAAGTCAAAGAAAAATAATCCTTTTCTTTCCTCTTCATCCTCTAATGTAATACTTGCCATTTTCTAACTCAGACACATGAGAGACAGAGCTAATTAATTATTTGGTAGAAATGAAATTCAGTTTTAACTGGAATAAGGCAAAAATCTTCAGGAAAGAATAATCTTCTTGGAATGTATGTCAAAGACTGCAGCTAGCAAAATAAAATTAATGTCAATGTCACTGGTGAAAGAACAACAATTGAATTTCTTAAGAAGCTAATAAAAAATGAGATCTCACCAACCTACATTCTGTTTAGATTTGGATTTATATATGCAAAATCCACTTATTAATTGAAGCAGCAGACTAGTCTACCTACTTGCCAGGGCAATTTTTTCTTTACATACCTACCTTACTAAGCCTTCTTCTTAGCTCGAAATCCCTTGAGACTATCTGCATGCACCACCCCGTGTTCATAGAGAGACCTTCTCTGCTAAGACAAGAACATTAATCACAACCCAGGCTTGGGGCCAAAAGCACAGAAGCTTCATTTATTGGAAATACCCAAAAGTTTAGCTCTGTCAGGACTACCACTAATTTCATTTAATGCAGTGGTGATATTTGCCTTTGATTTAATTATTTTTTGGCTAAGAAATTTATTCACAAGAAAGTTCATTTAGTCAGTTTTTAGTGGACAAGTACTCAAAAGACACAGGTCAGCTGGAAGCTGACTTGAGCTTACCATAAATCATTGTTCAGTCCTGACTTAGTTATTACTTTTCAGGAGGACAAAATATGAGCTGGGCAGCCTGACCACCTCAACCTGGAGAATTTCATTAGTTTGTAGACTACTGTGCAAAAGTCAGAAAGCCATATCATGCCTTCTCCATTGTAAGGAGAAAATTAAGTATACTGCATCCCAAATGGTTGGAGGCATTTGACATTAAGTATTGGTTCCCTATACTCTCAATGGATGTAACAGAAACATGTTTTAAATAGACTGGATCATTTTATGGAGACAATCACATTTCTCTGTAGTCAATGAATAGAAAGAAATAGAAAAAAACCCATGCAAACACCTAAATTAATCTCATATTCCCTTCAGTCTATTCCTCCAGATACCTGCACTTTAAGACAATCATAGAATCATGCTGTCATAGACTGGTTTGGGTTGGAAGGAACCCTTAAAGCTCATCTAGTCCAACCCCCCTGCACTTAGCAGAGACATTTTAAACTATATCACGTTACTCAGAGCCCTGCTCAATCTGACCTTGAATGTTTCCAAAGATGGGGCATCCACAAGCTCTCTGGGCAACGTGTTCCGGTGTTTCACCACTCTCCATGTAAAAAAAAATTCTTCCTTATATCTAAATCCACCCTCTTTTAGCTCAAATCCATTACCCCTTGTCCTATCACAACAGGGCCTGCTAAAAACTCTGTCTCCCAGCTTTCTTACAAGCCCCCTTTAATTACTGAAAGGGTCCTTTAGGGTCTCCCTGGATACTTCTCCAGGCTGAACTAGCTCTCAGCCTTTCCTTGCAGGAGAGGTGCTCCAGCCCTTGACCCTCTTCATGGCCCTCCTCTAGACTTACTGCAATGGGCCCATGTCATTCCTTGGCTGAGGACACCAGAGCTGGACACAGTACTCTAGTTAGAGACCCACAAGAGAGAAGAAGAGAGGCAGAATCACCTCCCTTGACTTGCTGGTCACACTTCTTTTGATGCAATATGTTAGGCTTTCTCAGCTGCAAGCACATATTGCCAGCTCATGTCCAGCTTTTGATCTGCCAGCAGCCCCAAGTCCTTCTTGGCAGGGCTGCTCTCAATCTCTTCATCCCTCAACCTGTACTGATGCCTGGAGTAGAATGCTCTGTGCTATCGTGACAGTACATGTCCAGTTTTGTTTGACACACTCATCCAAATACCAAAAGCAGCAATATGATTTTTGTTTTCTGTAGGAGAAGATGAAAATATAATCCGTACTATTCTATAGCTCTGTTTATCCCCTTTTGCTCAGTGACAGCCTTCCTGCATAGTAATTATTCAAAATGTGCCAATTATCTTAATCAGCTGGAAGCCATCCTCACCACACTACATGGACACTGAGAGGTTGTGCCTGTAAGATCACTTGAGGAGGAAGCATGGGAAATTGGAGAGGAGGAGGGATAACAGCAGTGGCTTACACGTAAGCGAAGTGTGCTAGCGCCTTTTCTCTCTGTCCTGTGATGAGTTGAGGGACAACTGCTACAGAACTTCAACCTAGACCAGCCAGGTCAGGGCTGGAGGATGGACAAATGCGGCCCAGGCCCTGGGCAGGGACTCTGGCTAGACATGACGGGGACAGACTAATTTGGTGTTTGAGTGACCCATGGACATGTGTGTTGTGGTGGAGTCTGCCCGGAAACCGCTGCCCTGGTGGTCTCAAGAGAAAGAAGAGCACTTGCTGAGGGTGGTGGTGATGTCTGTGTGGGTGCTGTTGGTGTTTGTGTGGTGCCAGGAACAGCACTGCTTTCTGCAGTGATCTCTGCAGCCAGATGTGTGTGATGTGTGTGTGTATCTGCACGGGACAGGAGAATTCCCTTGAGACTAAGCATTCACTAGATGTGGCTTCCTTTATTATCTTCTCTGGGCTATGGCTCCACTAATGGAGTTCCTGCAGTTTCCTGGATTGTAACAGAAGATCTCTGGTCCCTTTTAAGAACACTGGCAGTCCACCACTCTCAAATGTTTATTGTAAATATGTTACACTGACATATATCAAGATGTACACCTGAACACAGAGAACATTACATCTTGCTTAAGTTTCATTTTACTAGGTCACCAATTTTAACCTCATTTATATGTTTACACCAATGGGAAAATTGCCTGGAACAGTGCTTGTCTGTGAAGAATCAGTTACTTAAACTACTCAAAGATATAATTTGTTTGTCTTATCAGCTCTGGCCACATTTCACATTCTCAGTGGTATGTGGTTTTGACAGAGAGCTGCAGAAAGGGTGCATGATGTGAATATATACTTCCATCAGACCATTGTAGTAGTCTGGAAACCCATTTGAATTAATTGTCTCAGTTTTATTTTAATGTATTGTGCATGTCATGCATTAAATATCTGGCATGGTTTAACTAACATGATTTTTCAGCTGTTCACTCTTCCATGATTTGACTAAGATCAGTTAGAATTGTTGTCTTGTGGGGGTCTTTTTATAATGCATACGTGTTTTTAGCAAAGAAGGAATTAAAAAAAATTCTTAAAACTGAAAATACTTGAATTCTGAGGTTTTTCACCAGTTTTGAGAAAGAAAAACTTTCTCAGCTTCATAGTGCCCATGCAAAGGAATATCACAAGAATTTTCAATTTATTCACATTGAAACAGCAATTTCTATTAAGCCTACACACATGAATCAGGAAGAGATTACACAAATACAACTTTTTCAACCACTATATGAAAATCACCTACAAACAGGCATGAGTGGAAATCACAGAATCTTGAAATTATGAGGGTTAAAAGGTACCTTAAAAACCATCCTGTTCCAAACACCTGGCCATGAGCTGGGATGCCTTTCACTAGACCAGGTTGCTCAAAGTCCCATCTAGGGATGGAACATCCACAGCTTCCCTGAGCAACCTGTTCCACTGCCTCAACACCCTCAAGAATTTCTTCCTAATATCTAAATGGACCCTCTTTCAGTTTAAAGCCATTGCCCTTGTCCAGTCACTACAGGCCCTTGGAAAAAGATGCTTTCCAGCTTTCTTATAGGCCCACTTCAGGCACTGAAAGGCTGCTTCAAGGTATCCCTGGAGCCTGTTCTTCATCCAACTCTGTCATCCTGTCTTCATAGGAGAGTTGCTCCAGCCTTCTGATCATCTTCACGCCCCTCCTCCAGACTCGATCCAACAGGTCCTCACGAGCAAAAGGAAGAAATTACTAGACAATAATTTCCATTTTCATCCGTGTCCTTAGCACCTAATGTTCTGGAAACCTAGCAAGAAAACAGTAAATCCTATCAAGACCCTATTACATGTTATGACCTGGAAACTCCTGCTATGTGCTGTAAACAGAATGCATCTAAATGGAGCTATTTTAAACTGAAATCTCAGGTGCTCTGTGTACTCTTGTGTATGAATTTTACTCAAAGTCATCTATAGCTCTTAAAGAGAATTAAAATGCTGCTAATGAAACTTCAGTAGTACAAAATCTGTGAGGACTAAGGCTAAGGTAGGTATGCATAAACTCCATTAGTCTGAGATTGTTCAGCACTATCAGTGACACAGGCATGCCAGTAATAAGCATGAGGAATTTTGAAGACTTTTCATACTGATAAACAAATGACTGTTGGCAAGAAATTTTGTCAACAAAATCCTAGAAAGAATGAAATCCTAGAGGAATGTAGACATGAAACGGTAAGACAACTACCTGAGTTTGAAAGCACAGACAATGGAAAGGAAGGAAATCAGCCAATTTGTGCATGGAGCAGCCCACAGCTGAGGAAAAAATCTCAGGGAAACTTAACACATGAAGCTCTCTGAAGTTTCCTCAATGTCCTCAATATCAGTGATCCCTTAATAGTTGCTAGAGCTATTTGACTGGTCATGCATTAAGAAAATATGCTACTGTCCATAAATATGGTTTCAATAACAGTAGATTTGGTAATGACCACTGAAGTTTTATTAGGAAAAAAAATTACTTTCTAACATTTTTAATTTGAAATTAATCTAGATAGGTGTCTGAAAATGCAGATAAGGGCTATTAGCATATTCAGAAATACTTATCACTAATATCCACTGATTCCAAAAATCTCTGTATTGGCACATGTTATTATTCCAGAGATTTTGCCATTCCAAGATGTACAGAGGACAGGCAGATGTTGTTGTTCTAGTAACAGAGAAGTAGTTTATAAAAGAATACTTAGAGTCCAAGCAGAAAATTGATTTGCCATATCGGCTCATAACACAAAATATCTGTCACAGGCAGTAATATCACTACAGTATCACTGCCTGACCAAGACAGCATCAGATGCATTGCTGTGACATGCTCAGATAGGTCTAAAAAGTTGCAAATCTAGGAGGTAGGATATGTGGGATTGCTCAAGTACATAACTTCACAGACAATTCTGAGATTATTTTTGGATGCTGTAAATATAGCAGCTAGGCTGAGAAGACAGCCAAAGACAAGCAATATCATTCCCCACAAGTTCTGAAGGAAATCACTTCATGCCACATGTAACCATGCAGTTAAAACTGTCTCGGTATCAACCACAGAAAGTAGTAAACATGATGAAAAAATTTTTAAATTACTCTGGTAACCCCAGTGAATTAAATCTGAAATCGTACCAAGCAAATTATTAGAAAGTATAACAAACCATAGAATTAAAAAGTTGATACTTGGATAAAAATATCATGTGGAAGAATCAACATAGCTTTGTAAAGAGAAGCCATACCTCACAAATAAATGGTAGAAAAATCTAACTGATATAATCCTCCAGGATCCTCAGAAAGCACTCAGCAGGGTTGTCCACCAAATCCAGTTACAGGCAGTAAGCTGTTGTGAAGTAAGAGGGGAGGCCCCACAAGGATAAAGATGTCCTTTAAAGCTATAAAACAAAGGCAAAAGTAAGAATGAGTTACTTTTTTTTCTTCAGTGGAAGGAAGGAAACAACAGGATCCTCTAGACGTCTGTGTGAAGCTTTGTACTTCAACATGCTCAAGAATGATCTGGAAAATGAAAATGCTTAAATGATTTGGTTTTCTAATGCCTCTAAGTTATTCAGAGCTCTAACTGCAAAAGTATAGTGGGTGGGGTTGGGGAAATAGCAAAAGAAACTCACGAAAGTGAGCAATAACAAATGAAAATCAACCTAGATAAAATAAACTAATGCACAAAGTGAAAAACAATCTTACCTTTATATTTTCATTACTGGATTCAGATTTACCTGTCACTACTTGAGACAAAGATCCTGGTGTTTTCTCACAAAAACCTATTCTCAGCAGAGGGCAAAGCCCATAAAAAATAGAAATAGAAAATAGTATAGAACAGCTCATCATAAATCCAAGGTACATCTACAGCACAAGTATATTGTGCTACTTTGGTGTCTCTCCACTCTTCCATTCATAATGGGTAGAATATAGTTAGAGAAGGTTGAAACAGACATTGAAGGATGGAGAATAAGATGTTCAATTGCTGCTGCAGGTGCTTTAATCCAAATTCTATCTTTATTTTCAAAGAACTTTTTTTTTTATAGAGACGCATCCAGGCATCCTGAGTACCAACAGATGTGCTCTTTGTCCATCCAGAACTGCTGTATGAAGCAAACCAGGGTGTGAAGGCTCCTGAGCTCCACATGAGCTGCAGTCAGGCTTCTGCAGACTTAGCCAAATGCTGTGGGCATTCAGAGAGCATATGCACCAGGCTGAGGTCCTGAATCAGGGGGGAAGGTGTAGCTTCCACTAATTCTCCCCATGGAGTCCTCCTTCTACAGGCCATGAACAGATATAAATATTCATCACTCATCTCTCCGAGGAATGAGAGTGTGTGGTCCCTCCCCATGAAGTTACTCCATCCTCTCAAATTAGCTACGCATAAAAAAGAGTAATTTTAATATAGTACCAAATACAACCTAAAGCTACCAGCTCAGCACAAAGCTACCAGCTCAACACCACAGCTCCTAAACTTTCCTGTGTGTCTTTTCATAGTGGGAATAAGTGTCTAAACTACTCAAAAAATTATTTTCAAATTGCATATATAACAGCAGATGGCACTGTCACATCAAAACCTATACAATCATTTCTTGTCCAAGCTGGATCAGATTTTACTCCTAGATAACAGCACTGAAAAGTGAGTGACAAGCAAATTTGCACATTATAATTAAATATCATTTCCTAAATATTCTTCTTAATTTCTGATCAACCATTTGAGTCTTGCAATGTTTTAATCCTTTGATTTGAGCTGTTACGTTTGCCAATACACTTGCAAGGATCCCCTTTGTTCTGTTTAGCCATCCTTGCAGTTCTACATTCCCAGAAGAAATAAGCTGAAGTATACATAACTATTTCTTCCAAAACTGCTTAGCTAATGAGACACAAGACTGAAATTTCCTCTCTTTTCACATACAGTACAATGTATGAAATCTGTAATGACAAAGAAAAATCAACTTTGACTGTTTCTTGAAAGCAAAAGCTTTTTACTGAAAGATTTACCAAATGGATGGAAGTACTCAAGCATTTCATGAAGGAGGATCAGGAGCAGTCTGACTATTCTGAAACACCAATATATACAGCCATAACAGTTCTATGTAGAAGTATCATCTGCAACCACCTCTGGAAAAGGCCCCAAACCAAACGCTCCAAGTTTTATATCTACAAGATACATTTTACTTTGTATTACAATTTAAAAAAAAGAGATTATTGACTAATATAATGGAAATCATGGAGCCAAGACAGAAAACAGAAAAGTAATATCAGATTTAAAAAAGAATCATACTACTTGAAGTAGGGATTTGTAATACCTGGGTAATTATCCATAATAGAGTTAGAGAGAATTTCATTCCAGAGGAAAATTTGATATACAAACATTATTTTTGGCCTGCGCTGGAAAATACAGATTATTAAAAAAAAAATCAAAATTCTAAACACTGCAAGAGCCTTATAGAAATATTTTAATCTGCTAATATGAAAACGTATTTGAATTGTAACTGAAAAGCCAAGTTTGTGAGTTTTTGGTATAATATCTTACAGTTATATCACAGGCATCACATTACAAAAGAGAAGGCCAGATCCAGCCCCAGTCTTGATCTGGACCCCTGTGCAGCTGCACAGGCTTTGTGCCTCAGGATCTCAGGATTCCAAAATAGGGGACCAGTGCATAACACTGAGGGGAAGGTAGGGACTCGCATTTAAATAAAATGTGTGACATTCCTCCACCATTGCTAGATGTCTCCAAAATAGATCTAGGTCTCTTCAGCAGCATCTGTGTGTTCACTATCCTGTTTCTGCTGGCATCCAGAACATGGAATGAAGTGCAACAAACAGAAGCTGAGCAGGCGGGTTGGACCACATGACTTCCAGAGGTGTTTTCCAACTTCAATCACTGTGATTCCGTCATCCTGAATCTTTTCTAATCAAGATTTGCTAAATGAAATTACCAAATAGTAGTCGCTTCCATATAAGAGTAGGTAAATTTTTGTGCACTTTTCAAGGGATTCAATTCATTTCCCCAGGCTCTCTCTGTTTTTAATGTGTTATCCCTTCCCCCATATTCTGTCAGAAATCTATGGAGATGCTGTGCAAGCCAGCTGTGAGGGTGTGAGGATGTTAAACTCTAGTCTGTTGCTTCACTTCTGGGCTATTCAGCATTCCATATGAATATGCTGCCCGTGGAAAAAGCCATACAGGCAAAACTCTCCCTTTTTGTAGGATGTGGGCTGTACATGCCATTAGTGGTGCACACACCATTGCACAAGTGGTGCACAAGCAGATCCTCATTGGATCTCCCAGAGCAAGGCCAAATCTCACCAATGCTGCTGAGACCTGTTCTTCAAATTCTTTTAGTGAGGGTCAGCTCTTTCTAGTGCTTTCAAAATTTGGTTTTTGTACCAAAACTCCACTCAGAAGTAGGAAGTTAAGGACTACATAGAAAACCCAAGAAAGCAAGCAACCCAAGTGCTTCAATCTGTAAAGTTAGATCCCTTAAAACCTACTTCATGTAGTTTCAGGAGTTTGATGTCCTAAGCTATTCTGCTGCCATACAAGACTGAATCAAAGTAAAAAGAAATCAATTGTACAATTTAAATTTAAGCTAAATTAAATTCAAGCCCATGATGTTTTAAATTCATAAAAAAGCATATAAACTGTTTGGGTGGAACAGCAGAAACAAGTATTTGCTATCAACAAGACCTTTCCTTCAGGTATTAGAAAGAAAACTTCCCAAATGCATAAAAGTAATACCTCAAGACAAAGTTTATCCTACTTTATTCCACCTTGTTCCAATTTACTCCAACCTGACCCAGTACCTTTAAACTTGCTCTTACAACTTTGTCTCCCAATTATATTTCAGTGCTGATTACAGCATAGCTACCTAGTCAGGTGGTGTATTTAATAAGTTAGCACATTTTTCCCTTTGACAACTTTGGAAAGTACAGGAATGTTCTTTCTCTCTTCTGTGCTCCAAAGCTTGTACTATTGTGGTGCTGGTATTCTGAATCACACGGCAATGCTAAAACTACTACTCTTGTAACATATGAGAGCAAGCCCTTGGGATTTTATTTCCACCAGTATATTTTACATACTTCTTTAGTGCAATCAAGAATCACTGAGATCTTTAGGATGATAAACAGAAGATATAGGCCAAAAAAAAAAAAGAGTATTTTCTTTTAAGTCTTCTGGTGTACTGTATTTTAAGAATTCATTAATCATTAACTGGGTGAAGCTGATAACTAACAAACACAAAAAAAGACCAAAAGAGGTGGAAAGGAATTGTTTAAGTCAAAGCAATACTTTTATTTCAAGGAAATCCTTTGGCTAGGGTAAAATTAATAATTAGCTCTAGATGAGATTTTTTTGAGGCTTCACTTCCTATATATGAAATTTTACTCATTCACTATAAAGTATTTAAATTCTTTTAACAAAGATATTTTTGGCTTAATTCACTTTTTAAGTGCAAGTGCCATTTGATATTTCTAAGGGTACCTGACATATCTGCTTAGAACTAGCAGATGTGAGGCCAAACATGTAAAATATCCATGCTTCCCCAAGGAAACAAGTAGAGGCCAAGCAGAAGCCTGTCTGTACATGTTGGATAGTTTGAGATGCACACAGGAAAGTAACATTATGGGAAGATGCGACTGAATATGTAAGCTGCAGGAAAACAACAGGAAGAATAATTTTAAAATGATCCTTCTCCTACCTATCCAGACCATAAACATTCATCTTGACAATTTGAAAGCTGATTTAGAAAACAGGAAGGGAGGCACACTTTTTAAAAGTAATATAAATTATCATTAGCCACAGCCAGAGACAAAATTTGCTATAAACCACATTTCAGAAAAATGAATTGTCTTAGATTTAGTTAATGACGTCCAGTCTAGACCCTTCAGCCTGGCAGCTAGGACTTAGCCATAGAACTTTTGTAGCCATGAAAAGGGAATTGTTGTGAAGCAAACAAGAAGCAGAGGTTTCCCTCACACGGAGAGAAGCATAAAGGGGCTGGCAGTCATGTTGTGTTGATGAAGCACTTCAAAGCAGTCAATTTTAATGAACAAATCGAACCTTGAGTCACTGGAATTACTCTGGAAGTCATTAAAACATCAGCAAGAAGGAGTCAATGTTATTAAACCTGATGATCTCAGGATAAAAATTTAGGAAGGGTGGTGTCTGTTTAGTCTGGAGAAAGTGGGGATTCTCAGTTCAATCTTTGTAAGACCAGAGATAATTTCTCCCAGGCTCAGCCTGGGAAACTTAGAGAAAAGAATTAAAACAATTATTATCTTATCCCTTGCACCTAGCGTTGCGCGAGATGTTTACAAGAAGGAGTTGCTCCCTGTTTAACCAATAGTGCAAGAGGAGTCTCCTAAAGACCAATCAGGTCTTAGGCTCACGATCCTTTCTATAAGAGTGTGATATTCTATTAATAAATGCCTTTATGCCTTTGGAATCATGGAGTCTATGTCACCTCTCTTTGTTGTCCCTAAACTCAACGACGACAGAAGACTGAGGGGATCTCATTAATACATATAAATATCTCAAAGGCAGGTGTCAAGAGGGTGGCACCAGACTCTTCTGTGGTGCCCAGCGACAGAATGAGGAGCAATGGCCATAAAGTAAAACACAAGAAGTTTCAGCTCAACAAAAGTAAGAATTTCTTTACGCTGAGGGCAGCAGAGCACTGGAACAGGCTGTCCAGGGAGGTCGTGGAGTC
This sequence comes from Leptocoma aspasia, assembly GCA_013399835.1. Classification (NCBI taxonomy): domain Eukaryota; kingdom Metazoa; phylum Chordata; class Aves; order Passeriformes; family Nectariniidae; genus Leptocoma; species Leptocoma aspasia. Next base: position 335,139 of record VXAX01004668.1, read on the forward strand.
TCCCTCTGTGGAGACATTCCAAACCCACCTGAACATGCTGTGTGTAACCTGCTCTAGGTGACCTTGCCTTGGCATGGGAGTGGGACTGGATGATCTCCAGAGGTCTCTTCCAACCTTAGCAATTCTGTGATTCTGTGAAAGGAAGATAAGGCAAGGCAAGACAAGGCTAGAAAAGAATATGAAAGCTGACACTGGGAAGGGGACACAAAACTGACTTAAGGTCAGTTGGCTGGTTTTAAATTTTTCATGCAGAGGGAAATCCAAATGAAAATAAAAAATTAAACTTGAAAGACAATACTTCTTCCAAAAATCAGAGATATCTAGTTAAAACTGATTTATTAGATTAGAATGACTGTTTAGTTTTATAAGTAGAATTTAAAGCAAACAAAATTTAGTCAAGATCACTGAAGTTGTTTTGTGGTAAGCAATGATAATGTACAGAGAATGAAAATTCATAGTATCTGTGAATTCACAGAAAATTCATAGCTTAGTAGCCTTTGCTCAATATTTCTCCCATTTACTAATAAAACGTCTTTATTCATTAAGCAAAAAATTGTTCCTACTATAAATGGTCAAATAAAGGGGTACTAACAAAGGTACATAAATTTAACTATGCTTTCAAAGACAAATCAAAATGGATTATTTTGCAGAATCACATCCCAAGTGTTTATCAAACACACAATCTGTTTAGTTAGGATTATAGATGTTCGATTAAAGAAAATGTTCAATTAAAGAAAAGCATACATGTGTGCTTGACTTCATGGGTTCTTCCTGAAATAACTCAGTTTATTTGCATGTTAAAGTTACACATTTTCTTCTTGATGACAAGTTTTACAGCATTCTTAGATGACAGTGCTTTTGTCAGGAATTATTTCACTAAGTCAGAAGTTGGGAACTATCAAGCACAGCAGCATGGTTAAGGCCAATGGAAATCAAACTAGAGTGGAAAGGAAAGAAATTACGGAAACAAAACAGTTGTATGGGAAAGAGAAGGGGAAAACGTGGCCGTGAGCCTTTCAGGCTTTCTACCACTCTGTTTAGGCAAAGTCTTGGTACAACACAAACATGGTTGCAGAAGAGGAGATTGGGATATTACAATAGAATACCCTCATTCTTCTGGATTCTAATTCCTTTTCATTTGTCAATATGACTGTAATATTTTATGCTTACTCAAGGTTATTTGTGGTTTTATTGACACCTAAGGTTATTACTGCTATAATATATATTATTAATAATGGTTTGATGTAGAGTAGTGTCTAGAGGGGAATTGAACTGTATTTGTTCCCAGGCAAGCTGAGAACAAGGCTGTACTCTAAATATAAACTTTAGTTCAAGGCACAGAAGCAAAAGACCAAGGGAAGTAGAGAGGATTTTCTCTCTAAAGTAGAGAAGAATTAGTCAGTGTTGCAAAATTCCTTCAGAAACTGCCTGTGGAAGACAAAACCTGAGTACTTAGCTACTTAGAACTTTGAATTAGTGTGTCTGTGAATTCATTATTAGCACTACCTAAGGAGACTTTCTGCAGGCTGATAGATTACGAATTCTTTCTTATTTGTGAATAAGAATGCTTGATCCAAGCTATACAAAGTCTCATGCAGCCTGAAAAAAGGAATTAAATCGATCAGCACACCCATCATCACCTCTAGGAAAATCTGTCTGACAACAATGAAAGGTTTACAAAACTCAGAGACACTAAACAGATTTTTTTGACAGGCTCATACCCATAAACATACACCTGCTGACATCTACAAAAACACTGCCTGTTGGAGTTTTAATACATGAATAACAAAGATATTTACACTAAACAGCTGTAATTGCAATACCATGAAGTGAGGGGAATCAACTAACATATCTAGTTTTATGTTATCTAGTTTTATGCAGGTTTGAGGTGATTACTTTCACACATTTGCTTATACTTCATTGTTTTTCTTCTTAAACACACACAACAAAATCAAGAAAAAGTTATTAATGCTGTGTGGGAACTGCCTGTCAGATGATTTATCCTCACAGTAAAGCCTACAATAAAGAAGGTGGGTTTTAGCTATTGAACAGAAATTACCATGATTACTTATTACTGTGCAGATGTAATAAGAAGTGACTGGATTATTTAGAATCCAGTCTTCTCCTTAAAAAAAAAAAAAATTATTGTGCTGGCTTTGGCTGGGATGGAGTTAACTTTCTTCACTCCTGCTGGTGTAGGGCTGTGTTTTGGATTTGTGTTGAACACAGGGTGATAATATAGAGATGATTTTGTTTTTTCTGAGCAGGGCTTACACAAAGCCGAGGCCTTTTCTGCTTTTTGTACTGACAAACTGGTGAGGAAGTTGTGGGTGCATGGGAGGTTGGGAGGAGACACAGCCAGGACAGGTGACCCAGGCTGACCAAAGGGATACTCCACACCATGTGACACGCTCAGTATATAAAGCTGGGAGAAGAAGGAGAATGGGGGGAATGTTTGGAGTGATGGGGTTTGTCTTCTCAAGTCACCATTACTGGATGGAGTCCTGCTCTCCTGCAGATGGCTGAACACCTGCCTGCCCCTGGGAAGCAGTGATTTAATTCCTTCTTTTGTTTTGCTTGTGTGAGTGGCTTTTGCTTTCACCATTAAACTGTCTGTATCTCAATCCCTGAGTTTTTCAGCTTTTACTCTTCCAATTCTCTCCCTAATCCTGCTCGTAGGGAGTGAGCCAGTGGCTTAGTGGGACTTGGCTGCTGGCTGGGGTTAAACCACCATAGTTACAAAACATCATTAGTTCCTACACCCACAGTCAAGTGTGCATGTCGCAAGAACTGTTCCAGTGAGTGTTCAGACCACATTGTTAGAGTAGTTAAAAAGCCTGGGAAATTTAGTCTGACTAATTAATGAGATACTATTTATGCAAATGTGACAGGCTGAAATAGAGGAATAAGGACTGTTTCTATCCATGAAAGTATTCTCTGAATTGCATTCCAAAAGCTCTCCAGAGGACAGAGTCCTTGTACAGTACAAATAAACTCCAGAGCATGAGCTGAGAAATCAATGAACACCCTTTCCCTTCCATGCACCCAGAAGCAGAAAGGAATATCTCCTGCACAAATTTCAGCACTTTTTCATGCTGTCCCCAGATCCCCCTAAATGTTCAGTCACCTGGAAGCATGAAGTGTCCTGGGGAAGCACAGCTTAATTGCAAATGGCAGCAATTAATTGTAATTAACCATAACGGTACTTACCTATTTCACAGTAATACTGTGAGGACTAACCAAATACCGCATTTCTAAAATAATTTGTGGCATGCAGAACAAATTATGTTATTTCAAAAATACAAGGGATTTTCATAGTTATCTAAACAAGTGTATGATACTTGTTAATAAATAGATAATTATAAATACTAAAATATAATAAATGCTTGTGTTGGTAAGAACTAATAACTATACTTATATAAGTAGTGGAGCAATTTTTCACAAAAAAATAATAAAAATAGCAAAAAACTCTAAGGTCAGATACATCTGACAAACCATAGACACCTACAGTGTAAATATCTGAACTGTTGTCCAGCTTTCCCTTTCCATCAGGGGAGACAAATGGACCTTGGTGAGATGTGATTCATCCCATCCTAAAGCAGATGTGTGTACAACAAATAATGAATTACTTCTTTGAATCTTCTATTTCTCTTCTTTGACTGAAGAGACTAAAGGAGACTGTCAGGGCAAAGAAATCTTTTCACAGGCAGACAAAGTTGGTCAATCATGCAGTCAGTCACATAAGAAGTCAATTTACACATAATCACCACTTAGCAACCACAATTCCTCTTACAAAATTAATTAATCTAGCTAAAGGATACATGGGAGGTCAATTTACCAAAATTAATTTTGTAAATTTAAAGGCTCTTAAGATAATTTGGATGACTGAAAAGATGATGAACAATCATCTTATACACTAGGCCAAGTATGGGGTTTTGCATTATTAGCTGAAAGGAAAGTATTCAATACATAAAATGTAAACTGAAGGATTGTGGAGCAAATAAACACCAGTCAAACTCAGCAGAGATGAAGTTGCCTGAACATGTTTCTCTTTTGCACTGAATGAAATTATCTCAAGTTATTTCCATGATGATGTTTCCCTCTGTATGAAGACATGCCCATACTGGTTTTTCTGTTTGTTTTCAGATGCTGACCTATTCTGCCTGTTCAGTGATGCAAATTAAGTTGTTAATTACATAGACAGATGAATTGGATGTTTTTCCGTTAGTACAGATATATAAGTTATCACAATATAAAATTTTATGAATGACTCAATATTTTAAAGTTGCCTGAGGTTGATAACTTGATTATGTCACACAAATTCTTAAATAATGCTTAGTTTTGCCTAAAACAAATTGCTTAGAGATTGCTACTAATTTATAAGTGTCACAGGTGGGACTGGGAGCTTCAGACAAGGTTTATTAGAGAAGCCCTTCTGCTGAGACATGAGGTACAGAAATGACCACTGGCTTTCTAAACTCCTTCTCAATCTTAGCCCCAGACTTTATCAACACTTTAAGTAACTTTGCCCCACAGGATTAATGATGGCAGATCAGATTTACTTTGATAAAATTAATCATATATTATGTCATATGACAAGGCAAAAATCTTAATCAGAATTACTTGCTGTACAGTCTAAAAGCTAAAACTAACAGTTGTGTATGGTACTGGATATGATAGTGCACTATATCAGAGCAATTATATTACAGCTAGCAAAAAGAAACAATTATTAAGTAGAGATTTATGTAATTCACCATACAAGTGCTCATGGGCACATCTCTTCCACTCAGCCTCGAGTATCCTTGGGAGACAACCCCTACCCAAGGGAGGAATCTCCACACACTCCAAGGAGGAATATGTTATCTAACCACATGAGAGGGGACTAGACCCATAGAGCAGTTGACTGCCAGCCACGTGTCTCCGGTTCTGTCACTATCAGGATGTTAATTTTGGGCTTGGTGGGCAGACTGGTTTTAGCATAACTCAACACCAAAATCAGCACATGACAGCCCCTCTCAATCTAATACTGAGAGCCTTTCAAACAGGGCAATGTCCAAGTAGCTTGACCACATTCCAGGGCAGAACATCCTGCCACAGTAAGTAATATTTTTATAGCCTGGAATTGATCATATCACTTTTAAAGAAGATACCCTTGCTGTTGGCTGTTATATTTTCTATACTTTTATAAGTGGGAAAAAATAAAGTTGTTATCCAGTGTGCTACAGGAAGATCATGATGTGGTACATAACACAATGAATATTCACAGATTTAGAAGCCAGATTTGAAGGTTAGAAGCAGATTTTGAAGGGTAGAGACTTTATTGCCTGAGAGAAGTTTAAATTTTGTCTTCCATCTCTGCTATAAAGTGATAATGAGAAAGTAACTAATAACAGAAATTCCTCCAAAAGCCTTTGCTTTTAAGAATCCTCAAAAGAATTCCACTTAAAAACGGATGCGTGGATGTTTTGTTAACATTAACAATGCCAAGCTATACATGGGAACCTGGAAACTGTATATGAAGAAGAGCAGTGAGAATTGATGTTGGTTTGGAATTCCCAGAAGATGGCCCAGCCAGGTTCTTGCACTGATGATGGGAGCCCAGCAGCCTAGAGTGTGCTGAGGTAAGCACTTACAACTCAGTATAAAAATAAATCAGGTAATAGGGTGTGAGTGGTCTTGAAGGAAAGCAAGTCTGTCCAGTAAATTAGCACAGGAGAAACTAATGAAGAAACATAAACAGTAAAATGTAATCATTGGAACAGACCACAGGAAAGAATGACTACAAAATTGACTTAAGAGCTTAAGAGCACAGTTTACCTGAACTGCTAGCAGAAAGGAACTGACATTTGCCAAATTAAAAGATTTCACCTGTAAGGTTAAGTCATTTCAAGTTTACTTAAGGAGAAGACCGAAAGCTTTGCTAGTTGGCTGATGGAGCAGTGAGTTTAGCTGCTGAATAAAACAAGTATTTCTGGGGAGGGACAGTATCAAGAACAATACATAGATTTTTGCATGCCTTTAATGTTTATTCTGTTTCTGATAATATCAGTTTAAATCTCAGATTGATCGATTAAAATTTCATCCTGTGTTGAATGACTTTACTCTCCTTGATCTATTTAAAAATTTATTTTGAATAAGGCATTATTTTGCATAGCAAATCATTGGAGCTTTTTTTTCAGAGTAAAAGCATGGGCCTGTTTAAAGGGAAGTATTTTTCCTCTTGATACATATATGTAATCTTCCTTGGCATTGCTGGGATATGCCTGTTCAGTGATAAGAGGATGGAGTAATAGATCCTAAAAAATGCATTAGGTAGGTCAACAGTCAGTTCTAATTGCATATCTTTTATTCATCTCAGAGGACTTTGGGGATTTGGAATAATGCGGCTAAAATTAAAATTTGAAAATTCTTATTAATCTCCTTTACCAGTCTAGTAAGATTGAAAGTAGCATCCAGCCTAGCATTACATATAGGGTTTACCAAACTCAGTTTTATGTATTAATGCCTGTTTCTATTACAGTTTCATCAGAAAATACCAGCAACTTTCTTTCCTATGCAGTTGGTGAATGTAAAACTAGACCTTACTTTGAAAAAAGAACTGCTCATATGTGTATGTTGCTCTACAGAACTACCTCCCCAGCTATGCTTTTTTTACTTCCTACCACATTGTAAAAGGCAAGAAAATAAATAGGGTCTGAAAGTGGGTAGTGTTCAGAGATACCGAAAACAGCTTTCTTAACATAGCCCTGATTCCATACTCTCTTAAACTGTTTTCACACAATGTGAACCAAACCGTGTGTCTTCTTCTGATCTGTCTGTTCCGTGCTGCAAGCTCAAAGGAAGTGAGATCTGGCTGGTTTCAGCTGGACCATTTCCACAAGAAAAGCAGAATTTCCCTGGGGGGAATAAAGCTGTGTTAATAAGCTCTTGTTTCACTTGCCAAAGGAAACAGCAGAGAGTTGTCTAGAGAATTTCCAGGTTTAATATTTTCTCACCTGTTATTGTAAGAGTGACATTACAGCAGCTCTCAGACTATATGAAAGAAAGACAAGCTTCAGACACCTAGGTTGTAGAAGAACCACAACTGGTCCTGAAGAGCACTGCTTCACACTAACCAAAAGGAAATACTCAACAGAGGATCTAGCCAGTACCACTGACATTTGTAGGAGTGACTCTTGATGTCCAGGAAGGAAATGGAGTTTATCATATAGATTATCTCATGCTAAATGCAAGAGAATTCAGGGCTCAAAACTTGTGTCTTGTACAAAATTTGTCTGTGACAAACAATGACACTGCTAATATTCATTAATTTTAACCATTGTTATGATTTATTACTCACAAGGCTTGGGTCCATATAAAAAGTAAATTTATAGTATTGTAACTAACCAGTTCCCCAGAGACTATTGTATGGCAGATGTCAGCAAAATCATGAATGGTACTGGCAACATGAGCAGGACACCATTATTCAGCAATCACACCACCAGAACAGAGGACAGTTAAACACAATTCAGTGGTATCTTTCTGTGTGCAGTTAAATTGTGGAGAACCTTGAACAAAGCATTATCAACATTGAAACACAAAATAATTCAAACAAGAATTTACAGCACCATGAGAAGTTATTAAACATGTTAGGCTCCATGCAGCCTCTTGCTTATCAAATTCCTGTGCCTCTGAAAATTATGAAGGTGTTCCTGAGGGAGTTTTCCTAGAAATACCCTACCTATCATAATTTTTCCTAATGCTTTCCCTCTGTTCTACTACATAAGGACTGGGGGAGTCACTTAGATTTTAAGTTCCAAAACAGACTAATATATGAGATCAAAATATAAAAAAATTTAGAAATACAGTATGTCAGAAATTACAGTAATTACGAATTACGAGTTGATTGTGAAGCACTACTTCTGTAAGAAGGAAATCGAGCCTCTCTGAAAAAATAATGACAAACGTTTGGACCTGCACATCCTGGCTTTTTCGTGGTACAATATACCAGCTGAAAAAAGTGACTACACAACTGCCATAAAATCATAGCTTTCAACATGAGTAGAGAAAATCAGGAAAACATATAAAAGAGATTTTTGTAACAGCTGGCTCTTTTGCTGAAGTAAATTTTTCAACTCCCACAACAGACATACTGGGTTGCAACTCATATTTCAGCATTCCATCAAATTTTTTTGGTACTATGTTTTGAAATAATGAAATCTGTTTTTTCAGTCAGTGATATCACATTAGGGAAATATCAGCAGGAGCATTGATAAAGACAGTAGTTCAGACAGATGTCATTAGTATTCTGTCATTTCAGATATTCTGACACAATAAAGCAGTCTAGTCTCTTTGGTCTGAGCCACAGATCTGAACCAGGCAGACATGGTTCTGTCCAACACTAATAATTCCACGAGCCAAACCGCCTTGGAAATGTCTGTGGTTCACTGCAGCTGCAGCATTTCACTGGCAGAGTGATTAAGACCAAATGACTCCTTGTCCCCTTATAGCAGCTTTTGCTGCTACTCTAGGGGTATATGAATATGGTTGCTTTAGAGGGTTTGCCAAGGGAATGATAAAATTATGAAAGTTGTTAGTTTAGTTTCTCATGTACAAACAAGCAGGAATGACGAATAGCAGATCCTTTAAGAGTTTCCCCAAAAATGAAATTTTCACCAATAAAGCCTGTTTCTTCTGTCTCTAGTGGTAGAAAAATAAATTCTCTGGTTTTGAGCCCTTCTACTCATAAAACATTTTTCTCATTTCTTTGAAATGCTCCAGCTTTATGTTATTGTTACATTTGGAAATAACGAAAATAATAATACATTTTCAAACAGTTTTCTAAAAGTCCTTTTTAAAATAAAAATCTAAATTTACAACTAGCAGAGAAACAGCACTCAGAAGTAAGGCGCTATATCATACACCTATCTCCTGTCTAATTGTGATTATGTAAGTTTACAGTATAGAAGTTGTGGACATCACAGAATTTTGCTGGTCATGTCACTTTCCTGCAGTGAGAAGTACATAGAAGAATGCACAAAACTAAGGGAAAGCATATCATTAACATATGGCTTTCCTCTAGTGTTTTGAACAAAACACTCTGGTCTGAACAGTTGATAATCAGACAAAAAGTTAAGTTTGAAGTGAAATAAATATACCTGTATACAGTCATTATTCCATAAAGGACATAAGTAAACAGAAAAATGAACCTGATCTCTCAAGGTCTCGTACATGTGCTGGAAATCATGTATCAGAGTATTTTAAGAACAAATGATCTAAAGTTTGAATGAGGCTGGGCATTTGATATTCACTTTGACTAGACAAAGTCAAAACTGGTAGCCAGGTTCTTAGAAACACCAGTGAATCTGAAGCAATCCCTCAAATCATCATGATAGGAGGGGAGTGTTTTCAGATCTCCCTTCTAATGGAGAAAATATTCCTGAAAAAATCTTTCTGGCTGATAGAAAGAAGAACTACTGAAAAGAGATTGAGTGAGTAGTTTAATGACTGAACAATTAGGGGTCTATTACAGTCAGTAAGGCACCTTGCTGTTCTGAGGTACTTCTCATTCATGCTCTTAAACTGGTCTGACTGGTGGTTTTAATTACTTTTTAAATTATTGGTTTTGATTAAGTGCTGGTTTAAGTGCTATGTGTCAGAGGGACTGCACTCCTGAGTGGCAATCCTGGATTAAAACTGAGCAATTCCTGAAAGCCTGCTGCATAACAGCAGATGTTGATTCATAGGTCTGTTTTTATTAATTTAAATTATATTTAAATTTGATTGTTGTAAACAATATAAAGGGAAATGTCTATGAAAATAAGTATTTTTCTTTATGACACGCTTCAAATACAGCGTTATAGAGCTGGAAGGGGTATCAGGAGTTCATCTAACCCTTCCAGACTACCTCAGGAAAAGCAGCACCACACATCTGTTATTCCTGACAGATCCTTGTCCAGCTAGCTCACTGATGACCTGCAACAGACACAAATGTACCTCTTCCACTGCTTCACCAAGCCTTCCTAATGGCTACCCTAAATATCCTTCCTGCTGTTCAACTCCACTACTTCTACACATGTCCAATTCATCCAAGGAGAACAAAATCATCTTCATCTTTGTGGGCAGCCTTTTACATGTCTGAAGACTATCACAATGCTCACTCCCTTCCAACGTAGCTATCCCACTCTGTGTTTTCTTCCTGGGCCACGACTTCCAAACCCCACCCTTGCTATTCTCCACTGGATTCTCTCTGCTCAGTGTATTTTTTTGCCAACAGTCACTTAAGCAGATTTCCATGCCAGCAAGTGCTGAGTAGAGAGGTTGCTGTGGGTGTTGCAATTCTGCAATATGGTAAACGTTCAGCTCAGCTTCATTTGAAATATGGATTAACAGTACCTAAAAGATGAAACTCTATGAGACCTCTCTGAAGTAAATATTAGACACGTGCATAACTGGACACAGCTGTATGCATCAAGCAACGTGGGATAAAAAGCTGGTGGGACGTCACATGATGCTGGTGGCATGACACACAGTGCCACATTTTGCATGCTTCACAATTTCCCCTCCTGGGAGGCTCCACTGCAATATCGGCAGCTGCCCACCCTCGCGAGGAGTCAGAGGCAGCAGAAAGCATGAATTTCCAAAGCAAGTAATTGTTAGAAATAACTGCTTCATAGGAGAAAAGAAAATATGAGGAGGGTGAACGAAATTTTTGCATTGTTGAACTGAAGACCCACAAAGTCAGCACAGGATGGTAACGAAGATACTCCGGAGTATTTTTGAAAACAGGCTGAGTGCAGCTCGGTTAAAACAGGCTCGCTCACGCCCATCGATTTACAGTGACTTCTTTACGCGAGCGACTTCGGACTTGAGCCGTGGGAGCAGTCTAAGTGAGGACACGTTACCTGCTTAGCGACACGTTTGGGGTTACATACGCTGCGGAGGGCCGGCTTCCGAACCCTGCGAACTGCCTCGGGGAAGTTTGCAAACGCCGGTCTGTCCGGAGGCAGCCCCCGGTGGGGNGCTCCGGCCGCGGCAGCCCCGGGCGGAGTGCGAGAGCGGGGCGGGAGGGGACGGGCTGGCCAGCGGAGCGGCCCCTAGGGCTGCTGTCGGGGCGCTGCCCGGGGTCGCCGCTGAAGCCGGTGTTCCGCGTTGTGCCGTCCCGGTGGGTTTCCCCTGCCCCGACCCAGCGGCTGGAGATGAGCGCTGAAGCGGAGGGGCCGTCGCGGGCGGATGGTGCCGGCGCGGACAGCACGAGGTGACGCCGCCTCAGGTACCGCGGCTCTTTCAGCATCCTCGCGGGTGCGGGCGGCGCTGGGCTGTGCGACACCCGCGACGCCCGCCTGACCTCCGCCCAGCTCCAGGCACCGCCCGGAGGCAGCGGGGACGGTGCGGTGTCCCTGAGACGGTAGCCAGAGGCAACATTCCGAGCCTGGCCCGGCCGCCCCGCAAGCGGGGCAGTCTTCTCTGCAGCCGTGTTGTGATTTTGATCCAGGAGAGTGTGGGCTGCTGCTGGCAGCTACAGGATGAAGTCGCCTCCCTGCTGCATGTCTCTTTCTTCCCAAGCATCCTTGGAGGAACCAGGGAGTAGCACATCCCTGGGTTCGCTGGAGTCCAGTGTTTTCTCCAGTGAGGAAGAGCAGGGGCCCCTGCTCCAGAAGGTCATTCCCTCTCTGGACTGCTTTACTATCAATGTAGGAGGCAGCCGCTTTGTGATGTCCCAGCAAACTTTGTCTTGCTACCCTGACACCCGTCTTGGCAAACTGGCAGTAGTTGTCTCTGCTGCCCGGGATGTGGCTTCTGGCCTCCTTGAGCTTTGTGATGATGCCAACCTTGTGGAAAATGAATATTTCTTTGACCGGAGCTCACAGGCATTTCACTACATCCTGAATTACTACCAGACAGGGAGGCTGCATGTGATGGAGCAGCTTTGTGCACTCTCTTTCCTGCAAGAGATCCAGTACTGGGGTTTGGATGAGCTCAGCATTGATTCCTGCTGCAGAGACCGGTGAGTTGTGGGAAGATGAGGCTTTCTCATCTTGTGGATTGTGGGCTAGATGAGTTCAGCATTGACTTGCATTCAGGGACACTCAGGTAAGAGATCCAGCAGTGAGGATAGGTGAGGTAGCAGGAAAAGTTGTGTGAGTTGAGCCCTGAGTTCTGCTCTAGCAGTGGATGGGTGTCAGAAATGGGAGCTGTGTTGGGTGAGGTCACAGTTACCATTTGCTGTGGGAAAGGTTGCTGGTGAGGTCAAGATAGTGAGACAGTAACAGGAACGGGGTCTGAGATATCCTGTAGTGGCTTCAAACTGGCCCTGGAAGCTCAAAATGTTTAAAAGGACAATGCCAGAGATGAAAAGAGTTGTGAAAGGAGAGATGCCCCTTCAATCATTCAGTTTGAGGTTATAGAGGGATTAGATGCGGAATAAGGCACAATGCTGGGAGGGTTTGGATCCTGCCCACCTGCACTTTAATTTTGAAGGATTTCCAAATCTGAGCTGGAGAGGCAGAAGGGGGGTTGGTCACCTGCCAGGCTGAGTGTGGGTGGCATGGCTCCAGGAGGAGCCATGAAAGGAAGCATTGCACGTGGATGCAGCAGCATATAGAGAGGGGGCAGCAACAGCGGGAACATGGCTCGCTGGAGACAAATTATAACAGGCAGTTTAGGAACGAGGTGGGTTTTGACTGAACCACCCCCAGGATGTTTCTGTTAATTCTATTTGCAGCTAATTTCCCACCATATTCAATGTTACTGGTTTGGGTTTTTTAGTATTGAAGACATGAATTTTCTAAAGAGTGTAACTGCTATTTAGCTATAGCACCTATGTCAAAATTATTAGAAAGAAAAAGGTAATACCATCCCAAAAGGATATTTGAGGTATCCTACCCTAGTATGGTTCAGTTCTTCAGCTGAGAAAATTGGAGCCTAGTTTTCATCCCTTTCTTCCTTCTCTGGTAGGTGTAACTGAATGCTCCTACTGCTTTAGTGATACATGGAGCTACAGACCTTTTTGACACATGCAGGACTAGCTGTATTGAAGGCAAAACTGCACAACACCTTTGTCTAAGGCTTGAGCTTTGCAGCAGTCAATAAGAAAGATAAAAAAGAAAAAGGTTTTTTTTGTGTACTTTGAGTATGTTATGTTTCACAAAATTCCATTTTAAACATACTCTTACTCTGACAAAACACTCCTATATATTTACAGTCTGTAAGTTTTACTCAGTACAAATGCTTGTTCACTTTGTGTGAGAACCCATATATCTAAAGAAAGAAAGATACCTTGTCATCTTAGTGTGTATTGATCAGAAGTTCACCCATGGCTTTTATTATGCCATCAGTTTTACTATTGCAAATATGGATCAGTGTAATAAAAATGGCATACAAATAAACAAATTGAGAACTGTTTAAAAACAGAGGATCTGTTGTGCCAGGATTGCTTCTAAGAATTCGTGTTAGTCGTGCAGCAGATCCTACTGTGGTCAACATGATCCATAAAATAAATCGCTATCAGTAAAATTACTCTGCATATAGAATGTGTCACTGATGTGAAATGGAGTAATAGGAGTATATCAGTCAGTGGAAACATGCTGCAGGGGTTCAATAATAAAAGCCATATGCTTGATATTAGGGTTTTCTGAGTTCACATAAGGTAAATTTTAATGTGTATTCTTATGACTTGCATGGTAAATGATAAGATAAGCATCTGCCTATCAGTATTCAAAATCTCTTGGGGATGTTCCTGGGCAGGTACTTCAGGAGGAAGGAGCTGAGTGAAGCCTTAGACATCAAGAAGGATGCAGAAGAACTGGATGCCCAAGATGAAGAAGAGGATTTTTCTGGTAGCCTCTGTCCCAATGTCAGACAGAAACTTTGGGAAGTTTTGGAAAAGCCTGGCTCCTCTGCAGCAGCCAGGACTTTTGGCACCTTGTCCATGGTTTTTGTTGTTGTGTCAATTGCCAACATGGCCTTGATATCAGTAGAGCTCAGCTGGCTGGCCCCACCGCTGCTGGATGCCCTAGAGTACCTGTGCATTGCGTGGTTCACAGCGGAGTTTGTTCTGCGGCTCCTGTGTGCACGAGATCGGTGTCGCTTCCTAAGGAGCGTGGCAAACATCATAGACCTCCTTGCTATTTTGCCTTTCTACATCACCCTGCTGGTGGAGAGCCTGTGTGGTGGTGAGAGCTCCCAAGAACTGGAGAACGTGGGGCGCATTGTCCAAGTGCTGAGACTTCTCAGAGCCCTGCGGATGTTGAAGCTGGGAAGACATTCAACAGGTATATTTGGCCATGGCTACAATACTTCTCAATTTCACTGCCTGCAACAGTTGTCCCTGGGCACAGTCCTCCATTTCGTGTGCAATGCACAATCTGTTAGCAATAATGGCTTTTGAAAAATCTTACTTTTGAACGTTATAATTGAGTGAGAAGGGCCTTCTCTGAAAAATTTTAGGTCTTCATAAAGCCTTGTATATTGTTTGCATTGAACATTTACAAAAACGGACCTCAGTGTTGCATGCTGTAAATCATCCACCAGTCATTCATAGTGTGATAAATTTTAAAACATATATATGTGTTGATTTTATTAGAGAAGAAGCAGAGATCATCAGCCCAGACATTTTGTATTATCCAAGGACCACTAATAGCTGTCGCAATTTCATTTGTTTAAAAGTATACGCGAAGAATTATATCATGATTTTGTCCATGTCATAGATCCCGAAAACAACCACAGTGGAGAATGTTTCAAGGAAATTGTTTAAAACCTTTGCAGGTGGTGGGTTGAGGGGCTCTCTGGCCCCATTGAACCCACCAATATTCCAGTGGTACGTGGAGCCCATCCGGGGCTGCTCAGGCAGTGGGACCTAGGTGCAGCACAGAGCAGCAGTGCCAGGTTCAGCCAGCCTCCACCAGCTGGTGTGGGGCCTCAGTGCCCAGGCACTCCTGATAGCTGAATGAACAGCAAGCAGGGGTGCGGTGGAAGATGAAAGGCATTTCTGTGAACCGTCTTGTTTGCTCTCTCCGGTGAAAGGAAGGCATAAAAGTTAACAAG
Source organism: Leptocoma aspasia (assembly GCA_013399835.1). Lineage (NCBI taxonomy): Eukaryota > Metazoa > Chordata > Aves > Passeriformes > Nectariniidae > Leptocoma > Leptocoma aspasia. Next base: position 350,163 of record VXAX01004668.1, read on the forward strand.
TTTCCTCTTGCATTTCCCCTGATTTTGTTGCTACTTCATGGCATGTACATGCCTGGCTATATGAAAGAATAAAAGCTGTTTTGGCATTTTCAAAATTATTTGATTATGTTCCCGCTTAAATCAGTGGAGAATATGGTGCTGAATTTGACAGGAGAGATGTTCAGCCAACACTTGCAGCTTTGAAAAATTATTTCCTAATAGTAAGTCATGATTTTTGTCCTGCAGTATTAGCTGTTCTGAAGACAGTGACGATTGTTCTTAAAATGCACCCAATGTGCCCTTTCAGGATTTCCAGCCATGAAGCAGGGATGGTTTGATGCCTGTCCATATTTTTGGAGAGCCCTCTCTGTGAACTGGCCCAAATTCAGCACGAGTTAGAGTGTGCTCACAGCAGCAGAATGTGTCTTATTTTTGTTATCACTGAAGGGTAGCAAACCTGCCTGCCAGTGGCAAGGAGTAGCTTTGATACTACTCATAATCATAAGCATAATCATAGTGGTTTGGGAAGTATCTCAGTCTTACTGTCTACCCTAGATTATGCCTATACTTATGCATAACAGTCCCTTAGAAAGCAGTTGAGAGGAAGCTTATAATGATTCGGTCTGGAAATGTGTTAGTTCTGCTTTATTACAAGTTTTGCAGAGTTTGGTAGAGGTTTTTTGCAAGGCTTTTACCCACTTTTGATGGTAGTTGTAATGTGAATGCCATCCTCTCTGTGTTTTGAAAATACAAAAAAGATTTTATCTCATCAGGGCACTTTTGTGCTAGCTAACAAAATGGTCTTCCAAAAGTATGTTGATTCAAGTTAAGTTTCCAGTTTATTGCATTTTACTCTTACAGAGTGAATCTGTTCATTCTGTCTCTCAGTTTTGTGACTCTTTCTATCAACATGAAATCAGATGTTTCAGATATTTATATAACTGCTAACTTCAGGTATACACTCAAGGATGGTCTAAACACTTAGGTTTATTTATTCTTACATTAATTATTCAATATTCACCACAGTTTATATCACAGTATTGAGTGACATTAAATTTAATAATACCATGTTAGGTAAAAGTGAATTAATTACATAAAAATGTAGCATCCTGATGTGGAGGTGTGTTGTCTTCTTTTTACTGACAACAAAATGCCAGTTTCAAGGAACAGGAAGCAATATATGTATCAATTTAAACCACTCAAAACAGTGTTACCATCTCTGTGTTGCTTCTTTGGTAGGTCAGTTGCTGCCTACTTAGGTCCAGAATGCAAAATCAAATCTGTATAATTTAAATGTAGAAACTCACTGTCCTGATCTCCTGTCCGAAGAAGTTTGTTAATGTGCTTCTAAATACATCCTTTACCTCAGCTCCTAATACAAGATGAGCCCCATATATATCATGCATAGAGACCATCCTCCTTGGACATACCTAGGCAGTCCTGGTAACCTCAGTGTTCAGGGGTGGCTCTTGAAACACTTCTGCTCACATGCCTTGGATCTGACAGCTGCCTTCCAGTGAGGCTTCTCTGCAAGTCCTACACTCTCAGACAAAACTTCAGGCACTGCTCAGTTGTTTCGTGTGGCAAGATGAATACTAGCAGAAGATTTACGTTTGCAGGCAGCAGTTTCTCTTTCACCAAGTAGGGGTGTTCACAGCCACAAGGAGAGCATCTCTGTGGTACTTTGCAGAGCCCTAGCAAAGCTGGGATCACAGCAGCAGCCTGGCCCTGCTGTCAGGGGCAGGAATGAGTGAGGCCAAAAAAACATCAGATCTTTTCTTCACTTTCAAGAAATAGCAACTTAGCCCTCTCTGTGGGACAGAACAAGGATGAAAATAAGAAATGAAAAAAAGTAATTTCTGCCCCTTTGGAAGCTGAAGCCAGCTCATTGGAGGCATGTGATCTTAAAAACACTCAGGCTTGACTGGTGTGTGTAGTTACTTATGCAAAGTACTGTACTTCATCAAGGAACCACTGAGAAATCAGTACCACCTCTGTCCATAAAATGTGTAGCTAGAGGGCAAGACTACTCCTCCGATATAGCAAAATTATGTATTTTAGTAACTTCAAGAATAGAAGAGAACTGAAGCTGCATTTGTCATGTTCGCAGATACTCCTTGGCTGTTGCCTTCCCCCTGGGGACCATGTTTTCAGGGAAGCCTTGCTGGTCTCCTCTGGGAAGCACATGCAGAGGAACTTCTTGAGGAGAAGTAGGGTATGAGCATCTTACCTGCAAAGGCAATAAGCATATATTTGAGAGAAGATCATAGCATATTTGAGGCTGTCATGCCTCTAGAGTAATGAAAAGTTGAAACTTCAGCACCTTTTGTGTCAAAACTTTAGGGTTATTGAAGCACTGTGTAAACTGAAACTCCTGAATATCAGCTTGTATTGCCAAGTCACTTTGGACAAAAGAGAGATAGAACTTGACCTGCGTGGCAGAAATGCTTCCCCTTCCTCCTGCCAGGGCTGGGGCTGCTTGCCAGCCTCACACCAACTCTGTTACAGCACCTTAGCACCTTCCAAGCATGAGTAACCAAGCTGTCACAGCTCCTGGCAAGGAGTTCTCATGAGAAGCTGTAAGACTTGCTGAGGTGTCTGTGCTGGAGCAGCCCTAGTTTGGCCATGTGCCAGGACTCAGACATTTTAAAAGGTACAAAGTAATATAGTAGTATACTTTATACATGTCATTACACCAACTGATTCCCCTTAGAATAAGCTGCGGAGTCCAGTAACGTCTCTGATTCATAGATTTGCCTAGAAATTTCTCCTGAATTTGTCTAAAAACATGGAGAATTATATCTTAATTTTAGATGAGTATACTAGAACTAAGAATAATGAAAAGAAAAACATCAGACCCTGAACAGTTAGAATAACTAACCATAGGAAAAACTACAATGTCATCATTGTGATACAAAGAGTCAACAGTTACTGTTCTGTTCCTCCTTATTTTAATCTATTTTACGTGAAATATTTACTTTTTATTTTAGCTATTATAATGTCAAGATCCATCATAAGGTACAAACCCTGGCTTTTATAGTATTCATTTATGCTTTGAAAAGAAGTGCTCCAGGGGTAATTTTAAATTGTACCTTCTTCCTAGCTCACCTGAAAGGACTTACTCTTCTGCCTTGTTCACTAGGAAGTTTTACAGGGCAAGGGCTCACAGTAGCTTCCTTGGAAGATGAGAATTCGATCTGAGTCCTTGCAATTATCTCACAGAGCTTTTGCACTGCTGAAACTAGTGTTTCCAAAATATGAAGGCAGTCATCTTAACAGAGAAAATATTGCACTGGTATATCTTATTCCCCTTGTGTTAAAGATTTAATCTATATAATTGTAATAAACATTCTACAGATTGTAGTTATAGTAATGTAAGATCTCAGTATGGGTAAGTTCTTTACTGGAGTTTGTAGCAGATAGCATTGGAAGAAAACCCCAGCATTGCCTCCAAACTGTACTGTGTACTTCCAGTGTTTGCAACCTTTAAAACCCATTAGACCTGCAGGGGAAAAGAAAGAGCCAAAAGCAAGAAATGTTAACATCTTGTAGTTTGAGACTGTGGAAAAATCAAATTGCTTATAACACTAACGAGCACATGGAGTCTGCAAGCAGAGGCAGAGCCTCAGTAAGCTGTTTTGCAAACACTAGTTTAGTGAGAAGTAAACCCATGAAGGGTAATTCATAAGCATTATGTTTTTTCTCATTTATTAGAGAAAACATCTCACATTTTTAAAGAACAGTATTAAAAACTAATCCAAAGTAATTCAAAAGACAATTTCAGTCTCCTATGTGTCTCAGCTGAATTGGTACAGTGTTATCTTCCTTCTTTCTGTGTGCAATATTTCTCCATTGCACTATTTTTTGATTTACTTTCCTGCTTGCTTTTGTGGGGCAGTCTAGCCTTGAAGCAGTAGCTCTAACAGGAATATAGGGGGTTATAAAAAGTGGTCCTGAACTCCCTATGCAGCTCATGGGCAAAAGGACTGATGCACTACATAGTCAATTAACGGGATTCCATGCTTGCATTGAGAGGCTTTGTTATCTTGAGTTTGGCACAAGTGCAGCTGTTACTGGAAAACCATATTTGTTTTGATGTCTACAGATACAAGACAGTGATAGGGCTTGGGGTGGAGAGGAGGGAAGAAGGGTCAAAGAGAATCTGTGACAACTATAAAAGGATTTTAAACAGCCCTTAAAGAAAAAGTTACTGAGTGAACTGAACCGGGGTCTAAGCACTCACATAGCAACACAAATTTGGTAACTAAGGGCTCCTTGGTCCAAGAAAAAAATAGGACAGTGGCTGGAAAACAGAGGCTTGGCACATTGATTCTCCAAGTAGAAAGCAGGTGTGTTTAGTGGTTTTTTAAGTATTTTAGAGTGGTGCTAGATCTTCTCCTACAGCCAATTAATAAATCAAGATAGTTTAGTTTGTCTAAATTATATATGTACATAGTTCAGATGATAAGTAATGAAGAGAAGTCCTATGCTCTGTATTAAGAAAATACCAATGATGTCAGATGTTCAGTCTCATGCTATGATTTATTTCTGTGAATCACTTTTTCCCAGCTTCTGTTTAGAGCAGCACCTCTTTTTAGCCTGCCAGGGTCAGTGCCTCATTAGACCAGCAGAAGTGCTGGTGAGAGATGTGGTGGTCAGAGGTCATCATGAGCATGGTGACCATGAAATAAGAGTGTTCTCTATTCATGGTGAAGTGAGGAAAGAGGTCAACAAAACCTCTCACATGGATTTCCAGCAGGCAGGATTTGCCTGTTCAGGACACTGGTTCAGAGACTCCCTTGGGAAATGGCCCTTAAAAACAGAGGGCTCCAGAATGGCTGGACATACTTTTAGAAAGAAATCTTAAAAGGCTCAGGAGCAGGCTGTACCTGTGTGCCTAAAGACAAGCCAGGGAGGAAGAAGAGCAGCCTGGATGAACAGGGAGCTTCTGCCAGAATTCAGAGAAGAAAAGAGAGTTTGTAACCTTTGGAAGGAGGAGAGGAACTCGGGAAGAGTACAAGGATTTCATTAGGTCATGTAGAGAGAAAATCAGAAAAGCAAAAGCTTAGCCAGAACTCAATCTGGCCACCACTGTGAAAGGTATTAAAAAGTGGGTTTATAAATACATTACCAATAAAAGGAGGGCCAAGGAAAATCTCTGTCCTTTATTGGGTATGGAGGGGGAACATTATCACCAAGGGTGAGGAGAAGGCTGGGGTACTTAGTATCTTCTGTGCCTCATTGTTTAGCAGAGAGTGGATATCCTCATGGCAACCAGCCCCCTGAGCTGGTAGATGGGGATGGGAAGCAGAACAGACCCCCTGCAATCCAAGAGGGTGTAGTTAGTCACCTGCTGTGCCACTTGGACACTCACAGGTCTAGGGAGCCACTTGAGATTCATCCTAGGGTGATGAGGGAGCTGGTGGGAAAGCTTGTCAAGATGCTTGCCATCATTTATGATCAGCCTTCATTAACCAGGGAGGTCCCAGGTAATTGGAAGTTAGGAAATGTAATGCCCATCTACAAGAAGGATCAGAAGGAGGATCCAGGGAACTACAGCCCTCATCTTGGTGGGGAAGATTATGGAGCAGATGATCTTGAGTGTGATGGCATATACAGGTCAACCAGGGGATCAGGCCCAGGACAGCCACAGGATCAGGCCCAGCCACTGTGGGTTTAGGAAAGGACAGTTCAGCCAAGGTTTGATCATCCTGATCTTCTATGGCTACATCTTCTGCCTAGTGGATAAGGGAAAGGTTATGAATGTTGTCTACCTGGACTGCAGTAAAGTCTTTGACACTGTCTCCCACAGCATTCTCCTGGAGAAGCTGGAGGCCCATGGCCTGAACAGATGCACTCTTTGCTGGGGTAAAAACTGGCTGGAGGATTGGCCCCGGGGAGTGTTAGGGAATGGTGCCACGTCTAGTTGATGGCCAGTGACTAGTGGGGTCCCCAAGGCTCAGTACTGGGACCAGTCCTGTTTAATATCTTTATTGATGAGCTGGATGAGGGAATCAGGTTGTACCTTTAGTCAGTTTGTAGACACTAATTTGAGTGGAGGAGCTGATCTGCTGGAGGATATAGGAGGGTTCTGCAGAGGGATCTGGACAGGCTGGATAGATGGGCTGAGACCAGCAGTATGAGGTTCATTAAAGCCAAGTGCTGGGTTCTGCACTTGCATCACAACAACCCCTGTTGCAGTGCAATAGGCTGAGAGAAGAGTGGCTGAAAGCTGCCCAGTGGAAAAGGATCTGGGTGTGATGAGCCAGCTGTTCCCAAGTGTCCACGACGGCCAGTGGCATTATGGCCTCAATAGTGTGGCCAAATGGACTAGGGAAACTATTTATTACCCTGTATTCAGCACTGTGAGGCCGCACCTCAAATCCTGTGTCCAGTTCTGGACCCTCACTACAAGAAAGACGTTGAGGTGCTGGAGCATGTCCAGAGAAGGGCAACAAAACTGGTGGAGGATCGAGAGAGTAAATCATATGAGGAGTGGCTGAGGAAGCTGGGGTTGTTCAGCCTGGAGAAAAGGAGGCTCAGGGGGAACCTTACTGCTCTCTACAACTACCTGAAAGGAGGGTGTAGCCAGGTGGGGTCAGCCTCTCCTCCCAGGCATCAAGCAAGAAGAAAAGAGAAAACAGCTTCAGGCTGTGCTGGGGAGGTTCAGGTTGGACATCAAGAAGAATTTCTTCACGGAAAGGGTGCTTAAGCATTGAAATGGGCTGCCCAGGGAGGTGGTAGAGTCACAATCCTGGAAGTGTTCATGAAAAAACTGGATGTGTCACTTAGTGCTATGGTTTGGTTGACAAGCTGGTGTTCAGTTAAAGGTTGGATTCAATGATCTTGGAGGTCTTTTCCAAAATTACTGAGTCTGTGATTCTCAAGACATGTTCACCAGCATTCAAAGAAAATATAAAGCAGTCAACCTTTAAGTAAGAAATGTTTTGCAAAGATACAATGACAGCTACATGAATCAACCTACTGACAGCATTTCTTGTCTTTCAGGCTTGCGGTCTCTTGGGATGACTATTGCTCAGTGCTATGAGGAGGTTGGCCTTCTGCTTCTTTTCCTCTCTGTAGGAATCTCTATATTTTCCACTGTGGAGTACTTTGTTGAACAAGGTGTGCCAGGTACAACTTTCACAAGTGTACCTGGTGCTTGGTGGTGGGCAACAACTTCCATGACAACCGTTGGTTATGGTGACATTAGACCAGACACTACCATTGGTAAGGTAGTAGCCTTTATGTGTATACTGTCAGGAATACTGGTTTTGGCTTTGCCAATAGCTATAATTAATGACCGTTTTTCTGCCTGTTATTTTACACTGAAGATAAAAGAAGCTGCTCTTCGGCAGCGTGAAGCTTTAAAGAAACTCATGAAGAACTCGTCCAGCGATTCAAATATCAATGTTAATTTGCGGGACATATACGCACGCAGTGTCATGGACATGCTGCGGTTAAAAAGCAGAGAGAGAGCAAGTACAAGGAGCAGTGGTGCAGATGATTTTTGGTTTTGACTTCGGGTGCCATGGTTTTGGTTTTGACTTTGAAGTTATTTGACCTTGTGTAGCACATAGAGTACTTCAGAAATTTAGTATTAAGTATCTCTTTTTAAATTATTTGCCGCACAGTGTATTTGCTTTTCCAGGTGGAGTTTTACTTACTTGGACAGACTGAAATACCTATTGTATACAAAAGGCAGAATTCATAACATGGAATCTCTCAAGGAGCTCTAAAACCTGCTTTCAGAACTGGATCGTGGTAGTTGAGGTGGGAAATAATGGATCCAGGAAAGTAAAACAATGATGCAAGCATTTGTCTGATCTAAATCTTTATTAATGTATCATAATAAAGTCTTGTTGAAAATTGCCACTGTGTTTTAAATTTTAAACATCTAGTTTTTGTATTTGCACTTGAAGAACAAAAGTCAAAGTCATTAAGGAAAACTGAAAAGGGAAGTCCAAGACAGTGAAATATTGAATAAATTTAGGATGACATTCCTATAACAAGCTTAATCTTGATCCCCTTTCTTATCCCCATTTTCTACCCTATTTGCCTGAAAAAAAAGTTATTCTGGGGTAGCGTGAGAGTTGGAGGGAGGGAGGAGGGGGTGGGTTTAGAATTTCCTCATTTGCAGAGAAGCAAAGGGTTACCAGATATATAATAGATATTAGGAGATAGATGGAAATATCAAGGAGATGCGAGATCTGTAGCAAAGTACAAAACAGTCATGAAATAAGTGGCATAATACAGAGCATCATCTGTAGTTGCTTTAGAAGTTGCAGGAGCTAATACAGCCTTTGCAATACAGAAATAATGTATAAACTTAGTTTGAACTATGCCTTCTCTATGTGTTTTGATTCCCATGACTTATTTGTGTAGTTAAGCAGTTTTTGTGCTCAAGTAAAGTCACCATTGGATAACAGGAGAAACAAAAACTGTAAAAGATAACAAGCTAGTGATTTCTCTGTCTCCCATTAAAATCATAGGAATTCTAACTGAATCAGACTTTTTAAAAGTTAATTGTCTTCACTGATTCATTATTAGAAAAATGCTTCATTAAAATATTTTGTTTCAAAGGAAAAATGAGCACTTGTTGGACCGAATGCTTACTTTATGTAGTCATCAAAGTAAAAACCAAAAATAATCAAAGGTATTTTTGGTCCAATTTCCCACCACCCACCTCTCCAGTGGCCCAATACCGTTCTTAGCACTAAAGGTTTTCTTTAATACAATTCCACTAATCTAAACTATGACATTGCCATAGAATGCATATAACACAGCTAGTAGGTTAAATTTAAAAATTCACAAACCTCTCACATTTCACATTTTTTTTGGGCAATATAAACACTAGAAAGATACATCTATTAACTGTGGATTATTAGGCTTTGTCTGTTTATGTACATAGAAGGCTTGAACTGCATTCGAGCATATATGAACGGGTGAAATAACCTCCTTTTAATAAATATTAAATAATACTTGTTTTGAAACAAGAGTGTGTTTTTCTGTCATTCCCTGTGTATGGTGTAAACATAATACAGCAACCAAGATTTTCAAGGCACCTTGATGCAGACCGAGCAGCATTTTGCATGATACTTCTGATTTGTCAGCTGGCATCAGTGAGCATTTTGATTTGGGACCAATGCAGCACACACAGCTCTCACCATAGTCAGAAGGAAGAGAAACGCTGGACACCACCAAAAATTGCCTAGGTGTGAAAATTTGTAGGTCATCTTCATGGTCTGTGGTAGGCGGAGAGTGACTGTGTCATCACAGTGTTCCCCTCTCCCCAGATACTCTATAAATCCACCACAAAACTCCCAGTGATGTCCAGGAGACAAAATTAATTCTGCAGGGGAAGGTCTGGTGCAGCCCTCTCTAGGTTATTATTTCATAGCTCTTTGGAGCAGGAAGTCTCTCAGGCTGTACAAATTGTACAGGCTGTTTCTCATTCAAAAGTCATTCTAATTATAGAGAATTAGGAAGAAGCTTTCATTGTGGGAAGGCTGTTTTGTAATGTCTTTTGTGATGTCTTGTACAGCATCTGATCTGTGTTTGAGAAAGGAAATGCAGTTTGATAGCTGATTGATTCTCTTTAGGGAAAGGCCGCTTTATTGCATCCTGTGCTTTTTATGACGGACTTGAAAGAATGAGAGAAATATTCTGGGATGTATTGGTTGATTCACTCCTTTTATCATCTCTAGAGATAGTTTCCTAAAAATGCCCATGGGGGAAACATGGCTCAAGCTTTATCGTGCTTTGCCCTCTATTTTCAGACCTCTTGATTTTAAATTCAGTTTCCCAAGCAGTGATTGTCAATCGTGTTGTTTATACAGAATGGTTACATCTATCATGTTATGGGCTGAGACTAGCAAATCTTTTTACAGAGGAAGGCCAGTTCTGCTTTCAGCTCTTACAGACAGAAGGACCAGAGCATTCATACTGAGAAACACACAGTACAGGACATCACAACTCTAAAAAATGAAGCTACACCATGTACGTGCCACCACAGATTTGGGAAATAGTTCAGCCACCACTAAGGCACCAAATTAAGAATGTAACTTTGCTATCTTTAGAATATCACACTAAAGAAGCTACCTTTTGTCCTCACTTCTGTTCTGCCATCCCACAGCAGACTTGGCAGACATGATTGGTAACATTGGCTGAAAATTGAGTATTTTAGCTCTAAACGCCAAGTACTTTCACAAACTGACATCAAGGGTTGTAGCTGCAGCACATAGAAAGAAGCCCTGCAATTATCTTGGTTCCTTAGTAAAAGAATCAGTAATAGTGTAAATTATAGAAACATATAGAACAGTTTGAGTAGAAAAGGATCAAAAAGATCATCTAGCTCCAACCCCCCTTGGCGTAGGCAGGGACACAGTCCACTTGACCAGGTTGCTCAAAGTCCCATCCAGTCTTGCCTTGAACACTTCCAGGGATGGGACATCCACAGTTTCTCTAGGTGTGTGTGTTGACACAAACAGGCAGGTGGGACAACCGCAAAGTCACTGTTAGAATGCAAATAGTCTATTTACTCCTGTTCCCTTGCTATCAGGGGGACCCTAAAAGCAGCACCTGGGCAAAGGTCCATAAAGAAGACGCTGGCATCTTTAAACTTGGTCCATGCTAGAGAATCACTGGCCTGCTGTTCACTCAGGCTGCAAGGTCACTTGATTGATTTACAGTCCTCCTTGACAGTTTAATCCATACCTTCCAACACTGGGCAGCCTTATCACCCTCATAGTGAAGAATTTCTTCTGAAAGTTTAATCTAAACCAACCTCTTTCAATTTAAAGCCATTCCCCCTATTCATGTTGCTATGTTCTCTTGCAAAAAGTTCCTATTCAGCCCTCTTGTAGGGGCACAAACTACAATGTAGACAAACAGTCTGAAAAATCTGTCATATTTGTTTATAGATGTTTAGAGACAACTTTTCCTTTGGGCCAGTGTAGTCCAAACCCACCAAAAATTTTTAAACATCACTAAAATTGTTGTCATTTTTACTCTGAAGAAAGGCAGCAGCCTCCTGGGTCACATTAGGCAGAGCATTGCCAGGAGGTCAAGGGAGATAGTCCTGCTCCTCAGCCTGATGAGACAGATCTGGGTGATGTGTCCAGGTGTTGTGCTGGGCACTGCAGCACAAGAAAACAGGGACAGGTTACTGGGGGTACTCCAGCAAAATAGTGGAGGGCCAGGTTGCAGAGACCAGCACATTGGGAGCCCTTGTGTCCAGGAGGGGCAGGTGTGCTGGTAGCTGTGGGGGAGGGATTTATCAGTTCTGGGGTGTTTTAGAAAGGTATTTAGAAATTCATGTTTGCTAGTATTTTACATGTTACTTCTTGTAGTGATTTTGATCTTGAATGCATACTTCAATGATCACTTTAATTATGTGTTTTAGTAAGTTAATAAACCACTTCAAACTTGATTCAATATTAACTATGTAAATTGAGCAATTTTTCCTTCAGAAAGGAATTTTGCTGGTCAAATCTGAGCTTGTGGAATTGCACATGGCAAATATGGTTGAGAACAAAAAAGAGCAAAAAGGAAAGGAGAAAGTTAAAAGGTCTTTTGTAAAGTAAAGTACAAAACACTTTTGTAAAGTGTTCTGACATAGCGAGGTATTTTCATCTTGTTATGAATGATGAGTGACATGTTTTTCTAATTTGCTACAGCATTGTCCTCTCAAAGCTCCGTTGAAGTATCCATGCATAAACACAGCTTTAGCAGGACACACTGCTGAGATGCTCACTCTCCAAACTGCACTGGAGCAGCTGTTGCTGATGTCTCCAGCACAGAGCTGTCTGTGCTCTCCCCACACAGCCTCACTGCAAAAAGGGGAGAGCAGTGCAGGCTGTAGTCACACCTCTGACTGCAGAGAGGGCTCTGGGTGCTTGAAAAGGTCATTAACCAAAGAGTAGGGCTGGAGTTAATTATGTCTCTGAGATGCCTTATTCAATTACAACCTCTTGTCAATAAGGGTTTTTTTTTTTTTGAGAGAGAGAGTTTTAATGAGTTGTGTAATAATTGCAGTTTTTCCTTTTATATAAACACAAATACTAGAAGCCACATACATCTCCAGACAAAAGCACAGCTGCAACAGACTCTGTTTGTAGCAGTTTGGATGCATTTAAATCTGGTGAATAGTCAGCTTGACCCAATGATCAGTCAGTAACTGAAGTAATTCCTTTATAAAATGGGTTTTAATTAAATACTAAGCTGAACAATTTAGTTATAATTACTTTGTTGTTGTTTGTTATATATGAAATAGAATATTTTCTGAAAAAAAGCATGACCCTGATGTATAGGGCCTGCTAGAGAATGGCCCTGTCAGCAGGAGAAGCACAGTCCGTTTTGCCTGTGCCTCTCACTTGCATTGTTGAAAAGCCTGAACAGACACATCCCCTTCCCACACAAAAATAGGAGGGAAGTTTTGTGCAGGTGAGTTTTGCCTGCTGCCCTATTATAGGATTTCTACATGAAACAAAAAAAAAATCTACACAAATCTTACAGCAAAGCCTATTTAAAGGTATTTGGGATATTATTACATGTTTTATTTATGTTACGTTTCTTCTTTGCAGACACCAGGAGCCTCTTCAGGTGGGGTGAGGATAAGGAAGGGATCCCACCTAATATCATATAAACAGTCCCAACACTAGTCAATGTAAACCTCAGTTGTTCCCAGTCTTTCTCAGACCCCCAAGAAACAGCTGGTGAGATGGATTTACAACACACAAAAGAACCTAGAACAGCCTTAAGTTAGGTTTGGTCTTATAAGAAGTCTACAGTTGTGTTCATCTAAGATTATGTGAAATGCCCATTATGATGTGAAGAAAACTGGGCCTTTGTAACAGCTTCTGCAAATTAAATCCTCTTCCTTGTTAAGAAAAGGAAGACCATGCAGATGTGAGATTTTCTCTAATTATCCTCAATTCTGTACAGATGTCAATAAAATGAAAAGTGCTTGTAAGTCACGTAGTATTACTGTGTGGTCCTGCAAGCTTTGACAGACATTTCATTTCCTATGACTTACTCACAAAGGCAGTTCTATTTGCAACTCTCTGCAGCAGAGATAGATCCTGGGAAATGGCTGAAGCGTGCATGACTCTTCACTGCCTAATGCATGAACAAGTTTCTCAGTAGAACTTGAAAAGCAGTTCAGAACAGCCTCTTGCAGTTGCCATAAAAACGAGCACAGTGAATTGACTTGTCCTAAAGACACTTTTCAACACAACAAAAAAAGGCAACTGGCTTGGACACAGTTAAAAGATAACTAATGAATTCATGCTTTACAGCTGGCCCTGTGTTACAGATTTCTGAATTGTAACTCTCAGCCTGAGGTATGAAATATATTATGCAATTCAGATGTCGAATTATGGAAAAGCATTGCAAGATGAACATGTCTTTGTTTAAGAACTGCTGTCCAGTGAAGCAACACCCATAAACTCTTAGCTTTTTTGTCCTAAACCAGCAACATCATCACAGCCTTTGGAAACTGCCAGAGTTTCCAAAGGCTCCATGCAATCACTCTCTAGCTTTTCTGATGTGTGTTAGATGCTGCAGTGATTATTCAGAAGTTATTCTTACTAAAACCCTGAATGGACAGATTAAGCCATTATTAATGCTGAATATACAAGAAGAAAAATAATGATGGTGGAACAGGAAAGAGAAAATTATTTTAAATATAAATTAATTTTAATTTAAAATAATTAGTTGACATTCTTCAGCTGAGATTTACCAGTGTCTTTTTGTGACTGACCTTGTGTGTTTTAGTCTTCATATCTTCTCATAAAAAATGAAGAACATATGGTTTACTGCAGAACAAGAAATACTTTTCAGCTCATTAACTGACATGTATCATAGGTCCATAGCACAAATTAGATGACATACTAATAATTCTTACCTCATCCTACCATTCAGCCCTGTATATCATACACACCTCTGCCCTGAATCATGTGTAAGCACATGCCTTCATGTGTGCATTGTTCTTCTGTAGATCAACATTAAAAAACCCCATCTTTTTGTAAAAAGTAAACACCAAGTTAAAAGAATAAGATCAGATTTAATCTATTTACAGTTGCTGCTATTTTTTATTTCTGCTGTCATTTCTCATTTAATTTTCCCATCTTCTCTTCCTGGCAGGAATTGCCAAAAAAACAGGTGGAAGAATTGCAAATCACAGCCTTTCACTGTCAAAATGTAGACAAACCTATCCCACAGACCTGTGTTCCGTTTTCCTATACTAGAAACAAAATCCAAGTCAAAAGAAGTTGAGTATGGTGTTTCTTCTCTAGGTAAAAGGATGGCCTTGATTAGGAACCAAGAGAACCACAGTTTTCCAAATTCCTGGAAGCTGTGTGCTTATAGCTGGTCAAAACTGACCCATCATTAACCCAGCTATTTATATCACTAGGAAACTAGACTTCAGTAACAAATGAAGAAGAAATACATTCTGAGAAAATACCTGTCCCCTGAGTTTAGACAGTTCATAGAATTGGTACTGCAAACCCACCCAAGAGGCCTGATCTCATTGTGCAAGCGTTGCACTAAGTCAAAACAGCCTTTTCCTAAAGACCCTTCCACCCAAATGTGTTGCACAAAAACAAACCCTGTATCCAAACTGAGAGTGTAAAGGAGAAAAGCTTGACCAAAAAGCCTTCATAGGGATTAATCGTAGGAATAATGTGACATCTTCCCCTTGGCAAGTGTACTGATGTCATGGAATTACATGAAGATGAATTTGGCCCACTTCCCAGCCAACACTCTAAGAGGCTTTGTTGTGTGAAAGTTGCATATGTGGTTCAGCCACAAAAGGGACCAAAACCAACATCCAAATTATGGCCTCTGTTATGCAGACTCACTCTTTCAATATGAAGATGAATCCAGCTTGCTTCTGCCAAGCATCACAATGGAATTACTGGCAGGCTGAGCTAACAAAATGCCACTGGCCAGCACTACAACACGCAGGCTGCATTATGCTGCAAATGCTCCCATCAGCTGTCCAGCAGATGTGACAATACACAAGCCAAAATTTAAAAAAAGGGAAAGAAAATGCTCTTGTGCTCACCTATAACCAGGATTTCAGTCTGGTTCAGAGCTAGTGCATTTCACTATCAATAATTTAATGTACTTGGAATTCAAGACTAGAGTAAGCAAAATAATCAATGCAAAATTGAAGGGTGTAATTTATACAGTATCTTTCTGTATTAAGAATGTCACTTTCCAATGGCACTTCAGTATTTCAGTAACCATTGCTTACATTTCCTATCACAAACATCATCACAAACTGCAGGCCTGTTTCCAGCTGGTGGGTAGAGACAGTTTTACTTATTCATGGTAGGCTTCCGTTCAAATTATCTTTTCAGTTTCTGAAGATCAAATGTGCTTTTCTCACTTGCATTTTCACATCTCAGATCAGAGCTACATTTGCCAGGGAGACCTGTTCCTTCAGAGAACCACGCTAGAATGATGCTGTCTGTGGTACAGTAATATGAGTAATAAGCAGAAGAAGGTGTAAAAACAGGAAAGTCACACAGGTGCCAGTTTCAGAAGCAGAAGATGGAGAGCAAAAAGCCTCAACTTTTGACATGACACCTGCAATCCAAATCCAGTCTGTGGAATAAAACCAAGTGGTCATTAAATAAGACCAGTGAAATGCAGCCTCACAGGTCGTGCAGGCAGAAGGAGCTGCTCTGCACATCAGAGCTTCATCTCCAGCTTGCCTATCCCTCATTTTTCCCAGCCAGCCCCCCAAAACTGTGGAAGAGGCCCCACTAGGCTACCTGTAGCTGGGAGGACCTATTCAATGCCACTGAACTAGCCCAGGGAACAAACATGCTAGAATTTGTGTGTTAAGTGATAAAGCATTATTTGCAAATTCAATTTTCGACAGTGCAATGGGCTTTCTTTTTCCAGACAGTTTTATTTCCTCAGCTTCCCAAGTAGAGGTGTCCAATTAGCAAGGTAAACTATAATCTGCTCATTAAAGGGAAGATTTTAGCAAAAACATTTAAGAGCCTCACTAAGGCAAGCAAGATGAAAATACATTATAGTTGGGTAATGGTAAAAATAATTGAAAGAAAAAATAAAATCTTAAAAGACTGAAGTGTAGTTTGAGACTAGGCTAAGGGAGATAAAAAAGTCACAAACTACAGAAGAGATAAGACAAGTCCAGAATATGAAATCCTGGTTCAAGTACTAAATGTTTCCAATTATCCAGCATACAACAACTCCCATGCAAGCTACCAACAGTTTTGAGTTTCACTTCGTTCTGTACTCTGGGCAAGCCTTAGACATTTAATCAGATACTGGTTTGCCATGTTAGGTGTGTAAACTCAAACACTTGAAAATTTTGATACATCTGGACAAGATCTGGCTTTGAGTGAGAGAAATAGCACTGTAGCTGAGTGTATACTTTCCTTTTGAAAACTGAATAGTTAATAATCCTTCACACTTTAAAAAGTCTTTTTTTTCCCCTTTCTTGAATAAGAAGATCTGAAGCATTTGTTTAAAACACAAAACAGCTGAACACTCATAGCATTGCAGAAACATGTTAAACCTCTGCCAGGTTTACCTCCTCCATTCCCACTTCAGTGGACATAGAATAGGCACTGAAAGACCCCTGAAAACATTGTAGAAATAATATTTTTTTTCTTTGGGCCAAATTTTACACCAGGGAAAAAGCTAAGTGGTAGGTTTGTTTGTACCAACATGAAGTGTTGATATCTGCCATGCAGTCCCAGCATTATGATAAGGGAATGAGAGTAAAAGAAAACAAAATACTACATTAGTGAACCAGCTGGTTGTTTCTGACATGAGTTTAATGCAGTGTAGTGCCGACAGAAAGGACAGGGACACCACAAGAGTGGCAATCAGCTTTATTTATTGGTTCCACTCCCCAACTCCAGAAACCAATTTAAGGCCAGAGATCATAGCATGCAAGATGCATTTCCCATGCTTATTCAAGCTATATAAAAATGACAGGCATAATCCTGTCTTTCCAAGGAGAAGGCTAGCAATGGCCAGCATTGGTGCTCAAAATGTCTTTGGAGGACCAGCAGTACTTAACTCAATCCATGGATTACACTGCTGCCTAGCAGGATGCCTGGCAGCAAGCTTTATATCCCTTCTAGATGCTGCAAAAAGGTTTCAGAGCTACCACCCAGATCTGAGAAAGTGATAGAATACTGGAGAAGGCACCATTGCTGCTGGACATCAGTTTCTGATTCAATAAGTGTGTTGACACTTCTAGATGTTTTTGGAGTCACACCAAACCATGGCTCGAGAAGAGGGGCAGCAGGTCTGCAACTTGTAGAGGGCCCTTTCATGCAGCATCTCAGGGCTGCTCTGGGGCCTCGAGATGGAGAGACAACTCCAGCTCCCACCTGTGCAGCTGTGGGTAGGTTGCAGAGATGACAGTGACCACCTGATTGAGCTGATGCTTTTCCTCCCCTCCCCTCCCCTTTCCCTTCCTTTCTCCTTTCCCTTCCCTTCCATTTTCTCTAATTTGGAATCAGTTTCTCTCCTGTACACAGAAAGCTAATGCTGGAGACTATCTATAAGTCTATTCCTATTTTGTTGGGCTGTGTGCTCAGAAAACTATGGAGTATTTTGTAAACAAGCAATTAGAGGCTGCTTGAAAACCACTTCAGCTGCCGGAAGGATTCAGTCCCCATCTCAGTATTCATATGATGCCATCACCACAGCAACCAAGCCTGTAAACAATGCTGGTGATCATGGATAGCACACCAGTACTTGGTTTCACGATTAGAAACAAAAGCTTTGCCAGACTGTATTTATTTCCTGCCATTGCAGGTTCCCTGATTGAAATGCTGTTTGGATGCTTTACTCTGGAGTGTTAAGTACATTAGTCTTTGACAGACATAAGGTGTGAGAAAGAGGTTAAACTGCACTGCTCCACCAGGTCATCTGGTTAGCAATTGACATGTTATTTCTGCATTAGCAGTGCGTACCTGCCAGCATAATGACAACATATTTATTAACATCATGGGCCCTGTTCCTTCCAAAATAAGCCAAAACTAACACTTAATTATGGTATCTACAGAGTGGGATCAGTCTTTTGAGTCCCTCATTAAAGACATCTCAGGAATTCTGCAAAACCCATAGCATATAATGCTCTACAGAAATATTTCGTTCATCTGCAACCTGAAAACTATATAAATCTGAAGAGATGATCTTGGTAGAGTAAGATGACTACCTCTTACTTGGGAATAATATCCCCTATCTAAACCTATCTAACCTATCTAACCCTAGGGTTATTTTGGCATTAACTCCTGCAGGGTGTTGATATGCCTGAGGCAGCTAGATAGTACAAGTGGAAAAGCCTGAAAAAGGTGAGAGTCTAATCTACTGCCTTAAAACTGACATCAGAACTCTCAGTATGGGTGAGCAGTATTATATCCAGGAGTGAGAGTCTAACCTAACCCTAACCCTAGACAAGCACATTGTAGAAAACCTTACACTGGCACAGCTCATCTTAATGACTATTTGCAGGGATTTCATCTAAAATAGGATGTCTAAAATTGAGTTGTCTGTTATTCCCCATTGGCTAAAGAGACCTTTAGATTGACTAGCTCTGGTTTAGACACTTACATCTTAGAACTCAAAGTTGTGGAGGGACGAATCATTCCTTTGCAGCCGTTTTTGGCACCAACAAGTTTATTGTCTAACCATTCAACACACAGATTGAAGACAAACTCTTCACTCTGAAGCCAGTTAGAGCTGCTTTGAATCAATCTATTCAGGCTGCAGCTGGAGAGCTGTGCTCTTTTCCGGGAAGACAATGATGGTCCTTTCTGGGAAGATCTATTGAATTGCAAATAATAATTAAGTTGTTTTCTTGTTTTGCTCACGGAGTTAAAAATTCTTCTTCAGCTCTCTGAGTCCTTCCTCAGCACAAGTAATTCCAAGAATTTAAATGCATAAATTTTGGTGGAATTAATATGAACATAACTATTTTGGATGTTTTACAGGATGCCTTTTTAACTCCAGTTCCACGTAGCTTGTGTCCTCCAGATGGAGACATTCATGGGATAAACCAGATGAAAATCTGCAAGGCTTAAGGAATGAGGAGAATTAACCAATGCAGATTGTAAAACAATCCAGAGCAAAACATGTCTCTGGATTTTTTTTGGACAAATGGTTAAATATCTGTGATCTTATTTCTTCAGCCTCTGTGGTTTCTTATTACTATATCAGGCATCAGATAATATTAAAAAGTTTACAAAACTTGATACTTTCATAAATTTTAGTTCTATTTCTTCCATCAATTAAGAAAGCAAATTATACATTCCTCATTTTATATCTTGCTCTATAGAGGGGGAATAATGCCAGGTGCTTTGAGTGATTAGCTACAAAACATGAATCACAATTACTGAATCATTGAAGTGAGCATTTCACAAACAGCCTTCAGCCTGAAGTTTATTTATGCAAAACTACTCCACAACTTCTTGTAAATAGCAAATAGTCTAGAAGGAGAAAAACTCAGGTTTTTTATTTGCACATCAAATGCAAGTCTGCTTTAAAATTGAACAGTAATTGTAATAACAAATTCGAGCAAACACATGATCTACTGAGGGCTCTCTTCTTTCAATAAAAAGATATTCTTAAATTTTAACTGGGTTTTTCCTAATTTGCATGTTAAGTGTGTTATTTTAAACACCTGTAAAAGACTGATCATGCATACCTGATGTTCATTTTAGTTGTAAGACTATATAATCTAGCTAGGTTAAGCAGCATCTGTTACAGTTATGTCTTAGTAAAGGCCATTGATTTAATGGGAGACAGACTCATATTAAATTATCTTTCACATTTCATGTATCTCTTCCACAGACATTACTACTCATTCTGATCTGAACAGTAAGCAAATGCAGCATTCACACAGTGACTTTAAAGTTGTCATGATTAACCAAACAGGAGACATGAACAGAAAAAGGAAGCATCGCACTATAGAAATGCAGGAAATAGTTAATTTGTATTTTTTAGAGACAGCTAACAGAATTCCATTCCAGATGGCAGTGAGAGTGCAAATCTGTTCTGTTCTGTGAGGATATGGGTGTTATAATAGGCTCCAATGGATCAGATTTATTTTTCAATGTTTTTCTCCACAGCACACTTTAACCATTTCAGACAACAGCTATTTTGTTTTGTATGCTCAGTATTAAGTATTCATATAAGATACTGTGTGTCATTACTCTTCACAAAATGCCATACTATAGAGATGATTCCTCTCCAGGGTCATTTCTTCTTAGAAGCTGATAAATTGATCAGTCTGTTCCATGTAGCATCTTCTCTTAAAGCCAGACAGTTTAAGAAACTGACTCTTTCCAAAGCCTTTTCTCTCCTTTCACTCCTTCACTGATGTTCCACCTTCAAAGGACTTTTTTTCCTGTATAAGGATTCCAGTGTCTTCACACTTCTGAAAGCAAGAAAGCTTATGGATCATTTCTCCTTCCCTCTGTGATGCTCCTCAGTGTCCTTGGATGCTAGGATCTCTGTAGCTTTACAAGAATGTTGGTCTGGTAGTCTTCATTTCATCCCTGAGTATCAAAGTCCTAGGGAAAGCATGAGGCTATTAGCATCATTAGATTAGTGTCCTTCGTTCCTTTACAGCCAGGTCACTCATGTTTCAATGCAAAACAAAAACAATGGTTGTGAAACCTTTATTTTTTAAATGTAGGAGGGATACTGATTTCACAACACAAGATCCAGCATGCTGCACTATCTGTCCACAGCTGCACAATCCCAGACCTATCCCTCAGCATCCAGCACTGTTCTGCTTTCTGAGGCCCCCACCAGTCAGGAGTTTTCTCTCAAACCTTCCTGTGTTCCCTGTTCCAAATGATGGCACTCTTAGGAAAATTGCTTTCAATACAGAACATGGTTTTGCTTGCATCAGGAGCTTAATGAAACATCACACAATGGAATACATTTGATAAGCTCTCTGGACTACCTACTTCATGGTAAAAGCCAATAATCTGACAAATATCGTGTATATGTGTTTAGAGACAAAGAAATGAGAATGAATTTCAATCCTTCCATTTAGCTGCACCTCACCACTCAGAAAAAAATTATTGTTGTTTCAAAATCCCTTCTGTATTTTCTGTCCTGATTTTCTTTGCTGTATTGAGGATTTTTTTGTGTGTTATAAGCCAGTTGTCCAACATGTGCTTTAGAATTGCCTTCAAAAGACTTCTTTGATATGGAAGAGCTGTGGTCTGCATGAGCATCTGTTGTGCTTTTGAATGGCACGTTAGAGGGACATAATTCCTTACTCTGCTGTAGGGTAACCTGAACAGTCTTCAAGAAAACTGTAATTTACCTATTTCATTTCAACCTGCTAATGTTTGACAGAAGACCGATGATATTGATTAGCATATCTATATAAAATAAAAGCAAAATAAGACTAGTTTGCTTTAAGGTAACATTTGTTCTGATACAAGGTGAATATTGACACTAAGAGATTAATAAGCACTGGAACTTGCAATCATGGTATGTGTGAAAAACAGAAAAGCTGGGAGTAGAAGAGTCTAGAGCTTTTGTGCTCTGGATCTGCTCAGTAACAATTGAGGTAATTGTGATATATTTGGGGTTATTTTGTTAATTTGCATTATTTCATAATTTTTTAAAATTTGCAATATTTCTTAAGCATGCACAGATTTTTACTCAGAAATTAAGCTGCTCATAATGACCAGAATATTAAAGGATTAAAGCATATTGTTTTCACTATACTGAAGCTTGGACAAGGAGATTGACTGTCAAACCAGTGAGCAATCTTTGTTCACCTCTTAGATAAGTTGAAAGAAGGAAAGCACAAAAGCACAATCCCCAGCTTCACTTTTATGACTGTATAACTATACTGGCAATTTTCACTATAAAACTTCAAGTAACTTTAATGAGTCTCTTTTTATTAAAATCAAAAAAGGCCACCGAAAGTGAGTTGATTGTACTGCAAATGTACATATCTCACATAGTTTATGCCATACTATTAAGGAATTATTTCTTGTTCCTTTAATGGATTCTCTCAGTTGACTTAGAGTGAATTAAATTTTATAAGTAATGTTAGGGACATGTCTGTGACATAGCAGTTGCTTACTCATTTTTAAACACCTGAATATCCTCATGTGTATATGTCTGGAATTCTGTTACTTATTCAGATATTGATTTGAGTACTACTTGTTCCCTTATAAAGCTGAATTCAGGTAGTAAATCTGACTCTGCAGGTGATGAAGTATTTGACACTGATTTTAAAAACATGACTATACCAAGTAGATGGAAAGAAAAAACAGAGATGTTTCTCTCAGACACTTGTTGAAATTTCTAAAATATTTAATTGCAAATAGATCAGAGATATGTATACAACATATAAAAGAAATATTATATTTGTCTAGTTTGATAATGGAAATTGAAGGGCAATGTATTGTAACTAACCAACCAATTATAGTTTCTCTGCAAATTTGCATTTTGTTACACATCAGAAAACACATTTATGCTTTAGTATCTGTTCATCCATTTCATCACTAGGATGCTCAGATGCCTCCTAAAATACCAGTCATTGTTTACAGAAATAAAAATTATGTTTTCTGATGGCTGCCAAGTGGCTAATTAACGACACAAGTATACCCCAATTTCGTTTTTTCAAGGGTTTGTTTGCTTGGTTTTAGTAATTATACCAAAATAATTACTTCTTAAGCACTAATTTGAAAAAAACAAATTTCACTGTGGAGAAAAATGTTCTCAGTATACATTCAAATATATAAATGTAGTGTCCTTCCTGTGGGTTTTTTAACACCACAGAAATGTATCTCAGGGATGAATGTGCTTATATTGTGATCAGATAGGATCCCAGAAAATCGTAATTATGAAGAGTAAAAAAATTCTTTCAGAACTGAATATATCAGTAAAAAGAACCCAGAGATGTTATAGAACACTGATGTATGCTGCATGAAGAGAACCATTTGCCTCTCCAGAGACACTAAACCACACCACACTGAATAATGAGCCAGAGAATGGCAATTGATATGGTTGCAACATCATTTTGTGGTGAATAGCATGTTAGAGATGGCATTGATTAACTCATACAACAGACATGATGAGTAGATGGATTTCACTTTCTGCTTTACTATATGATGTTATTTTAAACATGCGTGTAAAGTGCGTTGGAATTTCTTGGCAATGGCTTCAAATTATGTTCAAAGAAATGGGGAAGAATATTTATCTAATTAACATCTCAGCAAAGACATTCTTAAAAGGAGAACAGGAAATCGGAAAAGAAATATTTTTTTTTGCCTACACTGCTGAACTCTTACATTGTTTTCTTTAAGTGAGAATGCAGCTCTCATTCTCACATCATAAGCAGACAACTGCAATCGGTGGCAAACAGTGAAGATTAGAGAACATGTATGCTTACAAGCTATGGAAAAATCTTGCTATTCCACTTTTTGCTAGTGGAAAGCAGTGGGAAATGGCACTAAGTTACTAGCAGTGATTCAGCAGTGATGAGGAGCTATTCTCATAAATCAGAAATTGTGAAATAGTAATAATAAAAATGTCATTTAAAACTTAACATATAAAGTTGTCACACTTTATGCAATATTGCACATACTCAATACATGAAGGATTTAAGGGCTCTAAAGCACTATAAACTGCCTGTTGGGTTTCAAGTTTCCTTTGTTATCACACCCAACAAAAACTGAGTTAAATCTTCATGGTCCAGAAAAATAAAAGCACTTTCTGGAGTCTGTTTATTCCTGCTGCTGTGTAACAACAACAGTGAGAATCTTCTCCAAATCCACAGGTATCTTCTCCAATCAGATCTATGAGAGAATCCTTTACAGAGGGAAGCAGGTGGTATTTATAAAAAGGGTGAGTATGAGCTGCCTTCTGACTGAATGGTCCTTACAGTCATGGACTGCTATCATTCTTTGCATAAGCAAGAAAGAAATTTGTTGAAGTCCGTGGGAGATTAAAGTTTCATACAAGTTTAATTCCACAATACCGAATATTTTGAATATTCAGTTCTGAGTTCAGAATACCAAAATGTTTGTGACAGTTGCCCCTGTTCACAGAGACTTGGCACAGTCCAGGGCACAGTCCCACCAATTCCCAGAGCTGTCTGCAGGTCCCTGCACTGGGGACCCTCATGGAGTTGAGGCTACAGGCCAGCAGTTTCCACACAGCTGTCACTCAAAAGAGGACAGAAAAACATTTCACAACAGATTCAGGGCAACACCTTCCCACAGCTATCAGGGCCAGTTCTCAGTGAGCCACTGCCTGCTAACTGTCTGCCCCGAAAAGTAAGGCACAAGAACTCCCATCCTCTGCACACAATCCTTGCTGAACTACTTTTGTCAGAGCCTGGAAGTATTGGGACTAAGAAGTAGGTGGGAAATTATTTGCAGAAGTGGACGTGGGAGCATGTTGTCACCCAGAAAGGGTCAGTCATTCTGATATATTCAGACTGCACTGAACTGTACCATTGCTGTGCTTCATCAGCTGACATGGGAGAAAAGCAGTGTGGGTTGCATGGAGTCATGATCCATGTTATCCTTGTACTGTTCACCCTCACCACAACCTGAGTCCAGACTGAGGAAAGAGAGTACCAGCATAGAAACGAACTAATAAAGGCATCAAGGCCCATACAACATGAAATATTCTGTATCCAGATAATATTTCAATTTGGTGCTTCTGTACCAATTTCTATGTTCATTCTATATTGATTGAATCTGTACCAGTGTTCTTACATGCTGACCATGGATGTTGCTGTGACCTGGTTAAAAAAGATGCAGTTGGACTGAGTAGTCCTTCTGGAAAAATAGAGGGCAAATCAGTCCAGCCACACACTGGAAGGGGCCAAACAGCTTAATATAATTCTAATTTCTCATCTACATGGTCTGTCACTGGTCAATACCATTTAAGCTTCCTCTACCAGGATGGATTCGAGAAGTCTCAACAAGTTAGTCAACTAGAAAACCATTAAACATTGCTAAATATATATATATATATACATATACATACACATATATATGTAACATAGACTGCAAAACAGAGGCTGGGGAAGTACACAGAGAAAACACAGTATGCACAATTGGCTTATTATGTAGCATATTCTTCACAAGACATCCACTTGGTTACTCTGAGATGAGACCTTAGGTCTAGCCTAGAATGGTCACTCTAATATTCTTAAGGTGTGGGAGTTTGTTATGTAAAATTTGGTCTTCTGACAACATTGATTTTGTCATTTGGGTAGCAATGGTAGAGCAGAAGCCCTTGGCAGAATAAACTGCCTGTATAAATCAAAGGTCTTGAAAAGTGAATGAGTGTTGCAGCGATGCTGCCTATCACCCAAGTCGCTGTCCACTAGTCATTTAAGAGGAAGGCAGTTTCTGGCTGAAGCTATGGTTGTGCATGTGGTCCTCCCTTGTTAAAGTCTTTCAGTGAGATTCATCTTATATTCAGGAGAGCAATCTTTATGGCTTACAATTCACTGGCAAAAGACATGGTCCTTTGATGAACTAAAAAAGCTTTAGGAAGTTTACCAGGATGTAGCTGATGAAGAGACACGTTAGCCCAAACTCCACAGGTGATGAGGACCCTGCCAAGCCTGGAGTTTAGGTTTTACACAATTCAAGGGGGCACAGTGAGGAGCAGTGACTCTGTGCAGCTTTCTCAGGGCTTCTCCTAGCCCACACATAAGAGGTCATCGACATTTTGCAGGATTGAAATCTGGATAGTTGAAGAATTTGCCTTCAAGGGAGTTCAGTGACCACTCTTAAATAAGAATGCAGATTTGTGGAGCATCTCTGCTGAACTGGGAAGTTTCACACAAATTTCACTTCTCTAAATGCTGAATGGGCCTGATCTACAGCATGCTGAAACAAATTTGACTTTCTTCAAATACATGAAATTTAATTTATTAAATGAAATTGAAATTATGCATTACAAGTTGTTCTTTTAAACATAGTATTGCAGCTAGTTGCTCTGAAAAAATTCCTAAATTAAGAGCTGACTGAAAGAAAAACCTTTTGATAATACATTTCATCACTTTGTGTTTGTCTGTTTTCTTTCTCCATTCATAAAACAGTGGGTTTTTAAAAGCTGATAAATGTTGCCATATCATCTGACCTTGATATGACCTGATATGATCTGAGGCAACAGTTAGCCAAAGAAATGTCTCCTTCTGACAGCCAAAGTTGTTCTAGCAATATGAGCAGCATAACAAGAACCCACTTTTTTATGTCAATACATACTTGTGATGTGGACTGTTTTTAATAGGACTTCAGAGATTAGAGTATTAAATTAAACACAATAGATAGAAATGCTAATGAGAGCTACAGGGAAATGAGAATGTACCACACAAAGAAGAAATATTAAAATATAATACTCTTTTCTGTCTGTGAAATACATCAACCATAACAGCATTTTACAGAGAAACTGCTTACAATTACTCATCAAATGAGTGAGATAGCATTGTCTCAGAAGTAAATAACTTATGTGCAAAAGCTTTCATCAGTGTAAATTTGTTGATGACACCCTTTTGTCCAAAATATATTCCATTTGATATCTCCAGAGTGATTAATGACTTATGTCTGTGTATATTCTCAGCTTCATGGGTTCTGATGCCCAAATCTCATTATAAAAGATTAAACTTTCTATGAATAAATTCTACTATATGCATTTAAGATGGCATCCATTAATATATTGTTGTTGGGGGGGTAACAGTAATTGCCTTTGACTTAGTTGCTTACTTGGCAGAGAGATGAATTTTTTGAAAGTAGGTATTTCTACAAGTGGAGGAATTGCTGTTTCAGTTTTTTTGTGACATTAGTGTGCCACTCTGAGGTACAAAGGAAAAATAATATCACTAAGAGGCTTAGTAATGTGTTTTTTCATGAGGTATGCGTCTCTGAAATCACACCACAAAGCTGCAGTGTAGGAATTCATACAGCAAAAATAAAAGTTGACTCAAAAGTCTCTGAAGTAGACTTTGGAGCATTAGCATAATATGATATCTCTCAGGTTTTATTCATATGTCATAGATTTTAGAGGCAAAGTTTATCCATAAAATAAAAATCTGTTGGCTTTCTAGCTCCTCTTGTCTCAAAATACTTACCTTAAAAGAAATAAGATTGCCAGCCAGACTAGGGCAAGGAGAGTCATGAAGTTCCCTAATACAATTATAGGGGAAAGGTCTGAGCAGCCACTCATTGTGTTTGATAAGAATAAGAAACCAGTATTAGGAGTGTCCCAAAATTAGGGGATCTGGCACATGAGGTGAAAGATCATAGAAACAGTGATGGCTACAATGAAAAGGGATAAGGGAAATAGAGGAGGGATGTAAGGAAGATTAAAGTGTAAATAATGAGATACTGCTCTGGAAAGAACAAAAGATGTATGGGAAATTGGAATGGGAGAAAGGAAAACAGACAACAAAATAAGGCAAAAGGAAAAAAATAAAGAGAAGTCAACTGAAATAGAGTGAAGAGAATAGGACATCTGAAAGTATGGCAATATTGGATAGAGAAAATTGTGAAGGCACACTTTGAAAGGCAGATCGGAAAAAATTAGACAAAACTTGGTCTTTTTCCATCTATCCAACATCTAGTAGACCACACAATCCCTTTTTCTAGGACACTTCATCTGGAAAAACTGACATGGGTGATTTAAGAGTTTTCAGATCTAAGGTAATAAACTACCAACTGGAAACTGGGGTGAGATGAAGGGTGAAGCTGCTCATGAAACTGTAGAAATAGAACTGGATAAAACCACTGAAGAAATTCTGCACTATGGACATAGCTATCTTGTCTGTCATGGGCTCTCTAGGTGCTGGCTGTAGGAGATCTCACAGCTGGATTCAAAAGCAGTCACTTACCTGTTTTTAAAAGCCTTTTTTGCTTTTAAAAGGATTGTAGGGCATTTTCAGTGCCTTTCAGTACATTTAGGAGACCTTGTTATTTTTCCTTCCTAAACAATCAGAGCAACAAGCCTGAAATAACAAGTGGCAAGAGCCAGAAAAAAAAAAAAACATTTTTTGTGTAGTGAAGAATCTTTAGTCCTGACAGTTTCAGTGCCATAGATACAAACAGTAATAAAGTCTTAGGAACAGTAATAAAGTTTTAGGAACATAGTAGTTGCTTACAGGTTTATTTTCAGAAATTACTTTGATTTATAATTACCTTAATGAGTTCACTAAAGCAAAGGCATAGCATTATGTAAGAAATGCCAGATGGGAGCCATAATCAAATTTGCTGATGAAACCATTTAAGAGAGAAAACAATAATCCCAAAGGTGAGTATACTGAAATAATGACTTCTGTTCATGGAAAAGAGGTACAAACTCCTATATCTTAAATTATGAAAAAATAGTTTATGGCTTTTTATCTGAATGTATCACTGACATATGTTAATCTTTGGGTTTTGAGGGGCATTGCTGTTTATTTTTCTTTTCTTAAAATAGATCCTATTGAGTTCTTACAATTTGCATTTCTTTGTAGTATCTTACAAAAAACCACAGAATTATTAGTATTAGGCAAATGTTCAAAGACATTTTGAAAAGGAGATTTTAAATTCACTTTATCCTTCCATTTACAGTTTAATTTAAATAAGTAAGAGTAAAATTAACAAATCTTGAGGTCATTTGTAAAGATCCAAACAAAAAAAAAATTCCACAAATAGATCAAAAGCATTTAAGGAAATCAGAATTAGGTATGGAACTGTTCACATAAGAATGCAATGTGTTCTATCTTTCTGTTATGAATTATGTGCACTTGTTTACCTTAATGTCAGAGATAAATAAGCAGCTGCAGCTTTGAGCTTCTTTCTGTAATGCATGCAACTCATTGTCTCATAAATTATACCTTAATGTGCATCTTAGCATTATTTTGCTAGGTAAAGAAGAAAAAAAGACATAGAAATCAAGAAAAAATCCCAGGCAGCTCTGAAGCCTTTAACCTGGCCATGTCTCTATCTGCTATCTCAATTGCACACGTGTTTGCAAAATAACATTCAGCTTGAAACCTGATTTTAAAGGGCTAATTTTAAGTTCCCTTTTTATCTGCAGCCTGTAATTCACCTTATCGAGAGTTGAGTGGTTTTCACTTTCAGGGCACTCCCATTGCATAAAAAAACAAGAATGAAGTATGAAGCAACAGGAAACCAACTGCGGTCTTCAGATACATTTCAGTCTGTCAGGTGTCCCACACACCTAATACAGCATGCACTGGTGTTAGCCAAGCACAAGAACACAGGCTTCAGAACTTCTAGGAAATACGGGCAGAAAATAGATACGAAACTTTCTGCAGCTCTAAACAGAGTGCTAAGGTTGATGCCCGTGAAAACGGGGTCCAAACAAAGAAAAATCAAAAAATATTCAGTCACAGATCATGTTTGTCCCACCCAGGTTACCCAGGTCACCTCCAGATGCAGGACACAGACGGTCCCAGCCTGATACCCCAGGCAGTGCCTGAGGTCAGCCTGCAAGCTTGCCCAGGGGAAGGGACAGGAGCAGGACAGAGGTCCTTGCTAAAGAAAGTCCTCTCTGGCAAGGCTCCTCTTTTATGAAGAGCAAAACCCTGCCTCTGCACAGGGTCTCTTCCATTTTCCCCCACCAATACTCAAAGAGCCTCATGCTGGAACCTGGAGGCTGGGACCTGGTGAGAAGGCAGCTGAGTGTTCAGTGGGGAATTCAAAAAGGTGAGACCTGATAGGTCTGACAGCATCTCCAGGAAGGGAATCTGCAGGTTCAAATCACCAGCTTCCACTTAGAAGGGATTTAGGGAGGTCCCCAGGAGAAGTTCTGAGGGCATTCAAGCAGCACATTGATTCAGCTTGTGCAATGGCAGGCCTCCCTCCTTGAAGGGAGACCTGAATCAGCTTTCTTGGCAGCACACTCAAGAAATGAAGGGGTACAAACACCACCTGCTCTGCTCAGCTCAGGAATTTCATTGATGGTGTCAACTGTTACATTGTCCATATTTTAAATTTATTTTTTAAATTTTGATTCAATGACTTAAACTGGATCAGAACAACAAAGAAAAGTTATGAGTGAGAAAGTTTTGTTTACAAAGACTGACTGACCACCCTGCTCAGCTTACCTGCCAGTGACTTATCCCTGCTCCCTGCTGTGTGTGAACCTCCAAAATTCCTCCAAACTCAAGGAACCTCATGCAATCACTGCATTTCCTCCCGATTCATTTGTTCATCACTGTTTCACACTCCAAGCCTTGTTATGGGCAAAAGGGAATGCACCGTGTAGCTCAGCAGCTTGATATTTGCAGTCAGCCACATGCTGACATCCACACTCTCACCTCCCCAGCCGTGGCACCACAGACACACAAGTGCCCCTGGCCTGTGGTCTGAACTCCAGTGTGCTGCACTCAAACCCCAAACACACACAGCACAGAGAGCACACATCCAGGAAAGGAGTGAGTGTTGGAGTTAAATAAGATGACAGGACAGACCAAGCTGACTGGGCTAAGGGCATGGCCAGACAAATGTACAGACCAGCAAACTATTCATAGGCAGCTGGCCCCTTATGTCCTCTTGCACAACCTCAGATTGCTCCTCCCAGCATCCCATAATGAGTTCCATCCTCCAGGACAGGGAATCCCCCAAACAGTCTGTGCAGGGCCCCAGAGAGCCACAGCTCTGGGGACTCACAATGCAGGGTGTCACCCAACTTGTGGGGTTGATGCTCCTGGGACAGCACTGGGGGGCTGGGGCTGGCACTCACATCTCTGACTGGGGCACTGGGACTCCCCCTCTGCCCCCATGTCCCCCATGCTGTGTGGCAAGGGGTGAGACTTCAGCACATACTCTAACAAACACCAGCACCACCAGTGGGAAGTCACCATTTTGACTGATACCATATCACCATTTTGACTGATACTGAATCAAAACAGGATGGTGCCAAGTGGTCATTTATGCTCCTGTTCTTATACAGCAGAAATAAAAAGGAAATTACTTTTATAAAAGGACTGATAGCATTCTCTCTATTATAGAGAATAATGCTTAAAAGTAGAAAAAGAAGGCTGGAGTGGAAGGACCTGTCATTTGTCCAGATGCACCCCCACAAACTGGAAGCCCTTGGCAGTGCTGGTGAGGCAGCCAGGCACAGCTAACTGCTAGCCAATGCTCCTGGATAAAAGGCTCTCCTATGGCACGAGGCAACTGGCCCAGCTGTGGAGGAAGGACTCTGAATCACCCAGTGATTCTGAACATCTGTGAGGGTGTTCATGAAATTCTTGTCCCTATTCACCCGTGCCCAGTTCCAGCTCCCAGACCTGTGCTCCTTTATGTGGCAGGGTACACCCCCAAGCCTGGCCTTGCTGAGATGGGAAAATGGAGCTAAGCACAACCAAATGGACAGGCTAAAAGGAGCAGGTGCCCCCCGAGTCTTTTCCAGGAGACACCAGAAGAGAGCACTTAGGAATCGCATCCTAATATTAACAGAGCACAGAGTGGGCCACTGAATCCCAGAAAATGGGCAAGTACACTCAGCAGCAAGGCCAGGCTTGCTCTGAGGAACAGAAGCTATTTAGTGTAGATTTTACTACAGATTTCTGAGTTTTGGAGACTAAAGGTTCGTTCCTCTACAACATTCATGGTTGTGAAAGGGCACCCAGTGGAAGTCATGCTGCCAGCTGTACTAAAGACACGCTTCAAAAACATGCTGGACAGGATACAAATGGAGAGAATAGCAACCAGATGATTCAATGCTGGCTGCACATCTTTTTTCAGATGCCAATAGCACAGGGTCTGAGTCAATGGGCTGCAACAGCCTGTCTTGTAAATAATCCTCCACATTTTTCTCTGCTGCAGAACTACTTAAAGAAAAGAAAAAAAAAAAAAAAGGTGTAACAAAGCCCATAGCTGTCTCTCCCTTGTAACAAACAGGATATTCACTGTTTCCTGTGTCATTCCTGAGGGTATGTTTCTGTGGTGCAGAATTGTATTGGGGTGTCAATGTCCTCTTGAACTATACCAAAAAAGGATTTCAGGTATCATGTGATGGATTGTGTTTAGAAGATTTTGAATTGAATTAACCACACCTTAGTATTCCCTTCTGAGAAGATAGAGAACAGGATATTTTCAAACATAAGGTCTGGATAAAATGCTATCATTTAAATTCCCTGCTACTCCAGAGACAGCTGGATACAGCCTACTCTTTTAAACAATTCACAACACAGATTTTTCATTATGGAATTGTATCAGAAAATCTGCATCTTGATAACGGAGCTGCACTGACTCTAGGGTGCCTTTGAACACAGAGAGACAAAACTCCAAGAGACGGGTAGAAAGCACTCTTACAGCAACCATCGTGGAAACATTCTCCTTGGATTCATATTTTTGCTTCCCCTGAAAAAGGCTTTTAGGCCATTTGTGACCTACTGCTAAAAGGAGCTGATGTAATTGCAGAGAGCAGACACAGCATCCAGTGTAGCTCTCTAGGGCAGGACTCAGCTGCAAGGTCAGGCAGGGCAAAGCTATGGCAGGGCTGGAAAACAGCACGCCAGTTTAGCTGAGGCAGAGAATAAAACATCACATCTGTACTTGATAATGCTGCTGGGCCCGTGGGTGAGGATGGAGGTCTCAGGTGGGGCTTGTCAAGACCATTAAGACTCATTAAAGCACCTGAGCTCTTGAGACCATTCTCTTCTAGGTGTCAGCTGGGAAACGTGGTGGCCTGTCAGAGAGCTTGTGTCATATCTGCAGTTTTCATTAACATCTCAGGTACCCAGTGGGTCCTCAGATGTTAATGGCCACCTACACATAGTCAGCTGAGCTACTCCAGTCAATGTGTGGGATTTGTCAATAAATTAAGGCGTCAAAACACACATATCACGCACCTGGTGTTAGGTTTGAAAATGTTGCTGTGTCAGCAGACTTGTAGGTGTTGAATTATTTGCCTGATAAGAAGGATCTGGTGCCATTTGAGATGCTCCTGTGTTTCCAAGGTGTCTCTAGGATATCTGTACAGGACTGGCAGACGTGACAGGAGCAGTTACATGAGACTCAAGAACTTTTGCAACAAATACCGCAGAAGGTTAGATAGGATACTGTGTGACACCTTAATGATGGGTCACCTTATTTAGACAATCAAATCACAAGTTATTACTGTGAATTAATCTAGAGAACTTTTGGACAGCCAAGCATTTGGTGTTTATGTCAAGATGGTCTGAATGGTGGGTTTGATTTTTCTGACTAGACCTCCCTTACTTGTACTACTTTAGGTGTGAAATTTCATCTAAATCCTAAGAAATCTACTCTTCCTCTCGAGTTAGCCCTCAGAGACACATTGCTCTGCAGTACATTTTACAGTACAATGTCTTGGCTATCTGGGATTGCAGCCCAGACTCACTTTGCTTTGGCATAGCTGAAGAGAGAAGCACTATTGTTCCCAGAATTTTAAATTTAAATTTTAAAATATTTCCACATTGAGGAGACAGATAAACACAAAATTCTTATAGAAGATCACCGCTGTGAGGAGTGACAACTGCTTTGGCACACTTCTGAGGTGCACCACTTTGAAATGGTGCAGGTTCAAAGCTCTCTAAAACATTCTGAAAACCCCTTTCTTTAAGGCATTGCAAGTCAGAACTCAAAAAATACTGTGCAAAAATAGCATTAGGTCAATATTCCTTTAAATAACCAGGCTGGAGCCATCCCAGCATATCTTCAGTTTCAAAAAAACTTGGATATTTCAATTACTGAAACACTTTACAGGCACTTATGGTTTTTACAGTAATTATGACATTGTCGATGCTATGTTAATTCTCTTCTACCTCAGAAGATTGTAATTGTCTTTGGTTTTTATTTAACAATATGTGTTCCCTGGACATACCCTTGATTTACTTTTTGTCAACTAAATTTTCTCTTTTCAATTTATCCAAAACTCTATGTGAGTACTTCATAATTAGTTTTAATTTCATTTTAAGCTCCACCAGTTCAAATTGTCTCCAAGTACTTAATTAAATTTCATTCTCAGGAGACAGTTATTCCATCTAGATTTTGTAATAGTTTGTCATACAGTTTATAATAGACTTGATAATAGTTATTCAACTGCACAGGACTGTGCAATTTCTGTAGAAATATGAGTCGCATACTTTTATATCCCATAGCTCTAAAAATGAGTTGTTTCCAGTAGCCACAAAAATAGATTGACTAGATTTAAAATATATGTGGGGAGTACCAAAACCAGAGTTTCACTCAATTTTTGATCAAAACCCACCAAGAAGAGAAGCCTTGCCAAGAAGAGGCAAGCAATGACGAACTGCATTTTTCTGACAGTCTGTGTTCTCAGAAGATGTTCTGCTGAGAGATTCTTTCATCCTGGAGGATTTGCTGAGCACCAGCTACAGCCTGCACAGGGCTAGGGTCTCTCCTCTCCCTGGTGGTGGAACCCCTTGCTTCCAGGCTTGTCACCTCAGCAGGATGGAGTCTGTTTCACACCTGGCACTCGGGTGGGTGTGTTTACCTCTTTGAAGCACTTTGATGATGGTGATAAGGAAGACCTGTTCTTTCCTACCTTGTGACTCACAGATTAGGCTACATCTCTTTCACAGGTACCAGTGGTTTTAGGGAAAGAATGGGGTTCTACCCAAGTGTCTAGAAAGTGTACTTGTTACCCTAATGGTCATTCTACTGTCTCTAAAAATTAAGTACTGGGGAGAGTAAACCACACATGAGTAGATCTAAACATTCACTCTGCAGCTCACAGAGCAGCTTTTCCTACTTGAAACTGGAACACAGAAACAGCATTAGTAACATTGGCCTCACCCCCTCAAACCTCCATTTAGATATTTTTACAAAAAAAAAAATAAATCAAGTAGATACTGAAGATGAAGTAGCTTTTAGAAAACATTTAAATATGCTTTCTCAGCTGTCTGTATAATATTTACATTAGACATTTCTCACCACAGTGAGAAAAAACTCCTGCTTCACCTGGAGTTTCTAGAGAGAATTTAATTTTCCAAACTGTAAGGGTAAGGTTCAATTTCTGCCAGCTGTTTCTAGGGGTGAAAGAGGATCCAAGTATTCAGCTCAGAACCACCTGGAAGCGAGCATCCACTACCCCTTCTCCTTACCGCAAAAAATTTTTGTGACCACTATGTTTCTTCCACTGTTACTGTAAATTTATAATAGCAATTTTGGATTGCTGGAAATATTTTGTCCATTGTACAGGTTGAGAGACATGTTAAAATGGACTAAATTCCATTTATGTCCATATACCACTGCTTCTCCTTCATTAAGCCTTTCTGAAAGGATAGAATAAGGATTTTAGGCTATAAAATTATAAGTCTTCCCATGAAATTGATTTGGAGAGAAAGAAATGTCAAGTCCAAATTTGGGGAACCAAAGCAACAGTACTCACACAGGTGATTCAATTTAGTAACTTAAACAGTAGTTTTTCAGATAAGTATTTTAATTATATTTCTCCTCTTTCCAGAATGTTCTGAATTGCACTCACAGGCTGTGTAAAGGGATAGCATAATCTGAAAATGATGCCGTTTCTGAAACAAAATAACTCTCCAATCCTTAGAAAGCTTTGTGTATTCCTGCAATAAATTAATTTCCCTTAATTTATCTGTAGTGACTTCAACCATTGGAAGTGGAGAGCAGCAAAACTACTATAGGAAGGCAGTCAATCTTCCTTCAGATCTGTATAGCTTCTAAAATAGTTTTTAGTATCTGCCTCTAGTTCATGCGCAGTGGAGAAAGAAACAGCAAGATCTTTCCACCTCTGCCTCACCAATTTCTGATGTTCTGTGGTGACCCTCCACAACTACTAGACAAATCCTGAGTAAAAGTGCTATTTCTCCTGTTTAACAGCAGGTGAGGAAAACACCCTTAATCTACAGCACCTCTGGATATATTATTACAGATATTTTCACATAGTTTAACATTTTCAGTGTTACTTAAAAAAAAAAAAAACCTGAAGAAACCTGACATAACATTTTACACAGCAAAATGAAATACTAAGTTTAATTAAACATCACACAGTATGTGGTCCAATTCCCGTTGGTGCACTGGTTAAAACTCCCTGTGCAGATGTATTTAAGTATGGAGCATCTTTGATGTCTACAACCACTAATGAGGCTCAGAGTCAGAAAGGTCTGGCTTCCTAAAATTTTTTCTCCTTTTTTTTTAGGAGGGAGTGCCTCATATCTTAACCACTCTCTGGGATAAGTGTTCTCTTTTGTTACTTGCAATCCTTTTGAGTACTTCCTTGATGGCACAGCTTTATCTGCAATGTACACAGGTCAGGCTGTGATCCTACTCCACTCTCTCCCAAGTCTGAATTATAACAAAAGGACTTTCATCTGGTTCTTACACTGAAACTTTATAAAACATAATTAAGAGTGTTATTGCACAATTGCTCATAAGTAGATCTTGACAAACATTATTAAACTGACTAAATGGCAGCACAAATTTCTTATTCATGTGCACAGGAAAATAACTACCAGAGTGATAAATTTTAGTTTGCTGTCCACAGGGAATTTTCAAGAGTAAGCCCAAGTAATTTCTATAGTTTGAGCTGTTCTGTTTTTAAATCACAATGACATTTGTGTGCAATGACATTCAGAAGATTGTCAGCTGGGATATACATTCCTCAATGAAAACATGATTAATTAGAACCTCCAATGGTAAAGCTGAATTAAAAGAATCACAAAATCATCAAGTTTGGAAGAGAGCTTTAAAGTCATCTAGTCCCACCATCAACTCAGCACACCAAATTCACCCCTTAACCAGTCCCAAGTGCTGCATTCAGATACCTCTTGAACACCTCCAGAGACAGTGACTCCACCACCTCCCAAAGAAGTTATTACTATTTGCTGAGCACCCCATGATGGAGTGCTGGTTCTCAGGAGGTGATCCTGACTCCATTTAAATTAATAGAAGGTTGTGAGAACAGTGAGAACTAACCTTCTTCCATGCTTTTAAAAACTGAAGTGGATGAAAATGTTTGGATGCAATTTCAAATTGCAGTTGGACACAATGCTAGATAATCTCATCAAGGCTTCCTTTCCCACAAAATGCTGAACCAGATAATCCTTGAATTTCCCTTCTAACCCATTCTAAGATTGTATGAAGCTTCAACTTAGCTTAATAGTAGCGTGGAATCTTTGAACTCAAGAGTTTAATTAAAAATACTTAATTGATCCTTTTCTCCTCATATAGCGCAACTTGTTTTATTAATAACAAAACAACTAAGTTTCACAGCACAAAAACTAACCAGAGAGAGTCTGGTCACCTCCCAAGGCAGACTTCTGATCATCCAGAGAATTCAGTCACTAGAGAAAACACATGGAGCTGCAGAATGCAAGCAGGATGTCTCTATGTGCTGTCTGTGATCTTTTAGAAATATGGCCACTTTCAAGATTGCATTCTTCAAACATAGCCAAAGTTTCAAGCACCAACTAGTCCACTGAAGGACAGTGTTCTTTCTCTTCCTTCATCGATGATGAAGCTTAAGGACAAAGTCTAGAGAAATATTTCTCTATTCATGTGGTTTGAGAAGAAAAAGTATGAAGTAGTCATGTGGCATCACTGTGTCTGTCATGGATATCCAGGCATCTGTACTGATTAAAGGATGTTGTTGTATATTATATGTTACATCTTCACCAGCTTTCAGTCCATTTGTGATAGCCAGCCTCATTGAAACAGAAATGACAGATCACAAGGGTAAACCTGGGCCACAAGCAGCTGTTTATTCAAATAGTACTCTAATCCATGACAATATTCCATAAGAACTGCTTAAGAGTAATCTTAGTATTGTATTTGATTGATATTATTTTCTTAAATAAATCATAAAACTAAATTGGAATTGTAGGTGCTTTCCATTTAGCTAACATTGTAGTCATTGAACCAAACCAATACCAAATTCATATTTTGAAATGATAAATGAAGAAATGAAATTTTACCACATATTAACAACACCATTTTGAATGCTTGTATTATTTGAATTGTAAATACTGACTAATGCAATTAACAGATGCAGCAGCATATAATGCAATTTCTGCTTGGCAGTGTGTTAATAGACATGTTCTTCTGCTCAGGTACAGCTGACAGCTGTTCAGGAATCCCAGGAGCATTAAAGAGAAAAAATAAATCATCCTTAACACAGAAGGCCTTTCACATGAAAAACACAAAAGTTATTAATTTCCTTATAGTTAATATGGGGATATGAACAGTGATAAATTTACCACTATTATAAAATACCATAGAATACCAGCTTCGAAGGCTCCTCAGGGATCATCTTCTCCAGCCTTTAAACTATTTAGTATGCATCTTCACATCTTTCTAATATCACAGTTACACATTCAGCTTATTCTGGCCACGTAAAATAGTCACACCACCAGGTTTTCAGCAGGGTCAGCTGACATAATTCCACTGAAATGAGCACTGCTCTCCTGCTGGCTTCAGGAGAGGACAGATGAAGAGTAGCTTCTCCTTAGGCACACTTACAGAGGCAATTGTATTTCACACTGCAGTATTCATGTGAAAACATTCCAGTGAGGTAATTGATAGAAGATTGGTATTTGTTGGAGATGCTCTTGTGTGAGAACAAAGTAGTCAGTAGTGCTTGCTCTGCAAGACAGACCCAAGGGAGGGCAGATATGAAGATCTATATTAAGATCTTTATAGATGGGCAAAGAACACCCAGCTTCTGCATGTGGGAACTCTCTGCTGTAACTGCAGCATCTCTGTCTTAGGATGCACTGAGCAAGCAATGAGCCTGTAACAGAGTGCTCTGATTGCCTGGTGCCCTTTTCCATTCTCCTAAACTTTAGCTTGCTTTTAGCTTCAGTAGCTTCACTTAGACACCAGGCCAGTGTCAGATAAAATGTATTTTACTGAATATAGGAAACATTCCATGATTAGGACACTGATAACCATCCTTTGTCCTGTACACCAGGAGTATGAAAAGGACATGAGTTTAGGGCCAGCAGAAACAGGGAGCACAGAACAGCCCGGTGGGGTCTGTGGGGACAAGGCAGAGCATGGCCAGGCAGAAGGTTCAGAGCCCAGGGCAGGGAACACCTGGGATAAAGCAGTGGAGCCAGGCATGCCAGGCCTTGGCAAGCTGGGGAAGAAGAAGCAGTGGTGAAGGGCACAGCTCAAGATAAAGACTGTCTCAGCAGGTGGGACAGAGCTGGGCTCTCTGTGGGCTCTGGGGGGTCTTTGCAATGATGGATTTGTGCTGGCAGCAGCCCTCTCCTGTGCTCTTACAAGGATGACCTGGCCCCAGCAAGGGCTCACTGCAGCAGCACCTGGGTGCTCTGAAAGCTGCTTTGACAGGGTGCCCTCCACATTCATGAAAACTTATGTGGCTTCTGTTATTATCAGTAACAGAGGGGGGAAATTCTGGCAATGAAGGAAGTCCATTGACTTTAGCACTTTTCCAGTCTGGCTGAAACAGTTTTCAAACCAGTGTGAATACGTAAAAGAGGAGAGTGTTCAGATCGATCCCAAGGGAACAGGGATCCCCATACTAATCACTGTAAGCAAACAGTCCTTTTTAAGATGGATTGAACATGGCAGTGAACATGAGATCAGAGATGAGGCATCTTTATGAAAATATGGCCCCCATTTTCAAAATTGCTGAAAACTTTAGCTTAATTAATGTTTGTTTGATTTTAAATTATAGCTGCATATTAAAGATGCTTCAGTCTAATAGGCAAACCTTGTTTCTGATCTTCTTAGCAAACCTAATAGAATATTAATATATTTTATCTGCGTATTAGGATCAAACTGCTTATTCATATTAATTCAATAGGACATATATATTTAACATCTTTATCATACTTGGAGGGAATGACAGTGAGTCCACCAGATGGATCCAGTCAGTGATTCATGTGTCTTCCCATATAAATTATCTCACTTGCTCATTAAAATAACAATTTTTCATACTTGGCTTACCTATAGATATATTTGGGTTTCAGCCA
The DNA here is from genome assembly GCA_013399835.1 of Leptocoma aspasia. Taxonomy (NCBI): domain Eukaryota; kingdom Metazoa; phylum Chordata; class Aves; order Passeriformes; family Nectariniidae; genus Leptocoma; species Leptocoma aspasia. Next base: position 390,109 of record VXAX01004668.1, read on the forward strand.
TAATGAAAGAAGTAAAATTCAGTATGAATATCTTTCTCAGCACACCACCTGGCTTTTATTTTCAGGCATTTTTACCAAAATGGAAACATGACCTTTTTTTTTAGTGAAATCATATTTAAATATTTAGTAGTTAAAAGCCTTTAACCATTCTTTCTTTTTATATTTGTTCTTCTCTGTGCTGACCTTTTTAAACACTTCCTTAAATCTAAATAAAAGATCTTTAATTAAAGATAACTAATAAATTTTTTTTTAAGTATTCAGGTACATAAAATAGATTCCAGTAGCAAAACTGTGATCAAAAATCCACTAAATATATGCCAGTCTTTGTTTAAGATGAGCAGAGTCTTTCCAGGCTGTAAATTACAGGAAAGAAACATCATCCTGAAACGGTGATTAGGGCTCAGCTTCTGGTTTCAGATGTTCCCCCACAGTCAGCATTTCTGCTGATCACAGTCAGCTGCTCTCTGCTCATCACACAGCCTGCTCTGGGGCTCTTCTGTCCCCTGGCAGTCACATCCCAACCAGGGAAGAAAAATTCCTCTTTTTTCAGCCAGATCCCTCTGCCAGCCCTGGCAGCTTTGCTGACAGAAATCAGGCAGCAGCACGGGAAAAGGGAAGGAGATGTTGGAGTGAGGGCTAACAAAAATCTCCTGAAACCCCATAAAATTTTGTATATGTATATCTATATCTATACTTTTGTATAGATATACATATTTTATAGATACCTAAACTTTAGTTACCTGATAGAATCTTTACACCACTCTGGCCACATAAAAGTGTTGCAAAGAAGGTACAAATAATTTTCATAGTATTTTTGTTTTCAAGATAAGGGCTTTGTTTATGAAAGAATTTCAAGCACATTACTGTAATAAAAAGAGTGCCAAAGGTTGCTGGAGAAGATTTCACTACATCTCTCCTTCCTTAGGAGTACCTAGAAATATAGGGCATCTTGAAGCTGCAAGAGAGTTTTGGGTTCACTGGAAGGCAGGGGACAAAAAATCAGTAAGAAAAACTAAGCAAAGATGGAGAATCAGAGAAATCTCTCCTTAGAATTCATGAAAATCTGATATGTTTAAAGGAGAAATGTGGTGTTTCCAGCCAGTCCTTACACTAGAGTTATTAGAAACACTCAGATCAATACAAAACCTCAGAGCACCTAACTTGGGCAGCCCAAGAGGAAACAACAAGCTTCACACAGCCCCTTGCAAGAAAAGCAATGGACACACTCAAAATTTATGTGCAAAATCAATGTACTTTTTCAAAGTCATCAGGTTTTTATCTCAAGACCATGCTGCCTGGGTGAAATTACACAAGTTTCAGGTTTAAAGCAATAAACGTTAAGTCAAGCTGTATTAAATATTTCAGAAGGTCACCTGGCAACATTCACTAGGCTACTATTTACACCTCATTTCAATTTAATTCTTGGCCTTATGGTGAACAAATTTTGTAACATGGCTGAGGATCTGAAATAGCTGATGTATAATTTCTACCAGCTAAAAGCAATATCAAAACCTTTCAATTTTTAATAACTCTGATATAGTTAATAAATCATCAGCCAGTATAGGAACAAGGATATTATAAAAAGTAGAGATGCATGTATTGACTATCCATGTAGACAATGATTTGCTTCTTGTATTAGATTTAGGATTTTCTTGTATATTTTAGAAGAACAGAAAGATGGTTTTAGCCAATATAATTGGATTATTTATTGTATAAAATTAGAAATAATTAGGATATTTTATTGGAGTTACCAAAAACCTTGACTCTGCCCTGTAGTGACATCTTGAAGGAATTAAGATGAACAAAACAAATTTCTTCTTAAAAATCAGTGTCGGAAGAGTACCCTTTTTTCATGGCCTTGCCCCAGAGACTACTAATGCAATTGCATGAAACAGAGAATAAAAGAAAAAAGCATAGAAGAATGTGGAATTCTAGACAGGCCCATTCCTCTTCCAAAGGGAAAATATGTATCACCAGCTCCAGAACCAGGCTTCTTCCCAACAACTTCCAAAAGGCTAAATGTGCACGATAGCCTGCTCCACATCCCCCAATTTCTTCTTTGTCTGGGTGATGAAGTTGTTACCTTGGACAGGAAGATCCCTTTGAAGCTGAGAGGAGTCCACTTCCCAACTTTGTAAGGACACTCCTACTTTGTGAGAAAAGATAGACAACATCACAACTGTATTTGTCTTTTTTTTTATTTTATTTTGTTTTTGGTTTTGTTTTTGTTATTGGCTATGGAAACCAGAGTTGATTTAGAGTTTGCAGAAGTGTTTGTCAGTTTTGTGTTTTGAAAGGCTGAGAAAGAGCCCAAGGGCTGGAGATGTCCTGGAGCAGAGACAGAGCAGGGGGCCCAGGTATTCTCCAGACACTCACTCATGTCTGTTCCTCTTCAGTAATTGTCATTACAGGTGAAACAGGCATGTGCAACACAGCACAGACAAGACACAGTCACATGCCTGTTCCCAAATGGTGACTCTGCTTTCCCTTCCCCCACAACCCTCAATCTAGAGAGCAGCCTGGGGCCATGAGCTCCTCTATCCTCATCCACAGCAATGAGAACTGCAGAAGATGTCCTCTCCCTCACAGCCTCTGGGGGCCATGCTCTTCATTTTAGTTGTCCAATCCTCTGCATTCACTGAATCAAAGTGCCTAAACTGCATTTCTGAATCACTGTTCCCAAGCCAGCTAACTAAATTAGGCAAGCTGAGTCTTTCAAAGTGAGAGAAGACTGAAGTTTGGGGCGAGATTGATTCCTCTAAATATGGTCTAAAGTCTGGGGTTTCCATTCCCTTGAAAATTTTAGAAAAAGGTTGTCCTGGATTTACATGAAAAGATACTCTGTAATTTATAAGCACTCATGAAGGAAAAATCCCCTTCCAGCTGGACTCAGATTTGCATCTCTCATCCTGAGAAGCACATAAAACAAAATACAGATCCAGTTGGTTTTTTTTTTTTGGTTTTGTTTTTGGTTTTGTTTCCAAAAATTATACATCACTGGACTAGAGATGGATGCAAGACATGGCAGTTGTAACCCAGTAATCATGACTCTTCATGATAGTAAAGCAATTTAAAGATGTAGACTGTAAAGACAGCAGGCCAAAGTTGCAGATTTTTTTTCTGTACCCTATTTGGCTCCTTTCCATTTTGCTTGTAACTTTGACTGAAGAAAATCAGGTAGCAAGGCCCTTCTCTCTTCTTCTCTTCTCTTCTCTTCTCTTCTCTTCTCTTCTCTTCTCTTCTCTTCTCTTCTCTTCTCTTCTCTTCTCTTCTCTTCTCTTCTCTTCTCTTCTCTCTCCCCTTCCCTCCCCTCCCCTCCCTTCTGTCCAGAGAGTTCCCCAAAACACTAACTGCTTTCTTGAGGAAATAAAGTTACAGATATCTGCATACAAGAGCCTGAAACACCAATGTAGCTGAGACTTGTGAATGTATGTCCCAACAAAAGAAGTCTCCAGAATATAGATTTAAAGTGGACTTCTTATTAAATATTTTTTCTAGCAGAACTTCAAGAATTGTAAAGATTTTTTACGTTATTCTGTACATTCTGTATCCTACCTGTTGCTTTACATAGCTGCTTTAAAGGAAAACCAGCTGCTCTTTCCCATTAGATTACTCTGCTGAAGCTTATTTTCAGAAGATATATTAATCCCTTTATTCCCCCATATTTAATCTCTCTGATGTCAAAAAATACATTGTGTATTGGTGTGCCATATCATATCTTATAACTGAAAAGTAATCAAATATGACTAAAAGCAATCAATCAAATTCTTTTCAGGCTGTGGTATGTATATTATTTCAAACAGCAATGTTCTGAAACCTCCTGCTTCTGAAAATTTCCTGCTGCTGAAAATGGAAATTCAGGTCAGAAAAGTGCTGATTTATAATATTTTAGATTAGACTCCAAAAGGAGAAGGTTGGGAAGGTGCCTCTTTCAGAACTGATATTTCAGGGCTTCACAACCTCATATCAGAGCAGGTCACATCTAGAAATTTATTATTAAAGCATCCATACTTTTTACAAAATGTTTTCTGTTTTATGCTGCTTTTGACCTTCAGCATTTTGCTAAAAGAGTAACAGAAATGGTATTAGCAGACAAATTTTCTGCAACAGGGCCAGACTTTATATCAAAGCAGGGTTTGGAGTTCTGATTAAAGGATTCTTTAGCTGATGACAGCTCTGAAGGGTTTTGCTTATAAAGTGCTGTACCACTATAGTCATAAAGCAATGGATGTCCCTAAATTATATTCGAATGAAAACAAGTGTTGACAAACACAAAAATAAGGAAAAAACCTCACCTCTTTTCAGTTTCCTTTTTCCTTCAGAGATAAGGGAGAGAGCTTGTATGCAATAATACCTAATTTGCTGTTAAAGAGACAAACCTAATTTTGTGATTGAGGAATCCAGAGAAGCACACTGGAACAATATAGGAGTAGTCCTGTAATAGGGTTATATCCATCTATTTGCTTGTGTGACAGTAAGGAGACAGTTTTTAAATCACAAGATTTTCTTAGTTGACTCAGTGCATGATGAAAGCCTCTAGAATTTATATTAGAGATTACAAATTGCAGTGAAGCTTAGGGCTGCTGCAATCCTAGTTGCTTCACCGTGGACAGACCTTTCCTCTTCTTCTGGTTGATGCTCATAAACTTGTTGTAAAATTGATTTGTAATTGGATTAAACTAGGCTTAAAAATAAAAGTTAACTTCAATCATAAACAGAAGGCCTTCCACAGTTACAGCTGTCTCAATTACTTGTTTCAGTAATATTTAATAGTCATTATGCATTCCTTTGAATATTCATTTGGTTGCTTAATTTAGGAAATTTATTTTTAAAACCATATTTACAAACCTTATTCAGAAGGAAAAAAAATATTTCTGTGCCCTCAAAATGTAAATTAATGTGTTTTAATTGCCCATTAAATTATGAGAATTATTAGCTATTGCAACAAAATCAGCTTTCAGTAACTTGCATTTCAAATTAACTTCTGAAGAAGCTCATAATTAAATAAATGTACATATCCTGCTACTGAGAAGAATACATTATTTCTTCATCAAGTGTTTATTAACGTAGGGTTCATAGCATCATAAAACAGCTTGAGTTGAAAGGGATCTTAAAGATCATCAAGTTCCACCCCCCAACATGGGTAGGGACATCTTTTACTAGACCAGGTTGCTCAAATTTCCATCCAGCCTGGCCTCGAAAGCTGCCAGAGAGTGGGCATCCACAGCTTCTCTGGTCTAGTAATTCTTTGCCAAAGGATTTCTGATTAACATAAATTGGTATCTGAAAAAATCTAATCTGAAATTTTGACTTGTATTCATACATATTATCTACTCTGTTGTGCATATACATATGTGCACATGTGTGCATTTGTATACATACTGGTCTATATTAAATTCTCCATCAGTGACAATAATTTTACCATTTCTTTTATGGTACTGGATGTTTATATATGAAGATATTTATAAGAGCATAACTATGTGAAGCACATAGAGACTTCATATCCATCTGTCTTGCAATCCATCTGTCTTACAAAAAAACCCCAGATTTATACTCACTGAGAGATTACAAATGCAGAAGAAATTGCCTTATGTGATTCAATTCTTTATCAACAACTACCTGGTTATTTTTGCAAAGAACTAAGAGTGAAATTGTGACAGTTCAAAAATATTTCCCTCAATTTCTTTATAGCCTCTGAAGGGATTTAAGATAACCTTCCTGAACTATTTAGTACACCAAGCTTCACATCTTTCTTCTGGGTTGAGTAAGGATACTTAACATTGAGGGACAAGTATGGCCAGTGTGCCAGGTCTTGGATGATGCACTCCTGGACTCAGGCAGAGCTACTTTTATGTATGGTGTGTGCCTCTGGTCCCAAACTTTTAAGCTCAATGCCTGAGGCCAAACGTGAAGGCACTGGTACTTTGCAAGAGGTCTGACGTCAGACATGCTGAGGACCTGTCACTCTGTGTCACTTGTTTAATGAGCCTGTCTTTGAAAACAGAACTTTTATGGTGCAATTATTGACAAGTATCGTTTCAGGCTGCAAACTTGCAGCCCCAAATCCTCTCTTCAAGAACCTTGTATCAGTTTCATAGGCAACTGGCAAGAAAGATAAGACTAGAATCCCACTTTTATGTGGCTGCTTGCAAAGGGCTACAGCTTTCATTGTATCCAAAGTACAAAGGCCTCAGGGGTCTGGACACTTGAACTGGAATTACAGGGGAGGAATTGTTCTCATATATACATATAAAGACCTCCACAGTATGCACAGAAGACTTAAAAGGATGGGTTTGGGTTTGGGTAGGAGGGTAGCATCTATAAAGAAGCACAGCATTTCTAAAACTTTGCCATAGCAGCATAAAAATCGTTCTGCTACGCACAGTGAGACATCAACCCATCACCACTTATGCACTTTTTTTCACAGATCTTGAAGTGATCCTGTATTCACCAGCAAAAAGTCAAGTTTTTCAGTTTTGTGAATGCTTTCTAATAGATCTCTGGACAGACTGCAGGCAGTGGCTTCATCACTTCATTTTTAGGACACTTGTCATAGAAGAGCCTGAAAGGAAATCTGATCTATTTATGTTAAAAATAAAGAAATTGAAGAAATGAAATGGATGATTCTGCCAATAGCACAATGTATCCCTCTAAGTTTTCAATGTCTCCATTAAGGAAAAAAGGAGATGCAAGATGAAAAGCTACAAGCAGGAAATGTGCACCTAGGCACTGAGCTGCTCCATGCCTCTAGCATGCATCAAGTCATGTCTGCTTCTTTTTATTCTTTGCATGTTCAAATCTGTATTAACATCTTTCTTTACTTCTGATTTGACAATGAATTATGACCCTTTGCAAGCACTAGATTATTATTTAGATTTTATGCTCCAGCTGGTTTTCCATGCCCTAGTTGTAGTTTTCCTATAAACAGATGTCAGTGGTTCAGCTGATTAACCTCACTGACGTCCAGTCACAGGCACATCTGCAGCCACTTTTCAGAAGATGGACAAATATAATGTCCTTTGCGCTAGTCTAAAATTGTGTCTACATCATTTAGACATATGAAGAACATTATCATCCAAATACAGTAATGTTCTTATCAAAGAGACTGAATTTTATGTCCTGTGCTGAGCCATTAATACTCATCTGGGAACACTCTTGCATTGATTTTTCCCAAAGACTTGAGCAGGCAGAAGTCTAGAATACTATCACCTGAATGAAGATCTCAAACATACTCTAGAGATACCATTCTGGTTTTTTCCAGACAACATCTGCCATCTCAAAAAAGGACTGGCTGGATATTTTACAGTGGAAAGGTTTTCTGATAGGCAATTTTTGATTTGTATAAAGCATAATATCCTGTGGAAATATATTTATTTAAAAGAATGTATGTTGGAAAACTTCCTTCCTCCCCTGCCACTGGAGACTCGGATAGCTTGACAAGACAGCTGGCCCAGGGACAGGACAACTCCAGCTCAGCCACCAATGAGTGGTTCCCAGATCCACAGACCAAAGTCAAAGAACTTCTGAGTCAAAACTAATTTATTCCAACTGTTTCAAAAGTTATTTTTCTTGTTTCCTGTCTTATCAGGTTGTTTTTAATTTGGGTTATTTTAAATGTAAGGATTTTACCATAGATTGAAAGCAAACCACATCTTAAAATCTTGGGCTTGTCTTTGAAGCAAAGTTACTCAAAAGTGAGCTCTAAAGCTATTCTATTCCAGTCACTCTGGAAAGCATGTTACTGGCTTCAAGTATCTGGAATAAGGTTCTCAGTTTGCAATAAGTCACCATCACTGACTGGAGACAAGAGACTGTTGCATTTTTTTACTGAGGCATCATTTCCTGATGAAATATGAACTATAGCATCCTAAAGTAGAGATAAAATTACCTATTTATTCCTCACAGACCTTGTCAGATGTCTTTCCATTACTGATTTGAGCTTTTAGACTTTCCTTTGTAAGTGAAGTGCTGAACCTTCCTTCTACTGCACTGGGGGTACCAGCGATTGAGATAAATCAACCTCAGGCACATACGTGGTTAATCAAGCAGAGGAATCTTAGAAGACCTGGGAGAAAATAGGAGCTGGGGATTCAGATAATCAAAATATCGACCAGAAAACTCAAGAGAAATCAAAAAGTTGAAAAGTGAGGGCAAAAAGTCTGGTTTGGTCACACAGAGGTGAATGACAAGACTGTCAATGTCATAAGCTGTGGTAAATGTGTTGCTTAGGTTGTACTCCATGTGTGGGACTGCAGAAGGAAGTGTCATCAGACAATGGCATATTTTAATATGAGTCTTTTAAGAACTTTTGAAACTCAGTAACACATGTACAGACAACTGGATTTTAGTTGCCTTTTAAATTTTTTGTGTTTTGTTTAACTAATAATGTATATTGTGCCTTTTTAGCCAAACTGCACAAAATGTGGGATGTTTTCCTATGTCTACAATCTTTACAATGGTATGATTAAGAGGTTTTTGACAAGGAATGTCTCTCTAATTGCCTGATGCTGGAGTTTTAGTCTTAGTCCTAGTTTTGGCCAGGATGGAGTTAATTTTATCATAGTTGCCATCAGGAGCTGGAGCCCAGACACGTGTGGGCACGTGCAGGTCGTTTATTTTATGGTACCCTTTCATCACTGAGGATGTGGCTTTGGGTGAAAGAAAAATGGAACATGCCCCTGAACCAACCCCATTTTCTTCCTTCCTTCTGGGTAGCACGACACAAATGGTCCATCTTGGAGGGTTTGTCCATTGTTGGTTTTCATTGTCTTGGCCCTGGGGGGAAAGCACCAGCCGTGGTAACGTTGGCCATTTTCTCCTTTGTCCCAGGAAGCCACGGTGTCGCTGGCTACGGTAACGCCAGGTCTGTCTTCTGTAAGCAGTTTCTGCATGTAACCACCCTCTTTTATACACTGTTGTTATTAGTATTGCTGCTGTTACTGTTTGTTTTTTCATTGCTGGTTTTCTAACAACTTGTTATCTCAATGCATAATCTCTGCTGTTTTTTCCCTTTCTCACTGGAGGGGACAGGGGAAAGGGAAAGACCCTGCTTGGAGTTTAATTTCCAATGGGTTTTAAAACACAACGTTCTCAAAAAAACAATTTGGTTTCCTGCTAGTTCAGCTATTGGAATAGATTAATGAATTCCAGTTGAACACAATTGATTGCTTGTTTCTCTTATTAGTTAATCCCCAAGATGATTTTATAGCAAACATTAAAAAGCATTGGGATTTACAGTTTTTCTGTTTACAATTCAGACTCATATATGGCCATTCCATGCAAGAGAAACCATTATCTCCTTAATTGTTTGTATAGGAGCTATCAAACAAACAAAATATTAGAACTTCTGCTTATGAATAAGCTTTGCAGAGTTAATCTAATATTTTCAGAAATACCAGGAACTTTAATGTTCAAAATTAATAGCTTTCATCAGAATATTTCATTAAAAAAGTAATTTAGAAAGCAATTTCTTCCACTGCTCTGCCATGGAAAAAGCTTTCTAATATGCTTAGCAAAACCAATCTAAATACAAGAGTCTGATTTTTGACACTTTCAGTCTCCCTAACCATCACTTGTCATAAACTGTGCTCAAAGAAATTGCAATAATCTACTGCTCATTTCCAAGTCTAGATGCTAAACAATACCAAAAAATGTGGTCAGTTTGAGCAGTATCTGAAAACTGGTTTTTGTATTAGATTTTTATCAGCTTTATTGTAACATACAAGAAGGTTTTAGTCCAAATGCAGTCCATCAAGGCCGAGGTCTAAGGAGTATTTCTCGGATCATAGTGCAGCCTGAGGTGATGGGGATGCACTGCTGCAATCCATCCCATGACCAAAGTCAGCTTCTCTGTGCCTCTACACACAGTATTTGTGTTTAGATGCATTATCAACAATATCTACCTCAGTCTTACGGCAGAAATGCCCATAAATAATTATTTGGGTTTGGTTTTTTTTTTTTTTTTTCATTCAGGATGTCCTAGAAAAGAAATTCTCACATTGCTTTTCAGTCCCAAGTTGAAATGTGTGGTTTTTATTACAGCAAGAGCATCTGCAGTGAAACTTTTTGCTTTGAAATTTATTTATGGACCTCGCTTTGTTTACTGAGAGCAGAATTGTCTGACTCCTTTTTTTCAAGAGGAACTTACCATCACGAAACATGATTGATACTTTTTGACATACTGACATTTTTGATATACTGACAGTTTATAGCTTGAACTCAGTGCTTGGGAGTTTGCATAGCCAAGCATTCTTACCATGGTGAAATACCACATATTCAATATACAGAAGAGCTCAAATTTGCAGCACATGGTGAAACACCTTGAAGTGGCAAGATGCAAGTGCAGAGCTGCAGAGGCAGATGCAGAAGCTCTGAGAGGTACATGATGGCTCCCACACATCTGCACCATGCCTCTGGAGCAGGGAGCACAGTGGAATACACCTGCAGAAGGAAAACTCAGACAAAGACAGAGAGCTGCACCAGTCCAATCAGCCCCAGGCCAGAGGCATGGCTGAGGTGGACGTGTGAAGGAGAAGTGTCCAGGACAGCAGCAGCTCTGCCAGCTTCTACAGCAAGGTACTCTGTGCTCAGGGAACCACAGCTGAACTGCACCAGGGTCAGAAGCCAGCCAGAAGGGAAATGGGCAGAATTAAAGGAGTGGCTTTGCTGCTTTGCACTGTGGAGAGGCTGAAACATAGAGCTCCTCTCCATGTTTTTGTTTTCAAAGTTACCATCAAAGGTAGGGATGATTCCAGGGCTCCAATGATACAAACCTCTTCAACTCGCAGCTTTTTTAATGCTCAAAACTTTGTAGTAAGATACCCCAGAGAATACCAACAGAATTAAGAGAAAAGCTTTTTGTTTTTACAAGAAAAAAGAAAGATGTCCCCATCTCTGTACTCTGTAACTATACAGTGTCTCAGGCTTTCAAAGCAGCAGTACATTTTATTTAAAATATAAAAAAGCAAATGCTGATTTCTCATGGCAAAACTGTTATTTAATGCCATCATGGTTGGCAAAAGTAGTAATATTTTACCTCTGAAGCAGTACTAAGAGCAGGTGCATATGTCCCTGTTTTCTTGCTTCCATAAAGTAGTGTTCTTTGTTATTTTGTTGCCATATGGCAAGGACAGCAGGATCTACTAAAAAATACCTCCATTAGTTTAATAAAACATGGTTACCCAGTTACCATTGGCTCACAACTGAACAAGAAATGTATGAAGTATGATTTTTGGACAGATTTTTCTCAGTTAATAATTTTGCATTCTGTCAGTTTTCCTCTGATAGATCTTTTCTCCAAGGAAAGCTGTTGATCCTTTGGAAAAAAAAAAAAAGGTGGATGAGGAAATGTCCTTTTGCTGCCATTACCTTAGCCTTGATGAGTCTCAACCCTTGATATTTCACCTTATAAAACATGCTCAGCTAAGGGAATACTATTTCTCCTTTGTTTTATATGTTTAAAATAAGGGTTTAAATACATCAAATTATTTAGTCAAGACAGCATTTATAACACTGGTGATAGCACAAGGCAAAGCCAACACAGTGGACTAATGACAACAAACAGAGTGATTTGCCTGAAGGTTTACATGAGGGCTACTCCATTGTCTTAAATAAATTAATAATAAATTAATACTGCTGGCTATGTCAGCTACTGGCCTAAGGTGTGAACCTGTCCCAGTTAAAACATTCAACATATTAGCTAGCAAAACAGTGAATTACTGTATATCCCATTATTGTATACATATTCCAGTAGCAAAACAACTCCCACAGACTGCTTATAGACATGGGAGGGAATGGAATTTCACTTTGTGTGCCAGTCTAAATCATAGATTATTTTAAGACCATGCAGCACCAGCTTTGTAGAATTCCATGTTATCTTTTAAGAAAAATGCGTACGTCCTTGTTTAGAAAAAAACATCTTAGAAGAGTTATAACTGCAATATGGCATTGAGGTTTTGGAAGCAAAACAGGATGACCTTGCTCTGAATTATTTCTCCTTGTTGAACCGTACTTACGATAAAATCATAGAGTCACAAAATGGTTTGGGTTGGAAGGGATTTTAAAGATCCATCCAGTTCCAGCTGTTGGGTTTTTGGGGGACCCGGCAAGCCTGGGAACCTACCCCCTGGGCCCTTTGGAGGAGGTTCCCTTGTGAGTTCTTTGGCAAGGATGAAGAATGAGCAAGACTCAATTTTCTCTGTCTTTTCTTATCTTGAGTTAGATATGCTGTCTGCACACCAGACTTAGCGTACAAGAAACAAAGCACAAAATGGACAAAATGGAGGGCAAACACCCAAAACCAAGGTCTTTTAAAGCTAATCAGTCCAATTACCTTCTAACATGTATCTTGTTTTTACTTTTCTACCAATAACTTCTATTAATCTATTCACATAGTACCTATGCCACTACTTTCTCTAACCAATTACTTCTTGCCACCAGTACTACAGAAAATGGAGGAGAAGAACAACAAGAAGGAGGGGACACAATACCCAAAATCCTCCATCTTGTCTCCTATTCACTCTCAAACTAAAAACCTAAAACCCTAAATTCTTCATCCTGTGACAAACTACTACTACTACTGCTTTCTAATTCACACCTGTATGCTCCAACTCCCAAAGCCTTGGCAATTTTTTCCCAGGGACAGAGGTTAAAAGCAGTGCTCTGCTGAGGGTCAGAGCTTCCTAGAATAGGCAGAGAAACATTCTCTGTGCCCTGGATTCCAGCACCAACCCCTGTGCCATGAACCCCTCTGCCATGGACACCTTTCACTAGACCAGGTCAAAAGCCACATTCAACCTGGCTTTGAACACATCCAGGGATGTGGCATCCACAACTTCTCTGGACAACCTGGTCCAGTATCTACCACCCCCACAGTAAAGAATATTTTACTAATATCTAATCCAATATAATCTAATCAACCTTCTTTCAGTTTTAAATACCCTTTGTGCTATCACTACTTGTCTTTGGAAAAAGTACCTCTCCAACTTTCTTGTTGATCTCCTTTACTGGAAGGCTGCTCTGAGGTCTCCCCAGATCCTTCACTTCTCCAGGCTGAACAATCCCACCTTTTTCAGCCTGTCTTCATAGGAGAACTGTTCCAGCCCTCTGATCATCTTCATGGTCCTCCTCTGGATTGCACTGACTGGTCCATATCATTCCCGTTCTGGGGACCCCAGAGGTGTACACAGAACTCCAGGCAGGGTCTCACTGGAGCAGAGTAGAAGAGGAGAAACTCCTCCCTCACCCAGCTGGCCATGCTGCTCTTGATGCAGCCCAGGATACATTTGGCTTTCTGGGCTCCTATCATGCATTGACAGCTCGTGTCCAGATTTTTGTCCACCAACACATCCATGTCCTTCTCAGACCTGTTGTTGATGTTTTCTCCATCCAGCCTGTATTTTTGCTTGGGATTGCCCCAATCTAGTTGCAAAACTTTGCATTTGGCCTTGTTGAACTTCATGAGGTTCACATGGTCCCCTTTTTCAAGCCTGTCCAGGTCCCTTTGCATGGCATCCCTCCCCTCCAGCCTGTCAACTGCAGCACACAGTTTGGTGTCATCAGCAAACCTTCTGAGGATGAATCACATTGTCCATGTCACCAAAACAGACGTTAAACAGTGCTAGTCCCAGTATTGACCCCTGAGAAACACCACTCATCACCGGTCTCCACTTGAACATCGAGCCATTGACTGCAATTCTGCATTTGGCCAACCAACTATAGCACAGTGGGACTATGCTATAGGGATAGTGGAGCCACAACCAACATCAAAAAAGGCTTCAGACACCTGCTCTTACAGAACAACATAACATCACCTCAGAAGGCTACAAGCATCTACTTTTGCCCTCTATTGCTCCTCAGTACAACCTTTTAAACTCTTCATCTTACATGCATTCCACCTGTGTCCTCTCTACCCTTTTGTGGTTGGTCAGTGCACCTCAGCACTCTATGTCTCATCACCTTCAATACTAGACACCTGTCTGACACAGCTGTAGCCCATTGGGGATGAGGCTTGGCCACAGCCCCACTCCCAATTACCACAATCTGTGTGCTTACAACAACCAACCAATTCCTTATTCACTGAGTGGTCCATCCATCAAATCCATATCTAGCAAATTTAGAGACAGGATGCCAAGGGGGACAGTGCCAAATGCTTTGCACAAGTTCAAGTGTATGATGTCAGTCAATCTTCCCTCATCCACCAAGACTGTAACCACATCATAGAAGTCAACCAAATTTGTCAGGCAGGATTTGCTCTCAGTGAAGCCATGTTGACTGTCACCATCTGTAAGGATTTAAGGAGCACAGTTGCTTTGTCTCAAACCCTGTCAAGGCCACAGAAGGAACTTGTCATAAGATAAGCCACCACAGCAGGCTTGAGATAAGCACAGAAGGGAGGAATTTGCAACAGGAAAGTGCTGATTCCATGCCCGGCAGAGGTGAGAGCTGGTTAGCACATCGTGGTTATTGCATCCGGACAAAACTTGCCACTGTGGCAAACTGTGGAAAAGGAAGAAACACTTCATACACATATCATTAGTCAAAAAAAGATAACCTGAAGTTATAGGACAGATGGCATCTGCAACCACCAATCACCACTGAAAGCCCCCAAAATCTTAGAGGAAGAATACTCAGAAGGAGGACATGCCCATCTTGCTTCACATGCAAATGAAGGCACATCCATTCTCACTTGACATATAAATTAGGAATATGCCTCCATATATACACAGAACTTGAACTGTATAAAGGTGGTACCCCAGAATAATGACTCCAACCCCCACCACTGAGAAGCCCAGGGTGAAGAAGCACTAACAGGATGCCACGAGATTCACGGGTGGGAACTGTGTTCTTGATTTCTCTCTCTACCCCCCCCTCCCTGCTCTTTTCTATTTCTTTCTATCTCTCTACCTTACATTTATTATTAAATAAAATCTGTATTGTTGACTTCAGCATAGACTTCAGGTCTTGTTTACACCTTAGCTCAGTCAGAGGCATCTCTCACTTCTGTGATTGTAACACCAATCACATCCTTATTTTCCACATACCTTCATACCTTAGTATAATCTCCAGGAAGATCTGCTCCATGGTATTACCAGGAATAGGGATTCTCAAATATGATGAATAATGGCTTAGCAATTTTATCTGTCAGATTCCTCAGACCTTGCAGATGCATGTCAGCAGGTCCCATGGACTTGTGAACATTCAGGTTCCTTAGGTTCTCAAATTTGAACTCCTACAGTGTGTGGTTCATTCTCCCAGTTTCTGTCTTTGCCTTCTGCAATTTGGACGGTGAAGTTGGAGCACTTGTTGGTGAAAACTGAGGGAAACAAATAATTGATTACCTCAGCCTTCTTCATATCTCAGGTAATCAGGCTTCCCATTTCCTTCCAGGGAGGATGCATATTTTCCATAGTCTTCTTTTTATCGTTCCTCTAGAAGCTTCGCTTGCTGCTTTGCTGCTTTGCTTCGCTTTGCTGTTCCTGACCAGGTTTTATTCTATCAGGGTTTTAGCTTTCCTGCTTCATCTAGTCCTCAACTTCCTCACAATAAATATATATCTGCTGACTCTTGAAAGAAATTTTTCAGTATAAAATACCAGGTATGACTGTTATTCACAAATATCTATAACCATGAAAATTATTTGGCTTTCTAAATTTTTAAAGTTTAAGAGACATTGCAATTCAAACTGACTAAAATCACATGAGTAAGACTAAGGAAATAAATCAAGCCTAGAAAACAGAGATGCAAAAGAACACCTCAGTCCTGCAATTCATTCACAGAAAATATGCTTCTTTCCCTAATCATTTGGTTCAGTATAATCAATAAGATCCAAGTGACAGGAACTAATAAGAGATGAAAACAGGGTGTGACCTTTTAGCTTCCCTTCAGCATACTTAATTATAATTTTAAGGTAAAATCCCCAAACACTTGCACTTAATGAACTGTTTGTGTGAAAAATAGCAGATCTGGTTGAGAAATTCCCAATAAAGCCACTCCAGTATGAAAAAGATGATAGGTCTTCTAAATACTTCTCAGAAATATTTTCTACAGACTTTTACCAAATACTCTTCCAACTCACCCGGAGGACTAAATGGCTTACAGAATACATTACACCAAGGAGACACTGCAACATTTGCTGCATCATGACGTGGATCCTCTGTCCTTGTTGCAAAGGCAGGTGGAAAGTGTGATGTACATGGAGATGCACTTGGAGGTGGGCTCCAGGACTTGGAATCTTCCTGCTTCATCAGAGTACTTAACAGTTTGTCCCTGCTCCAGGAAAACTGGAGAAGTGAAGGAAGTTGACTTACCCTTACACTATTGTCTGCATTAGAAGTCCAACTGATTTGCTCCAGTAAAACTAGGAAAAAATTACTACCCTGCTACAGGAATTTTACAAATTATAATCACTTTTTCCAAATGACAACAAAAATCTTTCAGTGGACATTATAGAATGGAAATTGCCAGGATAGCCACCTCTAAAATGTATTATTGCTATTCAGGGCAGGACTAACAATGCCTGTAAGAGGATGTAACAGTAGAAGTTGCCTTAGGTCTAGATCCTCCCTCATAAGAAAGGACAGTGGGAAGTGTTTGATGTTGCTCTAAGTTAATGCTCCTTTGTTGTCAAGGTGACCATAAGTATCCCTAGATCACATCAGTCATCCAATGAGATTTTGTTCTCTCTCCTCCCAGCATGACATTTTTGCTCCTAGTTTCAATATCTTTTGATGTGTTTGACTAGCTCAGAAACTCCCTTTTCCTCCCCTGCTCACCAAAGGTCTCCCATTTTTCACAGCCACATTGGAATGGAAATTTCCCTAAAGGCTTTAAGCCTGGAAATCCTTATCATTGCTTTTGGTCTGCTTGATCTCCATTAGTACCACTTGTGGCACATGAATAAAAATAGGCATCAAAAGATAGGAAAAGAATTCCCATCAGACTGGGAGGAAGGGAAAATTCCCTCCTGAGCATACAGACCTTCTCCATGACAATGTCCCTTCTCATTTCGGTATCTAGGCTCAGGTAGCTGCTCAGAGAGCATGTAAAACCCAGCAAAAAGAACAGAAACCCTTGTTTGTATTCAGGAGGATGCATGTCACTGCTTTAAAAAGACAGATAAACCTCACTTAGGTTAAATTTACTCTTCCCAGAAGTTAGATCATGTAGCTATATTGCACAGGATATATTTGCCTGAGAGCTGTGAAATTAAGCTATCATATAAAACAGGAAAGAGCCATTTATAGTTTCTTGAAATACACCTAGTGTTACAAGCTCTAAACATTCTTTTTGAGAGTAACATGTAATACTATTTATTCAAAAGCACTCAAATTAGAATGACATTTCTTTGATACACATATATTGATTGTACTAAAACAAATGAACGCACAGACCTCTGAATAATATATTGTGGTTTAAATAATTGAAATAGGGCAGGAATTCATGCAGCTTTCTAAAATATATTTGATGTAGCTGACTCAATAAAATATGATTGTATAAAGACTGTCTTGAAAGTTACTCTAGGAAGAAAAAAGAAAGTGAGTTTGAGCAGCAGAGCACAACAGACTTGCATGTGGGAGTACAATAGATGATGTCCTTGGCACCAGCCCTTCTTTTACAGTACCATTGCCTCCCCTTCTCTTGTCTATTGTTCTTATTTCTACTTTTTTTCCCATTTTTTACCCTTTTCCTTTACTAGTTCCCTGTTATCAAACGGTGTTCTTATCACCAGTAGATCTCTTACCTTTTTCAATAATTCTGTTACAGAAGGGCATCTATAATTTAATTACCCCCAGAAGTAGCATTTATCAGGTTAGTGCCAGCCAGAGCTCTCCATAAAGCTCTTTCATGTGTCTAGGGCTTAATCATCAGGTTTTTATATACTTTGCAGCATTTTAGAATAAAAGTCTGTTCAATAATAAAAATACCAGCCACATTACAGCAGCCAAACTCAGTGCCAGAGAGCATCCCTGGTACTGTCAGTGTGGCAATTCTAATAAATCCTTGTGCTAGACTGAAATTTCAGCTGATATTAGTGCTTGACTAACACTGAACTACTTACTCAGGGCCCCAATGTAACTAAAGAACCCAAGATAGGAATCTGTAAAAGCTAACTCACCCCATCTTTCTTACACAATCACCTGAGGAAATGACAAATTTAAGGTTAGAAGTACCTAATCTCTTTCCATTGATGACTGTGTAGGTGATTAATTGCATATATCTAATGAACACATCCTGCTCTTCAGTGTTACACATAATAGCTACACTATGCCTTGCAAAATTTACTTGCAGACTTGATTTTTAAAATCCCAGATTTCCAGAGACTTTTAAAGTTTACTTTTTAATTTATTCTTGAATTCATGCTAATCTATATATTAGGAAGGAACATGTTCAGTTACAAAACTGAATCACCTAGATGCTTCGGCATATGTCTAGCTTTGGGCACAGAAATACTTCCTTAGATTTCATCATGACGGCTAACTCATCAAAACGCATATGAAAATGACTAAATTTAACCTGGAGAAGTTTAAAATAGCCAAAGGGCTTATTAAAAAATTTAAAGTGAAATGCCATAAGCTGAACCCAGAGACTTCTGATTTAACTAAGCACCAAACTCTCCACGGTGCATGTGAAAGTGTTCTGCCAGACAAAAGGGTGTGCAAGAGAGAGCAGTCACAGGTTTGGGTACCTGGGTTATGGTAGAAATATTGTGGACACTACCAAATGATCACATGCAGAGCAATAATATGCAAAAGCATAACACAGAAATAGAATGGGTTCAAAACTGTAAATTTAGTAGTTCTTATGGCCCAATAAGATCTTTAGGATCCAGCCATTTATATTTTTAGGCTTTTTTCCTGAAATAGCAACAGTTAGATATAATGCAAATACAGCTTTTCAGGTGCTCTCCTCTCTTCCAAAGCAGGTGTGCAAAAGAGAAAAAACCCCACCATATTGGATTTTTGACCAAGTTAAGTGAAATACCAACACTGATGTCTAGAAAAGGTATAACGCAGTTAGAGACATGTAATGGTAAAATGTGTAGCTTTTGCATTATTCCGAAGGTTGCTATTGTAGTACTCTAGATCTGTAAGGTAGATACATAAAAACAAATTTAGATACAATAATGGATCCCTCCAGTGAAGCTCATACTCATTCCATGTATCACATGTGCTGTTTTGTTACTCTGCTTTTTGTAGTCAGGCAATAAATCTTTGCATCCCCTATGGCTGGAGCAATCTGAAGTCTGGCGTATAAATATTGCTTGTCCACCCGCAATTATTGGTGTAACAGTACGAATTGGAAACAATTCTAATTGCTAAGAATAATTCACCAGCCTCTTTTTATTTCTAGACATTAAATCTTGCCTTCCCTGTTTCCCAGGAATAAAATGAAGCGATTTAAATCAATAAAACAAGAAGGACACACACTGGGAGCCTAATATAATTTAATCTGTGTTTTGAAAACATATTGGAGTGAGAGTAAGGAACAAGATATTCTGCTTTTTGCTGAGCAAGTGCTGCATTTTCTTTGGCATTGTGAGAAATCTGTGGAAAAATGTGAAAAATATTCAGGTTGTAAAAATGTAATTCTTATTTTCAAATCAAGTCTGATAGAAGTTAGTTAATGTAGTTCCAAGAAAAAATTGAAAGATTATCCTGAACACGTACTTAAAAGTGTAAAAATATTCCAAGAATCACATCTACACTGTTTGTACAGTGCTGCCATCCACTGAATTACAAGAAACTCACATTTGTTAATTTTCAGCATTTATGAGTATTTTTCTCCTGGTGAAGTTAAAAACATTAAATTTCTTAAAGGGTCTTATCAATTTTATTTTCAGAACAAAAACTGCTGTCTCAAAGTACGGTATCAAAGAGAACATTTGGTGGCATGAATGTTTGATTAGAAGCCTTTGGATGGTACCCTTGGAGATGCAGACTCTCAACAACAGTCATAAAATATGTATTCAGTGACCTAAAAGGCTTGAAAGATACAAAATGTGCTTTTAGAACTTGTGACCAAATGAAAAAAATCACAGCTTTGCATTCTATCCAGTCACCAATAAGTGACACAGACAGGCAGCCATGCACGGGGGAAGGCAAAGTGAGTGGGGAAAGGATGAGGAATAATATAAGGAGAAAAAGAGCAGAGAGGGGGGATGTGATTGAGAAATGGTAGAATCTTCCTTAGGGAAGATTTTCTTAAAACCTAATTTTTTTTTCTATCCACCCTCACAGAAAAAAAAGAGACTGCGCCCACTACTTCCTCTGAACTTACATTTCTGCCCTTTTTGTAAACATCATTGAGTTCAGGCGCTGTTTATCTACAGTAGTTTTTGCTAGCCCGATGCAATTGCTCTACACTGCCCTAGGAAAGGATGTGAGGGCAATGCAGGGCACATCTCCACCAGGCTCAAGTCGCAGTGCTCACAGGGGAAATTCAGCTGTGTAAATGGATACTGCTTTACCTATGCCAAAAATAAATGGAAAGAGATTCAAATTTTCAGAGACTCCATTCTGTATTGCTGATAAACCATCATATCCATTCCAGTGAGTCAAAATGGACTCTTCAGGAATGCTAATGATTAAATTTTTAAATGGCACAGCTAGCAGCCTAACCTCCTTGCATGTGGACTTAGAAGAATTCTCATCAGGAAAAACACAGAAAAAACTATTAAAGCCAGTTGACCAGATGTTCTAGGTTGTCCCCGTGAGATTTGCTTTCTGAACCACATTGACAATCTTTTCTATGGAGTGTTATTTATAATGTAATTGCTATTGATTTATCTCTCTATTCAATTATTTTCATTACCTCTGATCTGTTTAAAATACAAAAAAGTAGTGTTACAGAAAACAGAGGGCAGAACATGATGCTACTTGCTTGTCAGTAAATACACACCTACTAGCCCTGTAAATATTAAGGATTCTGCCTGAGAAAACAAATACAATTTGCCCTTTTCAAACCCAAACTATGTGTCTGAGCTGTCAGAATCTTCAGGTACAATGGATGGAATTCATCTGCTTTCAGCTATCTGAGGGTTAAAAACAGTCTGAGGTAATTTCTTACATTCTTTCAATAAGCAAAGAAAAGAGAGAAAATCTTAGGCCAGGATGAACAGTCCTCTGCAGTCTGAGAAGCACTTCCCTAAAAATTGCATGGAAGACCCAGGTAAAGAAAATTGATGGACAGCTCCATTAACTTCAGTAGGCATTTTAAAAATATTCACTTGTTAAAAATGAGTCTTGCATAACTCCTGTCAAAGTTTAAATTCCTGAGTTCAGAATAAATACTTAAAGCCTTAAACCTTATAGTTACCTGTCTAAAGGAACTATAATGGGCTTAGGATTTTCTGTACAAGTGTGTGCTTGCTCTTCATTCTGGATCACAGGACTAAGACTGAAGTAACAAGCCTGAAACAAACAACAGCTTTTGTACAGCTTTTTGATTAGAAGTCTCAGACTCATGGTGAGTCTTTGTACTCAAGAAGAGCTGAAAGACTAACATTCCTTACTATTAACTTGATTTTTAAAAAAAGCTTCAATGTGCTACCTGAAGATACTAAGTCAGGTAATTTTGTTCCATGAAAACAAGTTTTTTATTTTTTATCTCTAGATCTGATCTGAAACAGAAATAACTACTTGAATAACTACCTTGAAAACAAAGGAAAAATGTTTTCACACTCCAGATTCCCACTTTAATCCCACCTTGGAATGTAAATTAAAAGGAACAAATTTCTGAAAACAGATAATCAGCTGCCAGATGCAGTATCTGCTCTTCAGGCATCTTTTATAGAGGAATTGTTCTGCTCAATATCACAGAAGACCTGTGAAAAACATAAGCATGATGGGACAAGTCACTAACTACCTGATTGATACCAGTCATTTTTAGACAGGCATTTAGAGGGCATTATCATTCACTAGTGTGGAGTTGTATCACAATAACAAGCACCAATTTAGGCACAGTGACATTATCTTACTAAAACATTTTAACAAAAACAAAAATCATGCCATCAAGATATGTGGGGACAAAATCCATCCTATTTCTGGGTGGCAAGGGGATCCCAGCAGCTGAAAACTGAAGTGACCCTGACTGGGAATGAATGGCAAAAAAACCTCATTGTGACTGGGCTAGAGGCACCAGGTATCCTTGGCATAAATTAGCTTGGGAGAGGGTATTTCAAAGACCCAAAAGGGCATTGTTGGGCTTTTGGGATAGCTGCTGCGAACACATGAGAAATTAGACAGCTAAATACCTTGCCTAGCCTCATAGAGGACCCCTCACTGTGGGACAGCTGAGGTTTGAAGAACAACAGATACTGATTGCTACCACAACAAAGCACCATCAATGCTGCACCAACTGGGATTCCATCACCCCCATTCATGACATGATTTGTGGACTAGAGAGCCAGGAAGTAGACAGCCAGACTTGCTCACCCTTTAGGAGTCCTATATGGCCAGTACGTAAGTCCAAGGGGGAATGGAGACTGGCAGTGGCCTGGATGAAATCACACCACCTCTAAGTGCTGCTGTGCCAGACATGCTGGAGCTTCAGTACAAACTGGAGTCCAAGACAGTAAAATGGTGCCACTATTGACATTGTCAATGTGTTTTTCTCCATTCCTTTGGCAGCAGAGTACAGGCCACAGCAGATGTTTACACAGAGGGGTGTGCCCAGCTGCCCAAGGGGTAGAAACACAATACCACTATTTGCCATGGACTGATCCAAGCTGCACTGGAAAAGGATGAGGCTCAGAGGTGATTGGCACTGAAGCACAGCTCCTCCTGGCACCCTGACTGCCAGTGCTGGGCTGGATGCTCAAAGGGAAAGTCCCCTCTGCACGTCATGCCACTGATACCACATGGAGCAATTGGATCTCTCTGATCACACAGTAAGCTCAAATAGGAAATCCCAATTGCTCAAGGGTCTTGAAAGTCATCACCAACTGGCCTGAAGGCAAAAATTTGGATAACCATCAGAAGAGTGAATAATCATCAGAGATCCACCATATAATCAGCTACCAGAAAATGAAAAGTGATACCCTCTTCACTGCTGGCTTCTACCATATCACAGAGATACACTGAAAATGGAAAGGTGCTATATGGAGCCCTATGCAGCAAGTCACAGTAGTTATTGAAGGACAAGGTGGATCAGGTTGGGTTGCAGAGCTGAAAAATGTCCAGCTGGCTTTAGATATCACTGAACAAGAGAAATGTCTGGCATTCTCCTTCTACTCTGACTCCTGGATGGTAGCAAATGCTCCATGGGTATGGCTGCACCAATCAAAAAAATCTAATTGGCAGTGCAGAGGAAAATCCATTTATGCTGCTGATTGTGGCAAGACATAGCTGTCTGGGTAGAGAAGTTGACAATGAAAGAAGGTCCTGTAAACACACATGTAGATTTGGGCTACTGAAGAGCATTGCAACAATGGACAGGTGGATCAAGATGCCAAGACTAAGGTGTCTCAGGTTAATCTGGACTGGCAACATAAGGGTGAATTATTTCTGGCTCAATGGGCCCATGACACCTCAGGCCATGAGGGAAGAAATGTAACATACAGATGGGCTCATGACTGAGAGGTGTACTTAACCATGGACACTCCACCCCAGGCCATCCATGATTGCTAAACGTGCTGCAGTGAAGCAGGCCAAGGAGGTAAAGCCCCTGTGGTAGGGGCGGTGATGGTTGAAATACAAATATGGGGAGGCCTGGCATATTGATTTCATCACACTCTCACAAACCTGCCAAGACAAGCACTGTGTGCTTACAGTGGTGGAAACAATCATTGCATGGCTGAAGATGCAGCCTGTGCCTCAAGCCACCGCCCAGAACACCATCTGGTGTCTTGAAAAACAAATCCTGTGACAGCATGGCACACCAGAAAGAACTGAGTTGGACAATGGGACTCATTTCAAAAACATCATAGACACCTGGACCAGAGAGCATGGGACTGAGAAGGTGTGTCATATTACCATGCACCAACCTCTGGAAAAATTGAGCGGTCCAATGGACTTCTAAGAACTACATTGAAAACTGTGGATGATGGGACCTTCAGACATTGGCTCTACACTCAGCAAAGGCCTCTACCAATCAAGCTGACCCTGCCCAGTCAAAACATCCACCTACAATAAAAGGGGATAAATTCCCCATGGTGCATATGAGGAATATTTCAGGGAATTTTGGATTAGTCTTGCCTCAAGCAAAGGCAAACCCATCCATGGGACTGTTTTTGCTCAAAGACCTCTTGCACTTGATGGATAAAGCAGAGGGACAGGGAAGTACAATGTACCTCAAGGGGATTTGATTTTTTTTTGGGTGAGAACAGTCTGCAATGCGGAATTGTATATTTAATATTGGTTGCTGAATTGCAATGCCACTGCGTGCCATAATTACCATGGACAATGAATATGGACTGCTCCAGATACACCAGTTGTGAGCTCCTGATGCAGCAGCTTATGGGTTTTCATTTTAAAGGAAGCACTAAATTAAGGAACACCATTCCTAAACCACAGCACTCATGAACCCAGATATTTTCTGAAGCACGTTAATGTTCACTGGCGGCAGCACAGGACTTCCCAGTAATGTGAACAGCTCAGGCTGTGGTAAGTTCACTTCCACCTCTGCCATCTGCCATGGTCTGTGGCCCATGAGGAGCAAGAGTGAGCTGTGCCATGAGTCTGGGTGCAGATGTTCCACAGAGGTGTAATGACAGCAGATGTGGATCCAGGCTGCTGATTCTGTACTTACTCAGGTGTGAGATCCAAAGGACACATCACCCTCTGAGCTGAACTGCAGAAGGCAGACTGCCTTTGTCTAATGTCAAATATTTAATGTGTTTAGTTCATGTGTGATGGCTGGTTTGGGAAACAGATTTTCTAACCTTACATGCCTTGAGAAAGCTGCCTGAAACACCATGCATGGCTCGTATCTGTCTTGCCAAATGATTTGGCAGGACACAGATCTGGGGCTAATGGTGGTCAAATGATGTCAGACTAGGAGACTTGTAATAAAGCATCACAGAAAGAGAACAATATTTGTTGCCAGATGACCTTTAGGTGAATTTTCTCTTTTGCTCTTTTTGCCTCAGTTCTGTCACAGCAATCATTTGGCAGAAATTTTGCCAGGAAAAAGAAATAAGAAAAGAATGTCTTGCTATCAATACCAGAGAATACACACTTCATAAATAATAATGTAATTTTCCATGTATTACTCTGAACACATGCAAAGTTGAGTAAAAGAGTCTAAAAGAGGTAGCCTTTTTTTCATGGTGGAGGAAAAATTAAGTTTTTGAAATAATTCAGTTCACAGCTGGTTTTTCACTTTCTTACACAGTTTTTTTATGCATAATTTTGAGTGACTACAATAACTCATTTGTAGAAAAATCACATTGTTCTCTTCCATAATTGCAACAGGCAACAGCCTACTATATTTCCTGTTAGTCTGAGAGGGAGGTAACTTACTATATGGACTAATTCGTTAATTAGGTTGAAAACATTACTCATCTAACCTCAGCAAATGTAAAGTAGATTCTGTGCGTAAAAAATGGAATACTATTTTGCTCCTGCATAATATTGTGCATCTGTACTTCTCAAGAAAGGAATAATGCCCATTTAATAATATTCTGTTTTCTTGGAGCCCACACTTCCTGTGAAAGAGCACTGGGATTCCTTATTCCAGAAGGCCTTGTGCTCTAGGCTGAGACAAAGCAAAACCTCCTGTCTTGCAAGGAGAAAGACTCAGTGTAATAATGTCTATCTTTACATGAATCATTCAGCACAGATTTTGGATAATGTCCCCTAACCTGAAACATGCACTGCAGACCTGTTATTTCATTATTAGACCAAATCTTAGGAGAAAACATAAATAAAGGGAATATTTTTTCAGCATGCAGGAACTAGAATGGTGTCCAAGTTGGAAATCTGGATGAACTTTACACTGCAAATACATACTCACACATTGGGGTTTTCTTTCTCTTTTTGTGTCACTGTTATTTATTTTAATTCATTATTTTCTAAGCTAATTTACACTTTTAGCCTTATTTCCTCTATGGCTTAGGTCTAATAAGACCTCTTTTTCACCTGTATACAGAATACATCAGACCAAATATTGCTATTGCTGGATTATTTATCTCTCTGCTTCCTTTTTTGGCTCTGCTTTTCTCATCAGTTATCTCCTTTCTTTGCATATGGTCTGTATGGACATTTGGATTTTCTGGACATTTCATTTATATTTTTACTGGTCTGCCAAAAGAAGCAAGAACCAAGTTCTCAAATAAACACAGAGTTTATTCACACTAACACCATCCCTTGCCATATTTTTGGTCTGTCCCCTTAGCACTCTCACAGGCAACACCTGGGGTAGCTTAGGGCTTGTAAAAGTCAGAAACCATTCAAAGGAGGCACGAAGGACCAACCATTCTGTTCTAGAAGAGGAAAGAATTTGGCTGTATGGATATAAACTGTGTGGTCCTACCTGCCATCAGAAGCAGAGAATGAGACTGACCCCTCTGGTTTCATTAGTATACACATTGCCTAAGGGTCAGCATCCTTCCTCACTGCCCGACTGGATTTGAGCTTGTACAGCTCCTCTACACTTTATTTTTATCTCTGAAGCCTTCTAGCTAACTCTTGCTTAGTATTTAATGCATGCTTCTTTTTCATTTTGCTATTGTCTTTTGTGTCAGAAGAGCTTTTGTTAAAATCTCCAATTAGATGTATACATGAAAAAGACATCCCGGCCCTACAGCACATTAAACAGTATAAACACTGTCATCCAAGTCACTCATCATTGAAGTAAAAAATGAAGGTCTGTAAGAAAAGATAAGTGCCATTAGTTGCTATGAAAAAGACAATTTATCTTCACTCTAAATGTCTATAGGTGAATCTTTGCATGCTTGCAGTGTTACTTTTAAAGAATAAGAGTTGTGCTCCAATTTTACTCTACTTTCAGCTTAGTTAAGCTCAGCCTTGATTTCTCCAACTATCTATTATATTCCCCAGCATTCACTTGGGCAAGCAGTTTTCAACTACCTCTGTAACCTGTTTCAATATCATGTTAAATGCAATTCATTCAAATAATATTTTATCTGTATTATCAAGATATTTTTATGAGTACACTTTTCATTCTTGCTTAGCCTTAACCTTTTCTTTTAAAATTAATGAGGGTTTTTCTTTAATTGCACTGGTCAAATTCAATCCTGATATTCTTCTCTTTTATCAGAAATTTTAAACAATTGATAATATGAGTAGGATGAAGATTGGTATTTCATTCTATCTGTGTTAGTGAAAGGACAATACTACTGATAACAATGCCTGCAATATATATCACTATGCAATGGGCTTCCCACTGTTATTACAAATTGCTAAATTACAAATTCTGATACAGTTCCTACAAGCAGAATCCTAATCTGATATCTTGCTTATAGTCTTCTCCATGATTAATCTGAGCAGTTCAGTAAAGCCAACACAGATACACATAATGCATCAAAAACACTCTAATGAATTATAAGACAGTCTTTTGTTGATGTACAGTGAGGTAGAAAATGGCTATTAATGCTGTACACTGTGTCATGGTAATTTAAATATCCAACTCCACATCTACATATGTGCCTAGAAGTGTAAGTGTACTGCTCAATAAAGCTTTCTTTGCTTTTCTAGTTTATCATCTTCACATATTCAGTTCTGACCATCTTTCATCTGCTTTTAAAGTAAGCTCTCATTTGCTTGTTTATTTCTGTACCCTACCAAGTATGAAACAGCAACTGAAGTACTCTCTCTGAAATCTGAGCCTTTTCATTTTCTGCATGAAAACTTTTCTTCTTTCATATTCCCCTGGAAGCGAACCATAGAAACTCTTTTAGTTTCAAACCTAGTACGGTTATATCAAGTGGAGGCTTTTTATGGGGACCTGGACTCACAAGTATCTGTGTCTGTACTGTGAACAAAAATATTTTTGCTTATTTTCTTGTTTCTTATTATTTCTCCTGTCATATAGTCAGCTTCTAATTTACCTTTAGAAAATGAGAACATAAGATTAAAAAATTTAGGAAAGATCTGGGAAAGGTTCCAGCATGTGGTCAGTCAGCATCTTCAATTAGGTAAAGTCTCAATTTAGGTATGATCTCACATCATGTTTGGAGCAGAGAGCACAGTCAACAAAGTCAGTCAGCAGGATAGCTGAGGATAATCTTACTCCCAAAATCTCTTCAAAGTTCGAGCGTGTCTTTAGCAGACTATGACTCATGGCCCACATGCCCTCTAGAACAGGGGATGAATTCTTTGGCTGCAAATGATGGCTTGACAGCAGTGAAACTGTTGCCTACACTTCAAATAATAACTACATCTTAGAATTCTTCATTAGAAAATAAGACAAAATAATTCAGTTTATACCCTCCCTACAAACCACCATCTTAAACCATTCCTCAATAGTGGATATTTTAATTTATACTCTGAGCTCTGTGTAGTCTAGGCAGAGGTACAGATATGTGGTGAAGCAGGGAGGGTTGGTCTTGGGTGACCAAAATGATAAACAGTATTTTAAACACAACTATCTTGTTAAAATCCTAGATACCATATTTGCCAAATGTATGCTACTGTGCAGAAATGTGGATTAGTCACTGGGTCACAAGATTTGCAAAAGACTGGCTGTTATTCCCTCATTGGATGACACATTTGTGATGAGGGGGTTCTCAATACTATTTCCATTACTAATCAAATATATAGGTCTAAATCTACATAATGCTCATAAAGGGCATAAAACTGGTCTCCATAATTGTCATCCCTTCCACATAATTCCTCTGGACCCAATGGATCTCATATTTCTGCTTCTGTTCTGGCTCCTTCTGGAGAAGAGAAAAAGGGGCTCAATTTATAATAAAATTCTTATTAGGAAATCAGTAGGAAATCGTCTTCCCATATCCTAAATGTAAGCCTTTATCACCAGCCTAGTTTATAGCTTACAAGACAGATGTCTGCTTCCTGCTTTTAAAGCTGCAGAAATCCACCTTCAGCAGAGAAGTCCAGCTGAAACTGAAGAAAGGATCACATCTCTTCCACTCAATGAGGTACACACGCATCAGAGGCAAACAGGACCTAGAATCATAGGAATAAAATCATAGAAGAGAATCATGGAATTATTTAGGTTAGAAAAGACCTCTAAGACCACCAAGTCCAATTGCAAACCCAGCACTGCCAAGTCCACACTAAACAGTGTCCCTGAGTGCCTCACCCACACATCTTTTATCCACCTCCAGGGGATGCCACCACTTCCTTGGGCAGCCTGTTCCAATGCTTAACAATCTTCTCTGTGAAGAAATTTTCCCTAATATCCAATCTAAATTGTTGGAGTTTAGGGTATAGAGAATGTTTCTTTGTTTGTTTTGGGAAGCTTTGATCTTCAGTAGAACACTGCTTTTAACTTTTGTTTTTGAGACAAATTACTAAAGCTTTGAGATGAGTTAGAATTTATGAGTGTATGAATTAGATAGTAGTATGTAGTAATGTAGTTTATCACAGAGTGAGAAATTTAGAGTTTTAAAATTTAATATGAGACTAGATAGGAAGTAAAATAGAAGATTTTGGGTGTTGTTTCATCTCTTGTTTTCCTTCAGTTCCATTTTCTGTAGTATTAGTAGCATAAAATTATTACTTAGAGAAAGCAGTGTTACATGAGTAGATTAATAAGTTATTAGTAGAATAGTAAAAACAAAGTACATTTTAGAAAGCAATTGAACTAAACACCTTTAGAAGACCTTGAATCTAAGTACCAACTCTCCATTTTGTACCTTGCTTCTTGTACGCTAAGTCTGGTGTGTAAACAGCTACTACTATTACTAAATTTTTAATAAGAGAAAAATAAACAACAAACTGAAAACTGAAAAAGCAAGAGTCCTACTCGTTTTTCATCCCTAGCACAAAGCTCACAAGGAAACCCCCTCCAAAGAGCCCAGGAAGAGGGTTGCCACTCTTGTCAATTCCACCAAAAACCCAACAACTGGTACCCTGCTGGTCATACTGTGTTTGATGCACTAGAAGTTGTTGAGTGCATGTCACTATTTGAGATGGCCATGACAGTTACCCTCTGATAAAGTTTTTTTTCTGTTGTTCCAAACTTCCAGTGTAATTTACAGTTCCCTGGTTAAGCCTTTGATCTTAAAGAAAGGACAAGAACTATTCCCCTCACATTGGTTTCAGCAAATCAAAATATGAAATGAGACTGTTGATTTCAGCTTCCAACTAAATGGCTAAAAGTTCTCTATCAATGGGGAATATCCCAAATTTATACAGGCAGCAGATGCAGCAGTTACATTAATAATACTCCTCAAGCTGACAATGATGAAATAAAAGCATGGGAAAAATACTTCACCCCTGGAGATGTTGGAAAGGACATCATCTGACAAAGCATCAGAAACAAACTGAATATAAATACGTGATTTTAACACATTTTTAAGATATGTGATTTTAACTGAATATAAATATGTGATTTTAGCACAATATAAATATGTGATTTTAACACCTTCACCGTTATAACCAAAGAAACAGTTTTATACTGCATAATTTTCTTTTGATTTTACCTTTTCCTTTTTAAGGAAATTAAAAGCTAGGCATTTCAGAACTGTGACAATAAGTCATTTAAAGAGCTTTGACCATTAGTGTACTTCCTACTGTACTTGGCTGATTAGATCTTTGGCAGGAGTACTAAAGCCATTTCAGGAAGAAAAAAGACCAGGCTACCTTAAGCTCTTTTTGCATTTATCATAGTTTATTTTTTCCTAGTACAAAATTAGAAGAAAATTATAATATAAAATTATAATAGAACTATATCAGTTTTGTTTGTTAATGATATTTAATTAAAACAAAGCCAAGCTTCTCATCTAAATAAGGAGAAAGGAGGTTTTTGTTGAGCAAAATATGTTCAATTCAGAGCTCTCTGAATTTGGTTTCTTTTTATCAAAGGGAAATTAAACTCCAAATAGCCAATGTGAAAATATTTCTGAATGCACATATATACCTGAAAAATTATGCACTTCTTTGTGCCTAGAAGACCTCAGGAATATGCTTAATGGGACATTTGCTCTTGCCAAAGACTTGCAGATTTTAAATGGCAGTGCTCAGTCAGTTGCAGCTAAATATGTTAGGGGAAAGACCTGACACTAGAGTTTGCTTACTGAGAAGATAACAAGCAACTTCTCAGTGCAATAACTTGATTTTTTTCTGGGTTTTTTGCCTTTCTGATTCACTGCATAGCTGAATGAAATGGCACTAGTTGATTGTATTTGAGGAGATATGAGGAGATGCTATGTGTCCTATTGAAGATAAACAGCACTGAGGGCTACCAGAAAGGTAGCTCACCTACTTTCACTGAGATTTTTTGCATGCTCATTAGAAACTGGCTTTTAGTTCCTTAAAAAGAGAGTTCTCAGTAATCTATTTCTGAAGTCAGTCAAGTAACAAACTAACTGTTACTATCTGATCAGAGGTACGGCATGCCTATGCTGCTTCTGTTTTTAATTATCAACTTAAGTATTTTAAGACTGGTCTGCAACAAGTTTGCTCATGTGATGAGTTACAGTCCAGACGTGCAAAAGGAGTGTAGGATGAATTTTGCTAAACTTTAAGATTCTCCTTTAATTTCAGCTTCTCAATTCTGGCAGGATACTCTGTATCTGCTCATTCAGAGCAGCTGCTGCATGCTGCAGTTTTCAGTTCAGAGGGGATGTTCAGCTCCTGGCTGGCCCAGAAGAAGATGAGCTGGCATTCTGCTTCCTATGGAACAGACCTCAGCAATATTACCCAGCAGATCTGGATGAAAATTAACCACTGAGCTTCAAGCTAAGGTTTATGGGAAGAGTCACAGAAAGTGCTGATGAGGCTACACTGAAGCATAACATCATGGCACTCTCTACAGAACATTAAGGTTAATTATCTCCTAAGTGCATGCTAAACCCTATTTGCTTTCTTCAGAAGTTCAGTTTAAGCAGCCATAAATTTATTCTTAAATTCTAATGTAAAGATGTTTCTTGATCTTGGCCTTAGGAGAAATTGCCTTATTCATAAAATCCATTAAGGTCGCAACATCAAAGCAATACAAGCAATAATGTCATTAGATAATAATGGGAATCATGTGAAGAAATATACTAGAAGTGCCCAGCCTAAGACTTTACAAATCTTTATTGCAGCATTCCTGAGAAAGAGTGAAAAGACCACAGGTGAAATGGGGTCAGAAGTACATGAGTTTTGCCCCACAAATCTTTTTAGTGACTTTCACTACTTTCATATTCTAGCGAGCCTTCATTTCACACTACCCAGTACAGAGGGGAAATATTTTGTAAGTGACACCAGAAGCACTGTTAATGTGTAGAAACACAGGACATTACAAGAAAGGAAGTTAATTTCTCTCTTCAATTGGTTCTAGGTTCAGAGGTCCCCTGATCGTCCCTATAGACATCATCCAAGTAAAGCAAACAGAATATTTCCTCCGGAAATAAAAGAAACAACATTCTATCTCTGTGTCTTAGCTGGAAAAAAATCACAAATGAGAGGTAATTCAAAGGAGAAAATAATTTTATTCTTCAGACAGAATAATCTGTCTCTGGTTTAATACGAATTTACCATTGGTGTGACTGCTAGGTGTGGAAAGGATGTCCTGCAAAGAACCGCAGACCCCAGCTATCTTCCAAATATTTAGAGCTAGAAATGTTCAGGTATTCTTATCATTTTTCAGTAGAAAAGTCCTGAAAAACCCCTGCATTGTGATGACTATAATTTGCCTCTTCCCTACAGAAATATAAAGAGCAATAAACATGTGGGAATGCATGGTCTCACTAAGGAGGCTTTGTTTTTTTTTTTCTCCCAGGTGTTTAAATATTCAACATAAATCTTACTAAAATTTTTCATTATACCTTTCTGATCCAACTTTGTCTGTTTCCTGAATCCCACATTTTTGAAATGGTCTTTCAATAATTAATCTTTAAGATATTTTTAGGACCTGGAATATTTTTAGTAAGCAAATTAATTACACATTTACAATAGAAATATTCTGGAGTTCTGACACATGTAATTAGAGATAGCCTTTGAGCTATATGCACTTATATGCAGGATGTGGCTTTATCTTTGAGTTCCTGTGAGGCTGGTTACTAAAAAAATACTGTACATCTTATTAATGAGTCTCATACTGGGCTAAACTGAAACCTGTACTAAGAATGACATTATTATTTGAAATATTAATTCCATTACTATGGAACTTTACCCTCCTGAATCCTTCATGCTTGAGAAATATCTGCTGGCAGTAAATACATTCCACTTAGAGAAACTAGATTTGACCTTGCAGTACCCTGCAAATGTACCAAAGGTGCTTTCTTCTTCTTGCTCAATTAAATAAGGCTTCAAGCACTTGCTGTCACCTCTGTGTTTGTTTCTTACCAGTTAAAGTGTTCTTGCTGCATGAAGATTCACATCTGTGAGAGCAGCTGAGAAAATGATTTATTTTTATCTCCCTGTGATCATAAATACTTCAATTAATACTATGAATTAAGCAGGCCCCTCTACCTTTCCCATAACAGTTGTTTCCCCCCAGAGGGAAACATCTCTTGCTGCCTCATCTCTTGCTGAGGGGATTTTTCCTGACTCCAGTGTCATATCAAACATTTTGCAGTCTTTAAATAAACTTCTCTTTTGTTCCTTGTGTGAAACCTAGATAATGTTGATTTTGCTCCAAAACATCAAAATATGAAAGTCTGTCTATCTTGTTTCATTATCTGCTTATTTGTAATAGCTGAAATACATAAAACCTATTCCTTAGATTAGCCCCTATTTTTTGTGTTGGCATCTTGCAGCCATAGGCACTTTCTGTTCTGTACAAAGTCCAAATTGCCAAGACAAAATGGTGCTAGAAATTCTTCTCTTCAGCAAACTTTACAGACATTTATGGACACACTTAAAGCCCATATTTAACAGCATTGTGCTGTCACATATTTAACATATCCAACCTAATGCCAGTCCATGAGATGACTGAATGCATTTCAGCTTTGTGACATTATTAGGACATAATTCTACTTTGCACTCCTCTTGCAGATAGCTGGTCTAGGTCTTTCTCAGGACCAGAGAACAGATGTTCATGCACTTTGCATGTCAGAAATGCCCTCTTCAATCTGTGATGCAGCAGCTGGACAGCTGTGTTCATCCTGTGACCAGTTATACACCTGTCACACAACAAAGATACCACGTTTAAATGTCCTCTGGAAAGATGGTGAGTATTGACTGTAGGTGGGTATTACATTGCTCTATGTTTCAGGCTGAAGTTGATATATGTTGGGTGCCTAGCTGAAAAACAGCTTCTATGTGTTTACTACTAGAATTTATGATGTCAAAGTCTCACTAAAACTGTCAAATGAGACTGTATTCTTTAACCATTAACACATGCCCAGCATGATTTTGGTTTATCCCACCTAGCAACACTACCAGAAAGGAATGTCTGAGCATGTTTCAGGGGATAGCTTTGAAACACAAACCCTTCCCAGAAAGCTGTATAAACCAGGTGATCCTCTTATGAGGGGATATAATTTAGATGAAGAGATATGGGCTATAAAATGCTGCTTGCCCTTACAAGCAAAGGATAAAGTTTGCATCATCTGCTTGTATAGAAGAAGCCTGTGATAAATAAACACTCAAATGGGAATGAGCTGCTATCACATAAATCAGATTAATCATAAAAAATTGTCTTTCCTATGTTCTTAAGTGGATACTATAGCTTTTAATAGAAGCAATTATCCTGATAAATACTTATAAATCTTAATCTTACTCTAAACAAGAGCTGGGACAGTTGTGGCACTACTGCAAGAACCTCTTTGCAGACAACTAGCTAGACCTCCACTGACCATAAACAGTTTCCAACATTGTAGCCTTTCCAATATTGTAGTATGGAGTTTCTGCTAACAATCCTTCCCATGCAGACTGGTGTTTGTCAGTTGTAAGCTTTTTAACCCCCTAAATTTTACTTATATCTGACCCTTCCCTTTTTTTATCAGCAAAAACTAGCTTCTGAAAGATAGTGTGATTAAAAAAAATTGCAAGGACACTTCCCTTGTAGATTATTAACTTCAGTATCCCAGCATAATTGATTAGGGAACATCAATCAAGGGAGTTTAGATTATGCTGAATGCTGTGAAAAAGTGACAAAAGTTAGGAGTTTTTTAAAGCCACTGCTGTGTGACTTGCCAGAAGCAGCTAACAAACTGAACCTGCAAAAGAATGTGAAAACAGCACAAAGGATACTGTCACTTACTGTGGCTAACTATAGTAAATGGCATGACAGCATGTCTCGTGTTTGGCCAAACAGCCTCCCTGAGTGCTCTCTAACGCTAAAGCTGCATCTCTGTCCAGCTTATGCTGCAAAGGGCACTCATGTGGCTGGTAAGTGATGAAACAAATCTTTGAGTTAATCATATATGGAAAAAATCTTCCTGAGTATTTGTAGTTACTGAATCCTGTCTTCCAACAGACTTTTTTTTTAAATTTAAGAACTGAAATTTATGTACATTTTCCCCACATCTGAACGCTCACAATTCTGCTTTTCCTCCTAACTCCCAGCTGATTCCAACTATGCCCATGGTGACTGACTTGCCACATGAAAATGCTGAATGACTAACCTGCAAACCACAAAAGAAATATCAGTTGGGTTCAGACTTAAGCCTTTTTCTCATCAGAGATGCTAATTTTATCTCTCTCATTTCCCTGCCATCATTTTTCATTAAAGTTTTTGGACTAGAATAACTCATTAAATAAGATTGAAATTATACTTTAGATTTAAAATCTACTGCAACAAAGGGAAGTAACAGACAGAGAAATCCCATAATAATCTTTCTTTTGGAAAACAACCTAGAATATTCTTTTTCCTGCATGCCCAGAAGGAATAAATTCCATTTTCTTTTCTTGGCAGGAAATCTGAAGTGCTGGAACACATTGCTGTTGAAAAGCCATGAAATTGATTCTCAATCAGCTCTTCTGCTGGAACATTTTATCTATAGTCCTGGTATTTAAAATGTCATCAGGAGGATATGTTTTGGCACTAAGTCAGGTGGACATGACAACATGAAATGGCATTGCCTGGCTTTTTCAGGATTGATACAATTGCACAACTTTTCACCGAAGAAATGCCTCATTGCCCATCATATTTGTTTAAATTTCAGTAGAATGTAACTACTATCAGCAGGAGTCTATACAAATGGCTTCAAAAATCCTGTTTACCATACAGTGCTTGGGATGATTACTCAGATTGACATTTCAATATTCAGTATCTGGTATGAAAGTTATGTGGGGTCTCAAAAATCAGGATTTGTGCCTCAGTACTATCTTTCTCTCTCGTAGATGGTCTGCAAGAAAGAGACTAAAAGCAGTGTGCTTTCATTCTTGACATCAGTCTCTAGGCAACAAAGAGCTGAAGTATGGATACATATGATACTATAGTATCACAAAAGGCTTAAATTTTAGGAATCACACAAGTACTGTATGTATACATACAGATAGATCATCTATACTCATAATACACAGATGTATATATATATATGAGTATGCACGCATGTGTAAAATGTGTGTGTATATATAATACATAGATGTATATATATATGAGTATGCACGCATGTGTAAAATGTGTGTGTATATATATGGACAGATACATACATATAGGTACAATATGTATATTATATGCATAACATGAACATATCAGAACAGATATTTCCTGTAGCTCCCATCATATGTGTGCATATAGAAAGAGATTTGTGTGCATGTCTGTGTTCATATATATATAGATATGTACCTATATTTGCATGCAATATACTTTTA
The DNA here is from genome assembly GCA_013399835.1 of Leptocoma aspasia. Lineage (NCBI taxonomy): Eukaryota > Metazoa > Chordata > Aves > Passeriformes > Nectariniidae > Leptocoma > Leptocoma aspasia. Next base: position 426,945 of record VXAX01004668.1, read on the forward strand.
GATAACTCTTAAGTGCACCATGCTTGGAGTACATAGATTCAGACATTAAAGAAGAAATATTATATAGTCCTGGTTTTTTTGGCCAAGCCATTGCAGACTGATGTCTAATCTGTTTCAATGTCTTGCAATGTTCGTATCATATGACTTCTAAACTACCAGAGAGTGTTTTGAGTCATATTTTCCCTGCTATATGTGAACATGGTTGTAAATAGGAGCAAAGGCAGGAATCCTTGCACTGGTAGGTGATCATATCCTGGCTTGAAGTCAGAGCACATCCAGTACAGCCTAAAGTTTGTTTTTTCTTTGGGGGTAAAAGGGGATCAACTAGGACATGCCATCCTTCTCATTTAAGAGCTCTGAGGGTTCTCTGATTTCTCCTCCACTTGAAAAGGCAAACATTTTTCCTCCCTGACTGTAATCACCCAATTTAGCTAAAATAAATTTTCCTTCACAAGAGGGTAAGTGGGAGAGTTGGTGGTTTGCATGGACTGAGTCACCACTCTTGTGGAGAAATCCCACATGAAATATTCAGGGAAATAGGAAACACAAAAGAGAACAGTCAGAAAAGCATGCTCTTTATGGACATCTATAGATGGAAGAAGCAACACTGTTTTCCTACTCCCCAGTATTCAGTGAGGCTATATCAATCTTTAACGAACTGTTTTATTTCTAATAAAACAGTAACAGTTTCATTCTCAGTTTCCACAAAACCATCTATCCTTCCATATTCTTGCCCTTTCTCTACAGCACAGGAAGATAAGGCAGTAAAGCCTGTACTGAGGACCAGGAAATTACATCTGTTTCAAGCTAAACATTAAGATGGTTCCAAGGCAGCCTAATAGACAAGGGGGATAATTCTGCTGTCATTCTACAACTCATAATCTGAAGGGCATTCTGTCAAAACATCCTTAAAATATTTTTAACTCATTTACAGAAAGGTAGACAGTCTTTCTTTACTTCCATCAAAACTTCAATGTTCCTTCAGAACGCATCCAGCTTCCTGAGGAGCATCTCTGCATGGGATCCTTAAATATGTTCAGATTTCAGATAAGAGGCCAAGCTAAGAGAACCAGTGCAATGTGCACTGGTTATTAAAATAACCAGAGAGATGCCTCTGTCCAAATTAAGGTTCAAATGAGACCACATGCTGAAGTCAATGATGCGGATTTTTATTTAACTATGTAAATGTGACATAGAGCGGGAGAGGTAGAAAATATAGGAAAAGAGAGTGGGAGGAGAAAATTAGTGTGACAGAAAGACAGATTAAAAAGAAAAAATATCACCACCACATGAATATTGACAGTATCCCATTGGTCCTCTTCTTCTGGTCTTCCTGGTGGAGATGGTCCTGGTCTTGATCAGTTGGGAGAAGCGGAAGCTCATGAAACACAGAATCCACTGGATTTATATCCACTGGAAAAAGCTTTGGAGTGCACTGACAGTTTTATTGACTGTCGCTTTGTAGTGACATGCCAGCCCCTTTGAAATGATAGTTAACAGGAGTGAGTGAATACAATGAATAACAGGAGGAGTGAGACAGTGATAAATTGGTGGACGGTTGGGCCATGATGGCTTCAGAAGTTACATGCTCACCATCAGTGCCCCAAGGGTTTGCCCAGGTTCAGGTGGGAATGCCCAGGTACTTTTCCTAGAGCAGGAAGTTTTATACTGGATGATGTAATACTTTGGATCATAGGACACTTTGAGAGGCTTTGATGGTTATGACACCTTCTAAGACGCCTCTTACATCAGTGAAGTGGAGTCAGTTCTGGACCATTATGGCCCATCAGCAGAGATGAATACTGTCAGGCTACATGTGAATGTGCCAATACTTTTCCAGAGGTGAGTTTTCACGGCTGAGGCACTTGCATAAGGACCTTGGCATGATAAAAAGCACTATCCAATTTCATTGGATTTGCCTCTTATCAGGTGATGGGCAATTAAGTGGTTGATTGTTTGAGCAATTGACAGTCCAGTCTCTCACCCAGTGGAGACAGAATGGGGAACAGGAAAGTGCTACAGAGCAAACAAATATGCAATTATTTACAGATATCAGATCAGCCCAATTAGATAACCCAAAAGGACCTCTTCATCCTGGACTTTGATCACCCTGCTGAGACATAAAAGACTGCTCGAACTTCTACTCTGCCTGGTTGGAAACAAGTGTCAAGCCTCCATATGTGAAGGTGTGATCCATTTTCCCAGCCATACTACATGTGCCAACACAGGTCATCCCTCAAACTGTCATCAATTGACTATTTAGGACTTATTAGGTAAACTCAAAAACTTTAAGTGTTACCTGAAAGCCAGGAGGCAACAATCCCAGACAGGAAACAACAGGACTAAAATAGCAATAGGAATATTGCTATTTTATTTTATTTTGTTACAGTGGCAAGGGCAGGAGGGCTGTCTTCAGGACTCAGGGCCAGCTCAGAGCTGGAGCAGCTGAGGCAACCCCCATCCCATTGGGAATGCCCAACCTGGCCTATGGCAGCTGCTTTTCAACTGGGGCTCTAATGGCTGGGCTACAGCCCTCACAGCACCACACCCCTGCCCTGGCCAGCTACAGGGACTACCTGTGAGCCCATGGCCTGGCTTCAGCCCATCCCAAAGATGCCTCAGTTGTCCCAAATATGGTTCTACCCGATGTTCAAAAATTCACACATGGAGTAGAGATGTTTGTTTATTATGTCTGCATGCATTCTCAGAATATTAGCTATCTCCTTTTATACACTTCAAACACTGAAAAATCAATATTTTATACACTTCAAACACTGAAAAATCAATATTTCCCATATAGGAAACAATCTAAAGATAGAGCAACAGGTTATACATTCTTTCAGCTTCATTTTACAATGCATGGTCTGTGGAGAAGGGGCTTATGTGAATAAGGCATGACTGTAGCAGGGTGGGTATTTCACTGTGTCAGAGACTAAAGGTCAGTACAAAGTTCAAGTAGAATTCTTCTTTGGCTTTGGCAGCAGCTTGTTACGGTGTTATCTTCTTGCTGGATTAAATTTATAGTGTCATCTTGCTCTTGCTCCTTGGGTCATGGCTCCAGGTTATTACTAGATACCCAGAGCTGAGTGTCTGCAGGTGTCAAATGGGTGACCACTTGTGGTGGGTCTAGCGCTGGCCAAATGCCAGTGCACTCACTAAAATTAGTTACTCATTTTTTGCTATGAGAGAAGAATTAGGAGGAGAGCAAAGCAGGTTCAAAATTTTAAAGGGTATAAAGAAAACTTTATTAACACAACTAAAAGAAAAAAAAATCAGAATAAACCTTTAGAACACTTCTCCTTTCCCCGGGTCTTCTTTCTTTTCCCACTGACAATGTAAAGAGACAAAATTTCATATTTTCAGTCAGTTTACCCCTTCTAAAATAATCTTTCTTCAGTCCACTTAGGGAGAGGAGTCTCTCCTGCCATGCCATGGAGACTTTTCCACAAGAAACAGTTCTCTCATGGTTTTAATTTTCACAAATAGCAGCTGTCTGGAAATCTGCAATCATGAAGTCCCTCCCACAGTTTGGTAGTCTTCCCACAACTACCACCATGCGTTGTCTTAGCTTATTGGGGTGCAATTTTAAGGATGAGCTGTTCTAGTACAGAAACAAAAGTTCTCTTCTTTTATCTCTGGGAACAGAGGTTTTCTTCTTTCATCCCTGGGGCAAGGTTTCTCATCTCTCTCTGTTCAAACTGCTCAGTGGATCACAGCTACTTCAATATCTGCTTGCTTCAACAGGTGTGCCTCTGCTCATGGCTGTGGTTAGAACGCTACATCCCCCCCAATGCATTCCATGAGTTACAGGGGGAACAAGGAGCTTGATGTATCAATTATATCTTCACCATAGCCTGACAAAAGAATTTCAGGCCAAGAAAATCTCCTCATTCTCCTCCCATCTAGGATTTGACTCTTTCACTGACCTCAGTGTCTCTATATTGTTTTCTTTACGTGTCTTCACCCTTTCCTTTTGACTCACTCGAGAAAGGATTGATGTCTGCAAGTTTCATCTGTGCACTGAAAGGGTTAATACCTCACCTGGGTCTGTGGATGATTATGTGATCTCTGCTGGGCAGTGGCTGCCCTGGCTGCATGGCTGTTTTCCAGCCCCTGCTGCAGTCAGTTCCAGCCACAGGGCTGCCTTCTGCACGGGGCTGCAGGGCCACCTCTGTTCTTAGCCACATGATTTTTCTATGGCCCTGGCAGGATGGCTCGGCAGCTCACAGCCAGAGCAGAGCCTGGCCTGGCCCCACCCGAAGCTGAGCCGGAGCAAGCCTGACCCACCGGCCATGGTTAGAACTCAGTGAGGGCAGAATCTCAGCTGAGCTGCGCCATGAGCTGAGCCAGCCGGGCTGTACAGCAGAGCAGGGCCCAGCCTAGCCCCACCAGGCCATGCAGCAGAGCAGGGCCCGGCCTAGCCCCACCAGGCCATGCAGCAGAGCAGGGCCCGGCCTAGCCCCACCAGGCCATGCAGCAGAGCAGGGCCCGGCCTAGCCCCACCAGGCCATGCAGCAGAGCAGGGCCCAGCCTAGCCCTGCCAGGCCATGCAGGGCCCTGGCCAGCATCCAGTTACCTGTTCAAAGGCCAGAAGCAAGAGAGTTTTTCCCGGGGTTCGTTCATCTTTAAATGTGATTTCACAGAGGCATGTTCAGCTTTCTTAAGTGGTTTAACAGGGTGTCAATATTCAAAACTAGCCAGGTGATTGGTTCTGTTGGGTCCAGAGGAAGCTGTTAGCAGTCCTCACAGAGAATCACTCCTGTATGTGATGGATTTTCTCTTTAACTAAAAATCAAGCCATATTAAACCACGACACCACTACACCCACTTCCCCCACTTCTGCACACTGCTCATGCCTAGGGCATGGGGGACACAAAGATAGGGGCCCTCAGACAGGGCCACTTAAGATGGTGGGCAATGGCTAAAAGCTGCTGTATTTGATTTTCACTTGTAATTCAGTGGGCCTGTGCCCTGGGGACAGTCTGGTGCTGTAACACTGCTAAGGCACAGTGCATTTGTGTCATTTGTACACGGCTTATGTTGCAAGGTGACAAATCTGCACAGAGCCACCACCCCCTCTCAAATAAACACTCGAACAAGCATTGGTAAGTCATGAGGCCAGATGCACTGGATGGAAAACTGACTTGTTAATTGCTTCCAGGACTGTTAGCAAGAGTCACAACCACTTAGCAGAGCAATGGCCCTGGCACCTTGCGGCTCCTGGTGAGCACTGCTTGTGGCAGTGTGTATGGCAGGGACCTTGGCAGCCATTCTCAGGGTGTGAGCTCTCAGGATGCCCAGAGCTGCTCAGAGCAGCAAAGTCTCAGCCTTGGTGGGAACTTTCTGCCCCAAACAGGGGAGAGCCAAGGAGCAGGAAAAGATTGCTCAGGCTTTTGGTCACCTAAGGAGACATAGTTATTTGTATTAAATTATGGCCTGTGATAAACACACACTGCATTAGGACAGGGATTGCATCCTGATGGGTACATTTAGTTGAGATAAAAATAAAAAAAATGAAAAGCATAAAATCAGAAAAAAAAAGGGGTTTTATTATGATCATACTCTTACTTGAGAGTCTAAGATTCATACCTATGAAATATACTTCTTTTAAAGACCATGACTATAAAAGCCAGAATGCTACTCAACTCTTGACGTCTTTAGTCTCTGAATTATTATTATACTGGTTTTTCAGTGTCAACTGTGTCCTGAGCATCACCCGCTTCCCTTCAGCATCAAAGAAGACATTTCCTTTGTTTCCTATTTACATTTGCATTTACCCAGAAGGTAAATGAATCACTGTTCCTAACTATTATTTGGCTCAAAAGTGAGGAAAACCTAAAGCTGTGTAAATCCCCTCCCTGCAGTCTTGCCTTGTTCCTGTCTGCCATCTTGTGGCCCTAAAAGTTTAATTCTACTTTAGTTAACGCCATTGTCCCAGTCTGACATGTAGCAAAGCACCAAGTCATTCCCCATCCCACATTTATGAGTTTATTCCTTGTTGCTATTCAGAGTCACCTTTTGTCACTTGCACGGGAAGTGTGGAATCACCATCTGTGAAGGTATTTAAAACATATGTAGATGTGGTACTTAGAGACATGGCTCCAGTGGTGAACTTGGCAGTGTTAAGTTAATGGCTGAACTGGAGGATCTTAAAAGGTTTTTTCTAACCTAAATGATTCTATGACTATGTGTTAGAACACACACAATAACAGGTGCTCCATCCATTTCCAGAATTTCGTGACAAGTCTGAAATAAAATGTTCCTGTCAACAGGTTGGAAGATGTTCAGACTCACAACAGAAGACTAGATTGAATTAGAAATATGTTTTATGGGCAATGTACCAAACCAGAAATTAAATCTTGACTAGAATAACTGATTTTTTTCCTTCTGTAATTTTTTCTAAAGGGAATGATACAGTGATATAGAGGTGGAAGGGATAATGTCTAGCGAGGAGAAACCAGGAGCAGCCACAGGCAGACTTGGAAGCACTGAATACGGATCAGCAGTGATAGAAAAGAGCTGTGGTGCAAGACAGGAGCAGGGTCTACTCAAGGCTTCACAGCAAGTAGGAAAAAATTGAATTTCCTATTTCCAATATGAGGACAGGACTCAGCTGTCATGCAGAACAAAAAGGCAGATGGAAAGGGCTGGAGCAGGAACAAAGAGCTCTGTCCCACTTCCAGAGGAGAGTCTTTCAAGTAGACCAGACATCACAGTAATGTCTGGGACTGTACAGTGATGTGCCCAGCCATGCAAAGAGCCTGCCTCTCCTCAAACACACCATAGCTACGACACCATGTGCTGGCTCCAGCTCAGCCACAAGAAGTAACAAACATCAGCAGAAGATATGTCTCTACAAACAGTTTATGGCATCCAGCAGCATGCAATCCCACACACCAGTCTGCTTTATCCCAGCTAGAGACATTTGAGATCCCTGGAGAGCTTTTGGCATCAGATCCACACGTCTTGCTTACTTGTTAGCAGTGGGAGCTTGCACCATCCACACAGGCCAGTGTCAGCAAAAGTTACTGAAGAAATCCTTTTCCTTTACAGGGCAGGCAAAGACTGAGCACAACTCGTGTCTTTAGGGTCTAGATTCATGCACACAGTGCACTGAAACCAGAAATACATAAGTTGAATGCTTTTAGGATGAACATTCTGGTGAGAAAAAGGCGGGGAAGAGAAAATCCCTAAAGTCTTTGCAGTGAATTCAATAATTCCAACATTTACACTCATCCTACATGACAGCATGTCTATCAGAAGAAAATATTGCTAACATTATAAAATAAGGCACCTGGAAATTAGGAAAGCCCAGCACTGAAGCATAATAACAGGGTTATCAGTTATATGATGGCATATTTACTTCTGAGCAATGTCCAAGGCAATATCATTCAGACCCCCTATGACAATACAAAGCTGTTCCTTAGATCAGTTTCCCCTTACTTTTTCTGTAAGGTGAGGACTGTTCAATATTCAGAAATATTTCTGCAGACCAACAAACCCACAGCAGCCCTAATTTATAAAAGCAATTAATGGTCATTAGGAATTTTAATTTTAGCCTTGTTTCTGTGGACAGATGTATTTTTTAACATAAAATATCTTCATGGATTATGGTCTAATATTTTCTCATGTTTCACAGCCTTCCAGACTGATTTAATTTCAGGCTAAAAGGTAGTTTCGTCAATTATTCTTACCTCATACTACAGAATGAGATAAAGTGATGTGATGATGTAAGTAGCTGGATTTTCCTTTATCTCTGTCCCAAAGTGGTGCTAAGATAATGAATTAAATGAAGTTTTCTGCAAGTAATCCCTAGTCCCACAGTCTTTTTTACATGTAATATTGTTGTATGAATTCAGTCACAGAATTGCAGAACAACTCAGGCTGGAAGGTACTTCATGAAGTCTCTAGTCTGGCCTCCTGCTCAGAGCTGGTTTATACAAATATTAACCTGAATTACAGCTGTAAATACGTGAAACGTTTCCCCAGAAGCCATTTTTGAAGCTCCTTTTGATGTGTACTTTTGATGTGAACAAGTGTTCACACTTGCATGAGCCACTATAAAGTGTTACATTATCCTGCCTCTGGGTGTCAGCATTTGCCCTCATTTGGAGACACTTACAAATTGTTCTTAAAATTGCTTGTCTCTAAGGAACCATGAAGCCAGACAGATTCCAGTTCTCGTTCTGAATTTGTCTGAACAGCTTGATTTGGCTTATGAGAATTTTCAAGAAAGCTGGAATAATCAAGCTAAATCAGAAAATTATATTTTCTGTGTGATGGAAAAGGGGTTTTTTTTTCAGGATTTCACTTCTAAGATATAAGGGAAAGGGAGATTCAATTCTGAATTCACTGTTTTTCCCTAACATTCAGACTGCAAGACTTGATCAAGAAAAAAGAAATGAGAAGGAATAGAACAGCTATTAGAACATAGCAGCTGCTATGCTACCCACTTACAGATGATACACTATCAGATAAGCAAAAGTTATACGCAGCTTTTCATTTTAAGCTAAAGTTTACCTCTGGAGACAAGATCTGCATGAGGCTGCATTATTCCAGGTGTCATTATGGCCAGGTGGTGAAGACAAAAGCTATAAAAAGACCATTTTGCTCTTCACCAATGTAGTCAAAGTCAAGACCATCATGGGCAGGAAGAGCAGCAGAATAAAGAAGGAAGAGAATGGTGACTAAATGGAAGGACCATAATGCCTATCTAATGCAGCAAGCCTTCAGTCTCTCTCCTGGTGCACACAGTAAGCTCTCAAACCCTGTGGGGCCACAGCGTGGCTTCTGTAGGCTCCATCATAAAAGGTTGTTCATAACACTCAACTCTCAGAGACACCCAAAAGATTTGAAGGAGTTCAACAGCCCATGGGACCAGTTCTCTGCTTTCCTGTAGCTCCTGGTATGTGAGCTCAGAGGCATTGTCAAAATTTCTCTAGGTCCCAGGAACTGGGTATATCCTGTCTGCCTAGAAGATTTTGCTTATTATTTAGACACATTTAGACATATAGAATAATATTTCAGGTTGGAAGGTACCCATAAGGATCATCAAGTCCAATTCCCTGCTCCTTGCAGGACTAAGTAAAATTTTAAAATATGACTAAGAGCACCCTCAGACAGTCCTTGAACTCTGGCTGGCTTGGTGCCATGACCACTTCCCTGCCCTCCCTGAGGAAGTTGCAGACTGTGATAAGGTCACCCCTCAGCCTTCTTTTCTTCTAGCTGTGCCAACTAAGTGACCTCAGCCACTGCTTCTAAGTCTTGCCCTTGGGGACTTTCACCACCTTGGTGGCCTTTCTCTGGACATTCTCTAAAACTTTGTACTGTAGAGCCCCAAACTGCACACAGCACTCAAGGTGGGGACACATCAGAGGGGCAATCACCTCCCTTGACCAGATGGCAATGTTATGCTTGAATCCAACAGTACAATGTACAATCCCATAATCTCCAATGTAAAAAACAAACAAACAAACAAACAAACAAACAAATAAAAAGACCTCACCAAAAACCAAAAAATGCAAGGAAGTTATTTAGTTAAGATTGAATTTCCTGACAAAATAGAAATAAGTGATAATTCATGCATGCAAGCCAGAATGGTCCTGTCCCATATGGATTTATATTCATACCACCATACATTAACAAGTTCAATCTGACAAACACAGTATATTTTTAGAATGCTGCCCCCTGAAGCATGACATAGTTTTATGTTGGAATGAATGAAATTTTCTTCAATTTTTATTCATTGCATTCAGATGTGTGCTAAGACAATAAATGCCTTAGAAAGAGTGAACATTCAAAAACCTCTGTTATCTTGTGTATTGAAAGACATTTGTTTTCAGATCAGATTTAATGCATGACATTTACTGAATAACTCAGTCAGGCGCAGTTGTTTTGTCTACATAAATCTGCTAGAAGATTCGAATTAAAGAAAAAAAAACCAAAAACAAAACAAAACAAAAAACCCCAAACAAACAAGAAAACAAGCAAACAAACAAAAAACCCCCCAAAACACCAAAACCCTGAAATTTATATAACAGGAAATCCATACCAGACTAAATGTAGTCTGATTTAAATTAAAGATTGTGGAGCAGTATTGCTATAGCCCAATTTGCTCCCTTTCAATCCTTCATTAAGCTGGTTTGGATTTACAGATGCTTTTATAACTCCCAAGTGTAATAAAAATGGTGCAAATGTTCCCATATTAAGATCAACTGTGAAGATTCTTTCCCACTATGCAGCTGTCTCTGACTTTTTGAACAAAATTAGAGATCACTTAAGAAAAGTAGGTGTAAACAAACCTATTGAACTGGGTGAAATATGTTTGAGGGTACAAGAGCTGCCATTTGTTATTGTAAGGCCACTCTAAGTCATCACTGTAAGGTCACAGAAGTTAGGTGAAATCCCCAGTGACTGTAATAAAGGAAAATGTAGCCCACATCTTCAAAGGCCAAGAAAAGAAGTAGCCTGTTCACTTAATATCTGTCTACAGTAAAATTAGGAGGCAAACTTTCCTGGAGGACATTTCCAGGCACAAAAATTTTACTGGTAGCAGCCAGCACAGATATATCAAGGATACCTCACACCTGACAAGCCTGATTGCTCTGTATTATGAGATGAAGGGGTCATAGAATAGCTGGAAAGCTGTTTAAGTGGCTTTAGCAAGGCATAAGTAGTCCATAATAACCTCACAGCCAAACCAAAGAGATAGACTGGAAAGTCAAGGTTGCTTTGAACAGCTGTAGTCATGAATTTTTTATCATTTTCTTAGTAACAAAGGAGCACAAATGCTTAATTTCAGTGAGAAAATTAAAGTTACTGAGTTCTGATGTTTCTCAGTGCATGACAGTCCATGAAAATACAGTCGCTACTGAAAAACAGCCCCCACAACAAGCTTGAGGAAAGCCAGACAGCCTGAAAAAAATGGAATGTGATTTAGTGATTGTGACCTTTGCTTACTGTCAGCTACTTCTGTCTTCCATTAAGACTTTTTTAGATTACAGGGTGAGGGGTGGGGTGGAAGTTTATAGATATATTTATGGTCTGATAACTGTTACCCCACTTTTCTCATATTAACTGTGAATGTAAGAGCAGAAGTACTCAGCACTGAATTCAGAACAACCCTGTATCAAGGATGGCCACCACATTAAACTTTAAAAGAAATGCTGTCACATATTTTAAAACACATTTTAGTCTAAAAGCAAAATACCTGGGACATATCATTTTGCAATTAATAAAATTGCAGATAATATACAGAACTGATATGCTTACGAGTAGAAATACAAGTGCTGCTGAAACAAACTGGCTGTAGACAAAACCAGCTCAGCAGAATCAGTAAGAAGGTTCTCTGGGTGAAGGTATCTTCAGATCAGCTCATACAGCAGAACCCTCATCAATAGTTACCAGGTTCAGAGGTCTCTGTTACACAGCACCTGAACAAAAGGGTTTAATGTGAAGAAAGAGAGATACCATCCACATGCCTAAGATTTTTTGATTTTTCAGTTATGAATGCAATGGAGGTTGAGTGAGGGTGGATCTAGAGATTTTCTTCACAGAACACAGATACTTTGTAGGATGATGAGAAAATAAAAAGAAAACACTTGAAGGGTTCCTGTTTCCTGTCAGTGGAGAAGGGATGATGAAATCTTACAGAAACATTGGAAAAACCAGCGGGCAAGTCTATGGCTTTGTTTTCACTGTGGTGTTAGAAATGGTTTTGATTACTGAGATGGACTACAGTTTCTGCACATAAATAACATCTTTGATCTAAAATGCAACTGTTGACAGGTAGAAAGTCTGATCAGTGTTCAACTTTTCTCACTCTCTTTTCTCTGTTTGCCTGGTTTCTTTGAAGTTCAGTAAAATACTCCTAGCATGCCATCACCATCACTTCATATAAAAGGCACAGGAATCCACACTAGTCATGATAAATTATAGATAAACTAAGCAATATTTCTTTCAAACAGACTGCAACTTGGGGTAACGTGTATCCATCCACCTGCCTGGCAAAAAGGTACATTTATTCAGCTTTGTATTTTTCTAACCTACTCATAAAATAGGAGGGGAATTTATTTCCAGACAATATTCACGAAGTCTGACTAGGACTTCACAGCAGTATTTGGCATCAGAGGAAAACATATAGCACATTTCCCTTAATTCTAAAAGGACTGGGAATAGAAAAGGTTAAGTAAATTTAAAATGTCATTGAAGAAAGGAGGACTTTTTTTCTCATTACTTTGGTTAACTTTATAGCAAATATCTGCCTTCTTTGTATGCATGCACCTTCAATAAACTCATAATATTTTCACATGTTGTTCTACAGTTTGTTTGCTTTATGGCAATTTAGAACATTTTATCTCTCATTTATCTTATTTTATATGTTTGTTTACAGTAGCACCAAAGTTCATTTTGACTGATTCAAAGAAGTGCACAACTTCTAAATTTGATAACAAGAAGATTCTCTGCTTTCTTAACAGCAAGTGATTGAAGCCTCCAGAGAATCAGGTTTTGTTTTTTTCTTTAGCGTGTAAACAGTATAAATCCATTCTAATGCTGAGACTGATAGCTGGAAGCTGGAAGCAGCTGAGGGAGCTGGGGGTGTTTAGTCTGGAGAAAAGGAGGCTCAGGGGGACCTTATGACTCTCTACAACTCCCTGAAAGGAGGTTGCAGTGAGGTGGGTTTGGTCTCTTCTGTGAAGTAACAAGTGATAGGACAAGAGGAAATAACCTCAAATTGTGTCCACGGAAGTTTAGGTTTGATATTAGGAAACATTTCTGCCCTGGAAGGGTTGTAAAGCATTGGAACAGGCTGCCCAAGGAAGCAGTTGAGCCACCATTCCTGGAGATAATTAACAGATGTGTGGCACATAGGGACATGTCCATGGTTTAGTGGTGGACTTGGGAGTGCTAGGTTACTGACTAGACTTGATGAACTTACAGGTCTTTTACAAACTCAACAATTCTATGATTCTCTCTCAAATGAAATGAGCTCACAGAGCAGAAGATCATATCCTAAAGATCTCATTCCTTATCAGTAACATCAGCTGGGATCTGAGTCAAACTGAAATATGAAAGTTCTGCAGGGCTATTACCGTCAAGGAGGTATGAGACATCAAAACACATATCAGACTGACAGTTGTGGAAACTGAAATCCTTGCTCTTCCACTGAAACATAAGCCATTACTGGGAAACTTCTCACAAGCATGGTTCCCTTACCCAAACAAGTGATCTGCTTTGGTGACAAAAGGCAGCTGTTTATGTCACCTCGACTGAGATTATCAGCAAGTGTGTGTAGGAACGCAACCGGCTGGGATGAATGGTGGTTTAGCCTCGGTGGCACATACAGGAGACATCAACCTGAGACCATGGAAAGCGGGATACTGAAAGGGAGATAACTGGTCAGGTTATGGTGAGAAGAGCGTTGTCATGGGAGCTGGTATGCTAAGGGACTTATTCTATAATAGATCATGTTTCTGGTTCCTGTTCTCAGTTGGTTTGGGACCTGTAACATGTAATGTCATGTTCCAAGTTTGCGTTTGTGACTGGAGCCCTGGCCTCAGAACACCCCTGTGTGTTGTTACGTTCACCACGATCCCCCATCTTTGGATCTTGCCCCTCAGATTGCTCAGTTTCTATGTTTGTTATTTTGCTATTAATGTTCTTTACTTTTTGGGCAAGTCTGTCATTCCCGTCCCTATTTTTGCCATGTTCCCCACAGCTGGACTGGACTTGGGGTTGCAGCGAGCTGGACGGCAACAAGTGTGTCCAAGTTTTTTATCCTTTTTCTCTCTTCTGGTTAATAATACAAGTTCTAATAATATATTGAATTAATAATAATACAAGTTCTTCTGGTACTGTATTGAGCATAGGTGATTAACTTGTTTCACTTGCTTGTTTCTTTATCTTCAGTCATTGTGTTCAATTTAGAAAGTTGAATTACTTTTTAGACAATTTGAACCCAAGTCTTTTAGTAATTTGAAAACGAGACACAAATGTTTTAAACTTGGTGTGATTTTCTGTGGGAAGTCAGCACTGAATTGAAACTTCTTTGATGAGTTTGTAACAGCCATTGCCACTAATTCCATGGTGGTATGTACCAGCTTGAGCTTCCCAAGCTCTGGGGGCTTCAGGTCCATTGAACGGATCATGGAACATCAGACCTGCAGAGACAGCAGAAAAATGTGAAAAATAGAAGTCAGCTGGAAATGGTTGAAACAATGTCAGTGAAGAATCCAGCAGTGATCTTCCCTAGGGGACTGAATTAGGCAGTCACAGGTATAGTGCTTCTAACAAAAAAAAGGGCACCAAGACTGTACAGAATTGCTCAGTTTCTGCCTGTTTTTTATTCACTGGCAAGATGTATGCAAATAATTCCAATTTTTCTGACAGTCCTACTGCCATATGTGGTAAAGCTCAGACAACTATATAACCCGTTACAACATATCATCCTAGTCTATCTGCAGGTAGGTGTTAAATTGGCTTATAAAGAAACAGCTATTTCTTGTATCATTCTGTAAGTCAAACTTTCAATCACTATCTGGTTTATTGTTGCCTCCTGGGAGTATTCATACAAAATTACCAAATTATTCTGAATTTCTACTAACTTCCTTAAACAAGGCTGCAATATCACGTGATATAGAGGAGTTAAGGAGGAAGAGAATGGATGTCTTTACTCTGCCCTTCAAAATAAAACCATCCTCTCTTTGCACCACTGATGAAGTTTGAATTCCATGTTCTGGCCTGAAGCCAGCTCCTCAGCTTCCAGTGAATGGATATGTATTTATCTTTGATCAGTTTTTCTCTGAACCTGTTGCAGAAGGAGGAGCCTTGGGTAACAGCTGAATGTATCATGGAATCATAGAATGGTTTGGCTTGGAAGGAACCTTGAAGATCATCTACTCCCAATTCCCCTGCAGTCTCTCATGAGTTTCTCAGACAGGGCTAAAACTTGTGGTACACACCTTGAGAATGTGAATCCCTTTTCAGTGGGGCATGAAAAGATGCAGATGGTGAGAGCTAGACCAAAGGTATTCCAAAGAACAGAAAGCCTCTGCAACCTGTGAATACCTGTTACTTTTTTAAAGCTCATTAAAAATGTTAATCCCCAAAAACAGATAAAAGGAACTTTCTAGTGTGAAATGTGTTTGTTCAAATTGAAGCACCCTGTGATGTGTTGACCTTGGCTGGTCACCAGATACCCAGTGAGTCATTCCATCACTCTCCTTCCTCAGCAGGATGCAGGGAGAAGAAACAATGAAAAGCTCATAAATTGAGCTAAGGACAGGGAGATGATTTACCAATTACCATCATGGGCAAAAGAGACATGACATGTCAGCAAAAATAATTTTATTTATTGTCAGTTAATAACAGTAGGAAAGTAAGACATATAAAAACAAAGTTAAAATCACTTTCTCTTTCACCATCCCTTCTTCCCAGGCTTAGCTTCATTCCTGACTCTTTTACTTTCTCTGCCCCACGTAGATCAGGGAGATGGGGCATGCAGGTTGGAGTCAGTTCACAACTCATTTTGTCTCTGCTGCTCCTTCCTCTTTGTGCTTTTCCACTGCTCCAGCATGGGGTACATCCTACAGGATACAGTCCTTCAGAAATTTCTCCAGTGTTGATCCTTCCCACAGAGAATAGTCCTTTGGCAACAAACTGCTCCTGTGTGGGCCCGTCACACATCCTGCCAGAAAAACCTTATCCTGCATGGATCTTTTCCCACAGGCCACAGTTACTGCCAGGAATCTGCTCCACTGTAGGGTTTCCATGGGTCACAGCTGCCCTCAGGGCCCATCCCTTCCGTGTGGGGTCCTCCACGAGCTGCAGGGGTTCAACGTGCAGCACCACAACCTTTTCCATGGGCTGCAAGAGAATCTGTGCTCCAGTTCTTGGGGCACATCCTCCCCCTCCTTCTTCACTGACCTTGGTGTCTGCAGGACTGTTTTTCTCACATTTTCTCATTCAGCTCTCACAACGGCTGTGCAGCACTTTTTAACCTTTCTTAAACACGTTATCACAGAGGCGCTACCAACAAAGCTTAAAGGACTCAGCTCTGGCCAGTGGCTGTTTTGGAGCTGTCTGGAATTGGCTCTGTCTGACATGGGGGAAGCTTCTAGTACCTTCTCACAGAAGCTACCCCTTCAGCCCCCCTGCTCCCAAAACCTTGGCACATAAACATACATACCACTGCTAATAACATCTGGCTTAGAGATTTATTCTCAAATGCCTGATTCATTGAATTCTCGGGCAAAATTGCTGCCTATCTGTCCTGGTTATAATCCAGCACAGTGCTTTGAATAGTAGCAGATTTTCTCTTACAAGAAAAGAATACCCTATTATTATTATTATTACTCCTTTAAAGTCATCATAAGATGTGTTTGCTTCAGTGAGCACTGTGATCTGTGAACATTTTGTATTTTATAAAAATAGGCTACCCTCTTTTGCCATTGCTGCATGGAGGCTGCCTGAAGATGAGACTGGCATAATAAGGTCAGCACTGCTGGGTAGTGTAACAAACTTGTCAGTAAATGTTAGTATCAAAAACAGCATCTCAGAAACCTTTTCCTTATTCTTCTCACTTCTTAAGACATGCAGTTTCATGTGTCACCATTTGGTATATTCAGTAAAAAAAAAAAAAANTGGCATAATAAGGTCAGCACTGCTGGGTAGTGTAACAAACTTGTCAGTAAATGTTAGTATCAAAAACAGCATCTCAGAAACCTTTTCCTTATTCTTCTCACTTCTTAAGACATGCAGTTTCATGTGTCACCATTTGGTATATTCAGTAAAAAAAAAAAAAATACACACAGTTTAAAAAAGAAATGTAATTAAAACATTTAATTTAAAGTCAGGAAAATATTCAGAATCTAGTCATTAGAAAGAACAAGTACAGGCAGCTCTACATACTTAATTTCCTGTGCATATTAGCAATAATGTCTTTGGGGGTGAATTTCTGACATATTTATCACCATCATATCTAGGAACTATAGGTTAAATCCTTGACCATGTATAAATCCTATTTTTGATGCTTCAGTGGAAGATTCACCATTACAGAAAAATACTATGCAAATCAGATTACATTCTCCTGCCTTAGGGATTCCAATCCTTCTGCCCATTGGCCATGCCAACATTCTCTATACAGATATAGTAGGAAATCCCAGAAAAAGAACCAATAAAAAATAGTAAAATAATGAAAACCTTACAGCACACAGGGAGAGAAAAGAGATTAATTTGCTGGGGAAAGAAATGAGAAAGGTGCCAATAGAAGGACAAAATCTGGAAAAAAATATGGAGATTAACTAGTCACATTTCCTTATATTCTAAATATAAGCATTATATTCAGAAATATAAGCAAAGAGAAAGGTCATGGTTCCAGCTGTGGGGTTTTGCATCACGTTCATCCCTTGGTGTGTGCAAACTTGAATCTCAGGCATGTGTTATGTGAAATGTGGTGCCTGCATACAAATTTACTGCACTAACCATGGAACAGAATGTATGAAATTCTTTGTGGTATATCAGCTCAACTGTCCGTGGTAACATTGAGCTCACATTGTCTGCACCCCAGAAGTTGTGGTGAGCATGACAGTAAGTCTGTGCTATAAAACATTGATGAGAGATGCAACATAATACGTTCACACTGCGAGTTATCTGGGTACTATTTGGCTTGGAGAAAAGTGGAGAAATCTGGGGTGTGCATAGAGCAGGCTCAGTCTGCTGACAAGGAGCCACACAAATGCACCCACCAACAACCAGGTTCCAAATTACTGGAGGCTTTTAAAATACTGTTTAGAAAATGCCTTTTCCCCGTTGATATTTTCAGGTAATTTAATTTGAACCCACTTCTGCTTTCCTCTTTGAAGAAAAAACAACAGATTTTTCCAAGTGATTCACAGAGGTGGTTGTGGGTAATGTACTGTCTAACCCACCTCCTTTCACTGAGCAACTGGAAAATTTACAGCTGAGCTTCCTGAGTGGGGAGGGAACAGAAGGAATCTAAAAGCATGTAGTCACCTAACTCTTTTTTCGATAAGGGCAGTATTTTATTCCATAGTCTCTTCAGCAAGTAGATTTATGGCTTTTACATTTGTGGTGGCTTAGCATTCTGACATAAAAATTGCCTTTGTTTATTCAGTCTTGTCTAGCAGTACAGGATTGCTCTGCAATCTTTGTATTTCCAGATGGTTGAGGGAAAAATCAAGGTTCTGTTTGGAGACAGCACAGAAAAATTCCTGAGGCAAGAGGTTGCATAGCAATAGGAATAGTGCATGCTCAACACTGAATCGTCATCCCTGTCGTTCTGTTACTATGGAGATGGCATGGCTGCTCCACAGCTTACTCTGCTTCCTTTACAGCTGCAACAGGAGTTCTGGTGGGGTGCATGTGCACTGCTCCTCATACCTTCTCTGTCCTTCACAAACACTACAGGGCTAACTAATTATTGTTCAGTTTGTGCTTAGACCATGGCTTGTTAAAGTACTGTACTACTGCTGTGTTTAGGAATATCTGTGTCAGTGCATCCCAGGATTGTGTGAAGCTCAAGGGAAAAAAACCCACATTCTTTAAACACATGCACCTCTAAAAATACAACTGTGAATTATCTCATTTCTGCCCAAAAGCCTACAGACAGCATATCTTGTCCACCCATTTTTGAGAACTTCATATATACATTCAATTTAACATCGGGGTGTGAAAACCATTATAATTAATGTACAAGCAAATGTACATTTATTGTGTATTTTGTATTCTAGGGCTATAGTGAGGAAGAAAGGGAGGGGGGAGTCAAGCAGCTAATGGCTCCAGGTATGAAAAGGATGCATATGGCAAGGAGCCAAGGAATCATCTCTCTTGTTGTTGTGCCAAAAAACTTTTAGCTAACACATTGAACAGAAAAGCAGGTCATAGGATGATTTCTTTTTTATGCACAGAACTTGACAGGCTGCACTTGCTCAGAAGTATGTCTGCTTTTTTTGAAAGCCATTTTGTATTTCAAGATAGGAGAAGCAGCTACAACCCTGTGTATAAAAAGCCAATTTAATGTTCATGTGAAAACTTCAATAATAATATCAAGTATTGCTTTAAATATACATAATCAAGACCATTTATTCTTAACCAGGACTATTATATATTCAGGTTTTTACACTGGAAAAAATCACTTTTTCTTTCCACTGAACTATTTTGCCTGCATGGATTTTGAAGAATTGCCTTTTTGTTTTAAGTTTTGCCTGAATAATACTTGAGTTCAGATGAAAGGGCTCAAACTACTCTGCATGCACTATATGACAGCAATGAGCTCTGATCTTTCATCAAGAGCTGAAATATAGAAAGCAGGAAAATCAGATTTTCTCATGGATGTGCTCCACAGCCAGAGGTACATGTGCAATAAAGGCAGAGCTTTTTGGGAAAACATCAGTCCTTCTACCCATCTGCTAAGCCACAGAGCAGCACTGGAGTCAACCAAGAAGCTTCAGGAAGACTATTTGATCAGCTTGCATGTTATTTTGTTGGTTCTGTTGAATTGTGTTATTTGCCATCACAACTGCTGCCATTTGCTATATAGACTCAACCCTCTAAACAACGTAAGATGTAAATAATATTTTGCTTATACCTTTTCATTTCCGCAATTCACACCATTTACCCTGGAGCATAAGTTTTATGAGGCATGGTCTCTGACTCATCTAAGTGAAATACTCAGGTTATGCCACAGATAAAATTTATCTAATGTAACACTGAGTGGACCTCAGTGTATACATAATACACTTTGCTGTGTTATGTGTCTTTGGCTGTTTCAAAGCCCTCTCGATGTTACATTCGGAGAGGTGCAAATCACTCAGCTCTTCTATTCAGGGTGTCCAAGGGTGAGTCCATTTCCCATCATCATCAATCATGCTCCTTGCATAAGCGCGGTTCCCGTAAGACTGGAGTCTGGTTTGCATCCCATTAGGACTAATGGCATACATCATGCGCCCTTCCGAACGGTCTGACCAGGGCGCTGCCCGGCGGCAGGGCGAGCTCCGGGCCCCGCCGCCCGCCGGGCCCGCGGAAGGGGCGCGGTGGCGGCCGCGGGGCGGGTGCGCTCCGCCGGGCGCTGTCCGCGGTGCTGCANTCATGTGTCACCATTTGGTATATTCAGTAAAAAAAAAAAAAATACACACAGTTTAAAAAAGAAATGTAATTAAAACATTTAATTTAAAGTCAGGAAAATATTCAGAATCTAGTCATTAGAAAGAACAAGTACAGGCAGCTCTACATACTTAATTTCCTGTGCATATTAGCAATAATGTCTTTGGGGGTGAATTTCTGACATATTTATCACCATCATATCTAGGAACTATAGGTTAAATCCTTGACCATGTATAAATCCTATTTTTGATGCTTCAGTGGAAGATTCACCATTACAGAAAAATACTATGCAAATCAGATTACATTCTCCTGCCTTAGGGATTCCAATCCTTCTGCCCATTGGCCATGCCAACATTCTCTATACAGATATAGTAGGAAATCCCAGAAAAAGAACCAATAAAAAATAGTAAAATAATGAAAACCTTACAGCACACAGGGAGAGAAAAGAGATTAATTTGCTGGGGAAAGAAATGAGAAAGGTGCCAATAGAAGGACAAAATCTGGAAAAAAATATGGAGATTAACTAGTCACATTTCCTTATATTCTAAATATAAGCATTATATTCAGAAATATAAGCAAAGAGAAAGGTCATGGTTCCAGCTGTGGGGTTTTGCATCACGTTCATCCCTTGGTGTGTGCAAACTTGAATCTCAGGCATGTGTTATGTGAAATGTGGTGCCTGCATACAAATTTACTGCACTAACCATGGAACAGAATGTATGAAATTCTTTGTGGTATATCAGCTCAACTGTCCGTGGTAACATTGAGCTCACATTGTCTGCACCCCAGAAGTTGTGGTGAGCATGACAGTAAGTCTGTGCTATAAAACATTGATGAGAGATGCAACATAATACGTTCACACTGCGAGTTATCTGGGTACTATTTGGCTTGGAGAAAAGTGGAGAAATCTGGGGTGTGCATAGAGCAGGCTCAGTCTGCTGACAAGGAGCCACACAAATGCACCCACCAACAACCAGGTTCCAAATTACTGGAGGCTTTTAAAATACTGTTTAGAAAATGCCTTTTCCCCGTTGATATTTTCAGGTAATTTAATTTGAACCCACTTCTGCTTTCCTCTTTGAAGAAAAAACAACAGATTTTTCCAAGTGATTCACAGAGGTGGTTGTGGGTAATGTACTGTCTAACCCACCTCCTTTCACTGAGCAACTGGAAAATTTACAGCTGAGCTTCCTGAGTGGGGAGGGAACAGAAGGAATCTAAAAGCATGTAGTCACCTAACTCTTTTTTCGATAAGGGCAGTATTTTATTCCATAGTCTCTTCAGCAAGTAGATTTATGGCTTTTACATTTGTGGTGGCTTAGCATTCTGACATAAAAATTGCCTTTGTTTATTCAGTCTTGTCTAGCAGTACAGGATTGCTCTGCAATCTTTGTATTTCCAGATGGTTGAGGGAAAAATCAAGGTTCTGTTTGGAGACAGCACAGAAAAATTCCTGAGGCAAGAGGTTGCATAGCAATAGGAATAGTGCATGCTCAACACTGAATCGTCATCCCTGTCGTTCTGTTACTATGGAGATGGCATGGCTGCTCCACAGCTTACTCTGCTTCCTTTACAGCTGCAACAGGAGTTCTGGTGGGGTGCATGTGCACTGCTCCTCATACCTTCTCTGTCCTTCACAAACACTACAGGGCTAACTAATTATTGTTCAGTTTGTGCTTAGACCATGGCTTGTTAAAGTACTGTACTACTGCTGTGTTTAGGAATATCTGTGTCAGTGCATCCCAGGATTGTGTGAAGCTCAAGGGAAAAAAACCCACATTCTTTAAACACATGCACCTCTAAAAATACAACTGTGAATTATCTCATTTCTGCCCAAAAGCCTACAGACAGCATATCTTGTCCACCCATTTTTGAGAACTTCATATATACATTCAATTTAACATCGGGGTGTGAAAACCATTATAATTAATGTACAAGCAAATGTACATTTATTGTGTATTTTGTATTCTAGGGCTATAGTGAGGAAGAAAGGGAGGGGGGAGTCAAGCAGCTAATGGCTCCAGGTATGAAAAGGATGCATATGGCAAGGAGCCAAGGAATCATCTCTCTTGTTGTTGTGCCAAAAAACTTTTAGCTAACACATTGAACAGAAAAGCAGGTCATAGGATGATTTCTTTTTTATGCACAGAACTTGACAGGCTGCACTTGCTCAGAAGTATGTCTGCTTTTTTTGAAAGCCATTTTGTATTTCAAGATAGGAGAAGCAGCTACAACCCTGTGTATAAAAAGCCAATTTAATGTTCATGTGAAAACTTCAATAATAATATCAAGTATTGCTTTAAATATACATAATCAAGACCATTTATTCTTAACCAGGACTATTATATATTCAGGTTTTTACACTGGAAAAAATCACTTTTTCTTTCCACTGAACTATTTTGCCTGCATGGATTTTGAAGAATTGCCTTTTTGTTTTAAGTTTTGCCTGAATAATACTTGAGTTCAGATGAAAGGGCTCAAACTACTCTGCATGCACTATATGACAGCAATGAGCTCTGATCTTTCATCAAGAGCTGAAATATAGAAAGCAGGAAAATCAGATTTTCTCATGGATGTGCTCCACAGCCAGAGGTACATGTGCAATAAAGGCAGAGCTTTTTGGGAAAACATCAGTCCTTCTACCCATCTGCTAAGCCACAGAGCAGCACTGGAGTCAACCAAGAAGCTTCAGGAAGACTATTTGATCAGCTTGCATGTTATTTTGTTGGTTCTGTTGAATTGTGTTATTTGCCATCACAACTGCTGCCATTTGCTATATAGACTCAACCCTCTAAACAACGTAAGATGTAAATAATATTTTGCTTATACCTTTTCATTTCCGCAATTCACACCATTTACCCTGGAGCATAAGTTTTATGAGGCATGGTCTCTGACTCATCTAAGTGAAATACTCAGGTTATGCCACAGATAAAATTTATCTAATGTAACACTGAGTGGACCTCAGTGTATATATAATACACTTCGCTGTTATGTGTCTTTGGCTGTTTCAAAGCCCTCTCGATGTTACATTCGGAGAGGTGCAAATCACTCAGCTCTTCTATTCAGGGTGTCCAAGGGTGAGTCCATTTCCCATCATCATCAATCATGCTCCTTGCATAAGCGCGGTTCCCGTAAGACTGGAGTCTGGTTTGCATCCCATTAGGACTAATGGCATACATCATGCGCCCTTCCGAACGGTCTGACCAGGGCGCTGCCCGGCGGCAGGGCGAGCTCCGGGCCCCGCCGCCCGCCGGGCCCGCGGAAGGGGCGCGGTGGCGGCCGCGGGGCGGGTGCGCTCCGCCGGGCGCTGTCCGCGGTGCTGCAGACGGAGCCCGGCCCCGGCCGCGCTCCCCTCAGGCACCCCGGCGTGAGGGAAACGGTCTTGGCAGTCTCTCCCGCGCTGATTAAAAAAAAACATACTCTGGCAGAACATTAATTCTTATATAAACATCTTTATATGATATTGCCTCACACGGGGTGGACAAGATGATCTCTCAAGGTCCTTTCCAAACCAAGCCATTCTATGATTCTCTGAATATTAAAGCAGATTAAAGCAGTGCTAATCCGTTTCAAAAACCGACCCCTTTTGATATCAATGTCACTAGAACAAATCAGCTTTCTCCAACATAAGTGCAGACACCTACTGCCATGATTTTTGCTAGTCATTTTTCAAAATCTGCTGTAGGTTTAAACTAAATAATCATATTTACATTGTGGAAGGGTTCTTGTGATCAAGTGTCAGCAATTAGCTGGCTTTAACAGTGCACTTCAAGAAATTCCGTGCTCTTTCCTGAAAATAGGACAACATCAAAGCTGAACTGAAGGAGAAACCTGGATTTCAGGTGATATTCTTTTCCCTCTGGATTTAATAGAGTACTTCAAAGAGATCTGAGAAAGACAAGCTCAAACACCTGAGCCAAGGAAGCACTTAAGACAGCAGCTACTTCCACAGGGGGATTGTGAGTCATTTATATGGGGACCCAAGGAGTTTCAAGAAGATACTTATTAGGAAGATAAATGGGATCTGAGAAGCTGTTCTCTGGCTGGCAAGTGGCCAGAAAAGGACATGAATGAGATTCACATAAAAAGGGACAATAAAGCAGTCACACACATAAGCAGTGCAGGAAAGCACTCCTGAGACAAAGAAAACAAGATGGAAATGCCCCAAAACAGAAAGGGCTACCTAGACTGTAGACATGGAAAATCCCCTAGGAACTGGGGTAGATAAGAGTGTCTCTAGAGAGTAGGATAGCAATTAACTCCACTACTGTCCTATGATTTAACTGTTACTTTTCATACCTTTTTACTCCCCATTACTTAGGAGTTTGTGAATATTTACTAAAGCATGAAAAAAGCTGAATGTCAATGTAATCAACTATTTTCTATTTACAATATTTAAACCATGAGAGTAGATTCATTAAAAGTATGAATATTTTTCTCCAGTCCCAGCTGTGACACTTGCCATGGGACAGATGGCACTGTCCAAACCAGAATCCACTGATTTATGCCTCATGGAATTAAATTACTCAAATACTATCATGGACTTAATGAAAAAAGGGAAAAAAAAGGAAGTGTTCCTAATTTTACATTGTATTTTCCTTGATTCAGATCAGCTCCCTACAGCTGTTTCTACACCTTTTTAATTTAAAAAAAATCTGTGTTCTTCACAGAAGGGGTATTGTACTCCAGGAAAGGACTGACATGTCTGATTCACACTGTCTTTGAGACAGCCTCAATGGAGTTGATAGAAGCATGTTAAGAAATGGATAGAACTAGTCAACAATCAAATCTCATTTTCATTGCTTGAATATGCTTGCACAAGATTTCTTGGAAGGGCAACAAACCCTACCATGCACTACCATGGCCAAGGCTTTTATATCCTTCAGCTTCATTTATTCATGCCCTGAACTGCTGCTGGTTTCTGCCCACATCCACTCTGAAAGGGTGCAGTACAGTGGTTCTGATTTTATTAACATGATATTTTTTGCTAGAAGCTCTTTGTCTGATCAAATCATTGCTCTGCAAAGTAGCAGGAGCAGTGTAAGCAGCAGGTTTTCCATTAGCATTCTGCCTAGAACAAAGGTGCAGTTCAGCAAATAAGGACTTAGTGCATGTCTCTTTGTTTTCTGCTTGGAAAGACTGCAGCAGCCGCATGTTAAGTGTATTTAAACAGCTTTATTTTTTGGATCCAGATCAAAAAGGAAAATATCTTTTACCAGTGTGTCCAAGACAGGGTTCTCTAAGAAGAACACAGCTGTTGCTGTGCTATCTCATCTCTTCTCAAAAGGCAAGTCTCTTCTTGTTTAAATTGTGAAGGAGATTTATCATTCCTATTGTACTGACACTGCTGGTTCAAGCTCTGCTTGCTTTCCTGAATCAAATCAACAAGACTTGTTCCAGGAAGCAGCCCTAAAACGATTAAAAAAATAATGCCTGTGGGAGGGAATTTTGGAAATTCTTCACATTCATAGCTCAAAATAATACAGCAATCAAGAAATCAGCATGTTTCATCTCAAAAAGTAACACATCAATATTAATCTCTGCTACAATAATCCTTAAAATACTACTTTTGATACTTTTTAGCCTTTAGAAATCATTTCATACTAGCTGAGTTTAGTAGTCTTTATCAACGTAGGCAGCATTTTGAGATGAGTGAAAAACAGTCCAGATATGTTGTACAATCCAGCATAACGATACAGTGTCTGACAAACAATAGTTATTAATTTGATTGCAGATCCCATATATGTATATTTTAAGGATTACTATTATTTAGCCTTATAATTTTTCAGGAAGTGAAAAATTTATTGGAAAGATCTGACATAAGAAAAATGGGTGTAAACTTTCCTGAGTTTTGAAGTGTATAAAGAAAATATTTCTTTACCAAGAGCATACTCAAACACTGGAACAGGCTTCCTAGAGAGGTTGTGATACCTGTCAATGTTCAAGAGGCATTTGGACAATGCCTTTAATATCCTTTAGCATTTGGTCAGCTCTGAAGCTGTCAGGCAATTGGATAAATGACTGTTGTAGATCCCCTTCAACTGAACGAGTTTAGTCTGGTCTAGTCTATATAATTATTTTATTTGATATAAATGGGTTTTTATCCTTTTCTTTTTATAAAATCTCGATATTTAACATCAAAGTGTTAAATTCAAAGTATCTCAGGAGGTCAAAATGTGTAAGTGGGAATGCTAACTGTGCTCAACTCAGGAGGCCCAACTTTGCCTAACTGCCCAGGCAGCCCGTTCTCCTTTGGTGTGGGCTCACGAGCAGCAGCACATCATTTTGTGTTTGATCCCGAGCTCTTCATGGTGCTCAGCATGCACTCCAGAAGAGCAGCATGAGGTACGTGCTGTTAAGTGATGTTAAGTAGTAAATATGCTACAGGGCGGAAAGGAATAGCGACAAATTTTTATGGGAAGAGCCTATGATCTTGAATAAAATGTAGGCAACACCACCACAGACAGGTGCCCTAGTTTTTGCTGTCATAAGCTTGCACACAGGAATAGCCAGGTTTCCTTTTCTGTGCTATCTTCATATGAAGATGAAAGCTGAAATTCCCATTTATATTTTAAGTTCCCTGTGCCAAGGATGCCCATGTGCTTCACAGAGCCACACTCACGTTCTGCTGCACTCCAGTTAGCTGTGCTGAAGTCAGCATAAATAAAGTACATGACACTGAATACCAGATTTACTCCAGTATAAATACATACTGTCTCATTTGAAATTTAATGGAATTATCTGACTCATATAAAGAGTTCATATGGAGTTTCTGTACAAAGAAGCTTTTGGTTCTGGATACTATAAAGAATGGATACCTCAATATAGCTAGCATCTGTGAAATAAACTATTCTCTCAATCCTTTACTGTTTTCAGTTTTGTCACAAAGCCACACATAAACTTTGCTGTTCTCTAAGGAAAGGTTCTCTGTAGATTCTTTTTACTTACATTGAAATTATATAAAATGAGTTTATTCCATCTGTGTTTGATAAAACTTGTGATTCTCAGAATCAGTTCAGAAAAAATTGCTCCTAGCAATAACTAGGCTAGGGATTAAGAAGGGAAAGGTGCTCCATCTGATCTGCCATGCTTATTTGCTTTAAATTCCCCTAATAATTCACAGTAATTTTCCCTTTCACGGTCAACATGGAAGGCTGCGATACTGTTTAACTCCACCATCAATTCCATGCTTGGAGTTTGAGTGCACAGAATAAAAAACCATTTTTTCCACAGTAATTTTCCACATGCCCTCATATCTCCTAAAAAGTGTGAAGTAATTTAAGAAAGCTTACCCTTTGTATATTGAAAGGCTTTTCTCCATTCATTTGAGAGAAACACCAATTCCAAAGCCAATTGCTGGAAAGCTACAGATGTACAGTAGCTGGTTGATGTGTTACTTCACCTTACAACATCTTCTGCATGGAAATGTTTATGATAAATTGTATAATCTGGGATACACTGAATCACTGAATCATATATTTATCAAATGTTATAAATATCAGAATATTTTTATACACTCAAGATCATTATTACATTTTAAATCTCTAGAGACATGAAGTAAATAAAGCAGCATGCATAAGTGTATAAGCATAAATTATCCTCACTCTTCAGACAGGTTAAATTTAATACAGAGATTCTAAAGTATCTTAATTTATTCAAGGAAAATGCAAACAAAATATTCCATACAAAAAGGCAACTGAAACAAGTGTTTAAATTTATCAGCTGAATGACAGGCTGAACTCTTCTAGTCTGGCACAAGGCTAATGTAATTCAAATAATTTTGAATTTCCATCTATAGTACAAATAAGCATGGAACTTACCACTATAGCTCAATTAATGCAATTTAGCTTGCTACATTATAGAAGATTTGTGCCTGACTCCTTTCTTTTATTAGGATCATTCAAGGATCAATTTTAGTATATGGATTATTTGCTTCGTCACCTGTGAAAAAGGAACATGACAGTAATTTTGTACACACAGGTTTGACAGTAAGAAGATTCTATTCTCTGATTTTCAGCCTGTGCTGACTGTAGAATAGAACAACACATCAGGCTGTGAAATTATAACTTTCCATTGCAGCTGGAGCAACTCTGGAAAACATGTTTAGAACTGAACCATGGTGATTTCACTGGAGTCAGTCTTTTTGCTTTTACAAGTAAATACAGTGTTAGGTTTGAGGCTTATGGAATTTTTGAGAAATTTACTAATTTTTGATCTCTCCATAGCAAATACATTAGCCTGTAATAAAAGCTAATTATAAGGGTTGCAAAACAACTGTGAGAGACATATTTTATTTTACACATTTGTTTTTATTAAAGGTTGTATATTGCAAAAATAAATTAATTGCATTTTTCACATAAACTGTGCAAGGAAACAGAGGTGGAATTTATTATGAACTTAATTAAATTGCTTTGTATAATGACAAAGAAGATCACTGGCAACATAATATATCTTCTTGGACCAAAGGTGGTTAAAGAGATAATTCACCTGATGATAATGGGCTTTGAGATTACAAATGTTGGTTATTTGCTTCAGCGCTTGCTATTGCTCATAGAATTACCATACTAAAGTTATCACTTTTGTGAAAAAATTAATTACAATTGCTTTTCTCTAAGATGTGCTGAATACATGTTAAGCTGAGCAATTAATAAATATCATGTCTCATTTGTGTATGCCATAGTTTCAGAAAATGGCAAAAGAAAATCTTTCCTTTCATTTGTATGTATAAAGATTTTGAGTATTGAGAAAAAAATGCAGAAAAATTGCATCAATAAACATTAACAAAGAAGAGGTAAATTGATTCAAATTCCACTAACAACCCATTAGGGGACCCTGAGTGCCCCTGTGAAAAGTTGTCAGATAATGGGACAAATTTGTTCCATTCTTTACTCATGGAAAGAATTTGACCCTTAGTTTTTAATCTTCTTCAAGAAAATAAATTTCATATCTTTCATATATTAAATAGCTTGGAAAACAATTTTGGAAATTAATGCTGAGTTATTCAGGCAGGCAACTCTTTTTCTGGCTCTAATTAATTATAAATTAATCATTTGCAACTGACTGAATGGCTATAGCAAATAGGCTGGGAGACCTCCACCGGAGAATTATCAAAGCCCTCAGGTATTGTCCTTTTCTTGGCTGTGACTCAAATTCTCAGCTGAGGTAAAGGAGGTACCACCACATCCACAATATTTTAATTTTCCACACTTCCACTGCCCCTTACCCCGTTCACACAGGCAAGTGTAAAGGCCAGCCAGTCTCTTATATTAGATACTGAAGAAGCACTCAGTCAGACACATGGATATGAAACACCACTTCTCTTATCAGATTCTCTCTTTCTCAACTAAATAATTTAAAACATTTTGGATCCCAATCCCACTTGGATTTTTATATAAATACTGCTAATAATTGATTAGCAATTGCAAATGATGCTCATATATAACCACTATCTAACTGTTAGCAGAGCACCACTCCTAGTATATATTCAGCAAAGCCTTGATTCTGTGCTTTCCTCAAAAAGAAATTAATTCTTTTATGTGCATTTCAAAGGTTGTATGGCTCACATTGCCTAAAAGAAAAGCAGCAGAATGGTAAACTAGTTTTAAATTATTTAAAATCATTTATACAATAGAAGAATTTAGCATGCTGATACGATAAATATAAATTGAGATTTTACTACAGATCTGTAGAATACTAAGGTCTGGAAGATAACTTATCACTAAATCTCAATAAAAACAGAATTGAAAATATTATTCATGAGATTGTTTCCAAACAATCTCATGTAATAAATAAATAGTAATAGTTAATTCAAGTTATATCAGCTACAGTGGTGCTATGCTGACTGGGTCATCCAAATAGTGCCACTTCAGTGAACTGGTATAAAAATTGGGTCTGGAAACTTCTGTAATACCATAAAATTCTGTAAAATTGAATGTAGCACTGCATTTTTTTCTGACCTAGTTTTCTGCAGTATTTCTGGAAGGTGTTAGTGCATTTGGTTTGAATGCAGATGTGGAATAGAAGGGAAGTATAAAAGATCTGATCCTTATGTTTTAAAAAACTCAAAATAGAATGAGATAATTATGTTTATATTAATCCAATTATATCACTACAATTTTTACTTAAATTTTACTTGGGTTGAAAGTAGATTCTCTATCTCAAAACTGAATGTTTTGGCAAATGAATGTTAAACATTGCAGGAATTTTTGCAGCAGCCTAGATTATCAAGATGACTGCTATTTTCTATACTTTGTTCTTCATGTAAAAGTAATTATTACATTCATTTTAATTAGCAAAAATTTCTAGCACAATTCATAGGATATTTCAGAGTCTATTAAAAGAACGAAAAGTGCTTTTACCCACTAAAAACCATCAGTTCTAACAGGTCTCTCTGATGAAGCCCACGAAGGCTGTTGGGTGCCAAGGTTCTCATGCAGAGGTTGGCTGCTACTGGCTTTGTCCCTTGAGACCCCTCTGTGATTCACAGGTTGGACAGTCGTATTTGTCTGCCTAACACTGGAGTAAATAAATCTTTTAGGGACTTTCTCTTTCCCTGCACACTTGCCAAAAATATCATTTGTCTAAAACCCTAAAAATAGCTGGCAAATGAAAAGAATATTGATAAATGAGTTCCAACCAATTTTTGTTCTTATTCAGACAGTAATAATTTCTTTAACGGTAGAAATAGATGCATTAGGGGAAAAAAAATTCTTCTCTCCCATTTTCATACAGCACAAGGGGTGTGATTTTATGTCAAATTCATGTCTATGGAGACATTGGTGCATGACTGTTGTTATTCTGAGTGGAAGACTGATTAATGATTCTGAAAAAAGTTGTTGAAATGAGTTGGATGTCAGTCTCTTCTCCCCAGTAACAAGTGGCAGGATGAGAGGAAATGGCCTCAAGTTACACCAGGGGAGGTTTATATCAAATATCGGGAAAACTTTCTTCATGAAAAGGGTTGCCAAGCATTGCAACAGGCTGCCTAGGGAAGCAGTGGAGTCACCATCCCTGAAAATGTTCAAAAAGCATGTGGATATGGCACTTGAGCACGTGGTTTAATGGTGAAAATGTTGGCAGTGCTGGGTTGGTGATTGCACTTGGTGATCCAAGATGTCTTTTACCAACCTTGGGGATTCCATGATTCTGGGGTTCTAGTATCCCTGACTGGTAACTGGCACCAATCCTGTAACCTGTGAATTGTCACTGGGGTGTCCCCACTCTTACCCCGTTGTGTGTTAGTTTGTGTGTGAGTTTTGGCCTTTGGCCCTGGCTGTGTATTGAAGTGTGGCTGAGTTTGCTATCAACGTGAAGTTGCTTCTGTGTACCTTCATGACATACCTGCTGATCAGACAGCAAATCTCTAATAAACTACCACCTTGCATTTGGCTTATTCTGACTTTTTTGAGAAAATGGCTATAAAAAGACCTGAAAATCACTCACATCCTCATAGTAATTTAGAAATATATTTTCTTTTAGATGAAATCTTTTCTACATGTATTTATTTATATATATGTTATAAAAGATTAATTTACTCTTATGTATTGCATACATCTCTAAGCATAAATATCCTTGCCAAAATCCCTTAAAGGCATAAAAAACATTTATCTGAGACATACTTACAATATAGCATGTCAACATTTTCATAAAACAGCCTGATACTAAGAGCCCTGCCTTTAATTTCATAACATCTTACATTAATATGCATCAAGTAAAATTTAAGACTTATGGAATTAATGCATTTTAGGACTACATCTGTAACTGAAGTAAGTGGCTACCTGGTTAGAAAATGTTCTTTCTCTCTCCATTTTGCATACTTGGAAGAAATTATTCATGTTAGGCATGAAACCAATTTTGACAGTACATGGATTTTGTTTTACTGCTCCCCTCCTTCCAGAACTACAGCTAAAAGCCCTGTACTGTGTTCCCTGGGATAATTGTGCTCGATGACTGGAAGTGGTGGTGTTTGGGAAGGCACAGGGGAGGTGGACGTGCCTGTACCCACTGGAGAGACTTTTCTGCAGCGCCAGCACTGTGGCTTCACCACATCGCAGGTGGCTGGTCTGGGTCTGAGTATGTGAGAATGCAAATGCATGATTTCATTTCCCAAATAAATAATTTATGACAAACACAACCCCCCGTCAATCCTGCAGATAGGCGCATGGTATCTACAGGAAATAGGAAAGTAATTTTGTTTCTCTCATCCACTTCATTTCCACTTTAACTTCCCATTAAAATGTAGGTGTAGTCTGTAATCTTCTGCTTCCCCAGAAGACCTGGCACTTTCCAAGGCCATATTGCCACTCTTGAGCCAGCCAGGAGAGGGTGCCGGAGAACACAGTCTGCAAACAGCTCCCTGGGCAGCTTCCTTCCTCAAAATGCAAACCAAAGTCCATTACAGTTATTATGTTTTCTGTTATTACTTTAATTCCTTCCCTTGCTAATTGAAGCTTCTTGGTATCCACTCTGTCCCTTTTAAATGGCAAATTACAAGTGCAGACAAATTGTACCCAGGTCTTTTCATGTCTGGAATTTTGTTTAGACGGATTTGTCTGTTATTTGAAAAAGATTTAACATCTTCTAATGCTGAATCTGAATTTACGTCTCACCTATGCACCAGTTTAAAGGTTATGTATAAAATCATAGAACCACAGAATGATTCATTTGGTTTGGAAAATCTATCATCATTTGGATAGATGAGCTTTAAAGATCATCTATCCTTCCCTCCTACCATAGGCAGGGACACTGTCCACTAGACCAGATTGCTCTTTGGACTGTGGATGCCCCCTCCAGCCTGGCCTTGAACACATCCAGGGATGTGGCATCCACAACTTCTCTGTGCAACCTGTGCCAGTGCCTCACCACTCCCACAGT
Organism: Leptocoma aspasia; assembly: GCA_013399835.1. Taxonomy (NCBI): domain Eukaryota; kingdom Metazoa; phylum Chordata; class Aves; order Passeriformes; family Nectariniidae; genus Leptocoma; species Leptocoma aspasia. The sequence continues at coordinate 459,939 of VXAX01004668.1, forward strand.
AAAGAACTTCTTCTTATGTCCAATCTAAACCTACTCTTTTTTAGTTTAAAACTGTGGCCATCCAGCAAGCTCCTTATCCATCAAATAGTTGTCCAAGTTGCAAAAAACAAATGCATTAATTTTCTTAGCCTGCAGCCCAGAATTAGGAAACAGAAGTCTCCTGGAATGGGAAGTATCTAGATAAAATAGTGCGCTATCTCACCTTTTAAATTAGAATGTTTCTGACATTTTTAGATGCATGTACACTAGTACGTGGTGTTCCTATCTTTGTAAATGTTACTGTGATCCCCTAACCCCATAAGTTGACAAACAGCAGCAGCAATTAAAAATAAAAGCAAGAAAGATGGCATTACATTCAGGCTAACAAAATATCCAGGCTAATAACTATTTACGACAAGCATAGAGAGCCTATTAGCTCCATTCTCCCACGCTTTAATTATTTGCAGAAGCTTCCACATTTACAAGCCACGTGTGTCCTCCAGCCTTAATAGCAGAAGCACCTTTGTGTGATATCCATGAAAGCAAATAAGAGAATTCTTTGCCATATTATTAATGCTTACTGCATAATTATTTTTTTTCTGGAATTAATAATTTACTCTATCAGTCATGAAAAACTGTTTTCCAAAGTTCACCTGACTTTTTTTTTTGTTTTATTTTGGTTTGGTTTTGCTTTTGAAATTATCCTTGCTTATTTTTAAATGTGTGTGGGTTTTCAAATGGTCACCTGGTCTGTATCAAGTTGGCAGAACAAACTCCTAACTGGAGGAATGAGTATAAATCATTGGTTCAGTCACAAAAGGGAAGAAAGAGACAGCAAGGCCACCTTTTTAGTGTACAATTCTGGGAATGGAACAACAACTACAACCTTCCTAAGGCACCTTTTCTACCCACCATGCCTGAGTCTACAGGACATGCAAACATCCTTCCCCCAGAATGCCCTGCCTGGCAGTGCTGCAACTTGCTTGCAGGAGAATTCAGGAAATGTGCAAGCAACATTTGGGGACTGTCTCATTTTTTCTGTGCTAGAGGTATGGGATAATTAAATAATTTATTTTTATTATTATTTTATTTTAAAAAGGCACACATATGGGGTTTATTCCTAGATAAATACATTTATTATATTATACATAATGCATGCAAATATATATATGTTTATGTTATTTGTTCTCATGTTCAACATGGTCACTTTCTGGAAAAAAAACCCACCAGACTTCATTTTAAAATTGTAGTGAGATGAATATAGCTATTAAGCTGTCACATTTTAGTGAAAATAAGCACTTGAGCCAACACTTCAATAAAATTCACTCTGAAAGGCCTATCAGATAACAGATTTTAACTTCAAGACAAAATTATTGCTCTCATACAAGTGAAAAGGAAAACTGATGCAATAGACATTTGGAGGACTTCAGTCATAAGAGAAAAACTTGAACTGCTAGTCTACCATTCAGTGAGTATGAACAAATCATGCTGCCAAGTTTCATTTCACTAAAAAGATCACTTGCCAATCAAGTGCTTACCACTGGTGAGCACTTGATAGATTTCAGTTTTGAAAAGGGATGCAAGAGGTTAAGAAGAATGAAGCTGCATCCCAAGGAGTCAAATGAATGTGGCAGGAGCCAGTCCCTGGCACAAGGGCTGGCTGGCACAGACACAGCCTGTTACTAACTCCCAGGCAGCACGGATCCTTGCTGCAGTCTGGAGGGCAGCTAGGGTGAAGAATCTAAAGAGGTAGGTTTTATTCTGGTGTTATTCACTGGCATTCAGCTGACAGCCACCCATGGTGACATTCTCATGCCAATTCCTCCCTGCTCCCAGTCTGAACCAAAATGATCATTTTTCTACAAACATTCTGTAAGCATCCGGCAGAGAAGGAGATGACTAAGAGTCAGTGCGATTAGTTAAGAATAAATTATGTCAAGCCAATATAAATTCCTTTGTGGCAGGGTCACAGGCATGTGGGTAAGAGAGAAACAGTTGAAGTCATATATTTTGATTTTAGTACTTGTGACACTACTGACAGTGCATTCTCAAAGCAAACTAGGGACACGTGATAGAGGTGGAACTATCTTTTACTAGATGTGAAACCAACTGGTTTCACAAATAATACCAGGAGTACAATTATCAATGGCTCATTGTAAAAATGGCAACATGTATTTCAGTTGGGTCCTTAGGGCTCTGTCCTGAGCCTGGCAAACATTTCCACTAGTGGCCTGTATAATGAAATAAGGACTATATTGTTAATGTGCTGACAACTCCAAGCTGAATGAAACTGTCAGAGCTTTGAAGAATAGTTAGAATTTATAATAATCCTAACAAGTTATATCATCTGAGTACAATAGGATGATTGTTTTAAACAGAAGAAATGAAAATAGATGAAGGAATCATGCGCTGAACAGAATAAGGAGGAACTGAGATAAGCAGCGGGCAATATTCTGGTGCATAAGAAGTTGCTAAAAACAGCACACTCTGTTCTTCGTGGCTGTGGAGGACAGGACAAGAAGTAATGACTTTAACATTCTAGCACAGAAAGTTCAAACACCAAGTAAAGCTAACTACGAATGGAAGAGTAATGTGGCTGGGGAGATTATGGAAACCATTGCTGGGGACTTCTCAGAGCAAGTTAGACATGTATCTACCAGAATCAATATAGGTATAGTTGAAATTCTTACTCCTAGAATAATTTCTATTACCATCTAGAGAACATATTTATTGTTTGATATATTTAACAGAGGAGAAAATCAAACCACATACAGACTTATGATAGGAAGGAACCTGGTTTGTTACATTCAGCAACAAAAAATCTTGAGTGTCACTAGACAAGCACACGCCTGAGCCTCTACACAGCCTGGGGGAGGCACAGGTACACCATTGCCTCTGCAGAATCAAGGCTTCTCTCATGCTGCTCCAACACTCCCATAAGAAGCAACAGAATAACATGCCATTTTACTGCTTAGAACATTTCAAATGCATTTATAATTATTACAAAGACAATTATACTTGCCAAGATCCAGAACCTGAAGGATGATGATAAAAAAATTCTGTTATTTGAAACGCTAAACCAACTTCCATGAAAACTTCCTAATTACTCTGAGGAGTAAGGCATCATTTAACTTCTTCACTCCATAGGACAGAATTCAGGTTTATTCAGTATTGCCATTATTTTAAATATTGAATGAGATTGCACTCTTAATCTAAAAGCATTTTCTGAGTGGGAAAAATTCCAAGTATGACTTCATACTGTTCATATTTTTTCTAGTCCTATTTGGAGCTGAATAGCGGCTTTTAACAAGAAGCTGGAGAAAACCTACGTCTTCAATAAAAGCCAACGTAAGTGATCATTAAGAAAAATTAGAAAAGGCATCCCATCATCTAAGAACTGTGAAAAGGCCAGGAGTATGAATAGCATTTGTGACACATTACTATACAAAACCAGCAAGAGATGTAATTACCCTCCCTATGTCTACAGAACATGAGATTCTAATTGAAGAAGAAAGAAGTAACACCACCTCTGCTGATGTTATTAGTTGCCTGTCATTGAAAGAGGGCCTGTCAGTGAATGTTACCACCTTACAAAGCACAAAAAATCTAACTTCTGAAATCCCTAAAAGTTCTTCTCTTAGATTAAAACAAACTTCAGACTTCTGAACTAGTATTTCTTACATATTGAAGCACACAGAAGATGGAAGGAGAAATTGTACAGTACTTGGGAGAAGATGAATTAGGGAACCCTGAAAATGTACTGAATTATTTGCCAAATGATACAAAAATATAGCCGAATACAGTAATTTTGGTGAGATTAGGTTGTGTAGGATTAGTGATCTGTAGGTAATTTTGATTCATGATAGACTGTGAAAAGGAAGTTTTGTGAGGTCCAAGGGAAAAGTGGCTTCCAATACATATTTGGGGCAACAAATAAACCAATATACAAACTTTTGATAAATATAGATATAAAACCTAGACGTACCTGTTGAAGCATTTCTGTATTTCTGTTGAAGCATTGCTAAACCTATTTGTGAAGATTCCCAGTTGGCAAAAACAAGGGATTCTTTAAAAAAAAAAGTTGAACTCAGCTCTGAAATCAAAATTGTTAGCATGTTCTGGCAACCTCTAAAGATAAATTGCCCCCTCATTATGAAGCCCTGTATTCTCCAGCCACATCCAGTTTCATCTGCTGCAGTGGAGAAGGGAGTTTCTCTGGAGGTCAAGGTCAGGTCACAGATACAGACTGTTTGCAAAAGCATTGGAGTATCTGATGAGAAATTGCATCATGTTCCTGAGGCAGGAACATCAGATCCCACACCAACCAACAGCATACAAATCTTGGTGTCTTTGGACAAGAATACACCACAAGTTGTTGGGTTTGACACGAGTCCCTCACCTGATGTTTTAAGAAGATATAACCTCACCACTTCACTGGTGTCCACTGAAATCCATTTATAAATTCAAAAGTGTTGCCATGTACCAGGCATGAATTGAACACTAATCCCCTATTTGCTGCTTTGTTGCAAAGAGCAGATATTACACCATAACTTCTCACAATAAAAAGTAAAAACCAGTCTGTATGTATATAGGATCAGAGGAGCCAACCCGTGTTTAAACTGTAATGAAAACTGAATTCTTAAATAACAGTGTTTCTAATATTCCTAAATATTATTAGAAAACAGTTCTGCTCCTCGAATCCATTTCTTCCTCATTAAAAAACAAGTCTTTAAAACTAATTTCTGTCTTGGATATTTGTATAAACAGTTTTTGGTTTAATGGCCTTTTTTTACCAGATGATTGCTAGCCTTATTCATGGGTGTACCACTTAAAAACAGTGGTGACATGAATATATAAGCCCTCCCTTTCTATTTGGTATTACTTTTAATGTGAAACTAACATAATTGTTTGGCACAGCTTGTGGTATTTGCTTACAGTAGGTTTCAACAGGCTATATTTCATTTTGTCACAAGTTCTCTCTTGAGTCCAGGCTCAAAGTATGTTTCTTTTAACTCTACTGATACCATAAAAAGTAACACTGGGTGTTATTTAAATATTGTTTATGAAGATTTTAAGTTATTTACAGCAGTGATACAATTTTAATACTGATCTGAGGGCAGATCCTGCAGACTTGCCATGAGCAGAATGGCAGTTCTCCTTGCATCAAAGTCCTGCATTTGTGGAATTGTGCGTTGATGTGGGTTACATCCACCTTCCATGAAAACTCAAAACTTATGTTTTGAGTGGGTTGAGTGGGTGCTCGTGACTGCTTAAATTCAATTCAAACCCACAGTTAACAGTCATGACAGTCCTTTATAATGACTTATAAAAATACCTATCTATATTAAAATGAAAATGACAAGAAAAAATAAGAGGTGTATGGAATAATGAAGGAATCTACCATTTACCATACTTAAATACATTCTATACACTTTTCAAAGGAAAAGTTAACGCTTTTGAAAGTTTGAATCTGCACTGGTTACCCTCCAAATAATTTAAAAGGCCCACTGACCACTTGATGTCTAAATTAAGAGAGCAAAGTACAAGGAAAACAGGAAAACTAATGTGTAGAATAGGTAATTTTTAATAACATATGTTTTCACTAACAAGGATTTTGAATCTTCTAAAATTCGTATCACCAATGAGTGTGCAATAACTGTATTAATTCAAGTCTTAGTATCTACAGCAATTCCTCAGCAGGTGATTTCAAAGCTTAGGCCTTACTTCTGGTAGGAACTGCAGTGCAGAACATAACCTTTCAGCTGTGCTGGTAGTTATGAGTATACAGGGACTGTGGATTTGAATCATGCTTCAGAAATATTGGAGCCCCATCCCTTATCTTCCCTGAACTAAAGCTTCCCAACACTGTTTTGTGCTGCAGCAGGGAATGCTGAAATCCATCGTTGCCAGGTGGCACTGTACCCAGGGCAGCTCCCAGGGGGAATGGGATATGAAATCAGCTCTGACGCGATTCCTTCCTGTCCCTACACTTACACAGATGCCCCTGCACTCGGGTTCTGGGAGGCATTTGTTGCAATTAGCAATTAAATTGAGCCGAGGGACTGGGTGTCAGCTGGTGCAGCTGGGGATTACTGGCTGGGCGCCTCCAGCCAGTTTGGAACAGCACAGAGAGAGCCAGGACGTGTCCCAGCAGGAGCTCTGCCATCGCCCCGACTGCAGCCAAGGGCCCCGTCCAAAGAGAAGGGCACTGCCTGCAAAGCACAGCTGAGGCTCACCAAATAGGTAAGGGTAAGGGGGCTGATGTAGCCTTGCACTGTCACCCGTGATTCATGGCTCAAACTGCATTCAGTTCTTTCAGCTCAATAACCACACTACAAATCACCAGTATATTTGACACGGTCAACAATTCCTTATCAGTAGGAAATATTTTCATGTTTATCTTGTCTTCTTTTAGAGAAAAATGAATAAAAAATTACAAATTTAGAGTGTAAATAAAATTATCAAAACAGATGCAAAGTTAAGATTAAAATTCTCATTTCTTCTTCTTGACATTTATAAACATTAAAAATCTTCAGCAGCCCTACAAACATACATCTTTTCTTTAAAGTGAGGCACTCTTATTTATGCCTCTCATGTATTCAACGTTCTCAGAAACTTCACAAGGGTTTGAATCAAAGCAGTCTCACTGTTATTTATTGGTAATCGTGGAAAATGTGATATTTGATATTGCCATTGTCTAAAGTAGATGCCTAGATTTTAAAAAAAAAAAAAAAAGGCGTGGCATTTGCCTTTTAAATGTCCCAGATGGCACACTTACCTTATTGAAAGGGAATGAGAGGATGGTAACAACATACTTTATTCACATGTTATGTGGGCAGATGTTATCAAGCAGAAATTACCTGTCAGGAACGTACACAGGTTAGTGTAGTTTGTGAACTACAAACACACTGCTCCAAAACCTTTACACCAGTGATTTTGAATCCATTTAGCAATCATTCCATTTGACTATTTAAGAATTTCTAGCCCAGCTGGCATCCCGATAATCTTTCTGATGTTGAAGTCATTAAGCTTAACCATTTACTCCTATTAAAATTACCATCTATTGTTTATATGAAGTAGCATTTCAGGGCTCTGTTCAAGATCACATTGTACATTTCAGGTACTGAAAAAATTAATAAAAAGGCCTTGTCCCTGCTAACAATTCAACCTCCAAACCTTCTCAGAGAGTGCCCATGTGGACAACACTGCTGGGTAAGTGTCCAGCCAAGAATGTCAGTGAAGACAGAAAGGAACAAGGGCAGGAGGAACAGAGTAACTGTGTTATGCTCCTCGGCTTATATACATCAATACTATGAAGTTGATAGAAGCAAGACCAGGCTCTAAGAATAAGATCAAAATATAAATACTATAACATCAGTTGAATAAATAAAAAACATATTTCTGGTTCCTCTTCTGAGCTATTCAAATTTTCATTAACTAGTTTACAGATGAATACACATATATATAAATTCCTACTTGTTCAATACTGAACCTCAGTACTGAAAAATTCATGCATATCCCAAATCTTAATACTAAAGCAACCCAGAAGGACTAATAGAATGCTTAATAAGAAGATTAGGATAAAAGACTTTGCAAGAGTCTTAGTTTTTAAAGTCTACTTGGTGGTGGTGGGACGGGGGAAGTATTGTTCATCTTTTTGCCATTCAAAAGGACCAAGGTAAAAAGCTTTTGCTTCGACCATTCTTCTGCTGTTCCCTTTGAAATATGGTTAAATTCAATTTAGTTATCCTGAGCTCAAATTACAATGCTCTGCTAATACAGCTTCTGCTTTTCCCTGAATCTGGACAGCTACTGACATTGGCAATTATGTACAGTTTATGCTGGTTTTCTTACTTTGGTTGCAGTTGAAATGGATTAATGATTCATGTATGGGGCATGGGAAATCATATTATTACTTGACCAGCAGTGCCTCGGATCACATGTGGACCCTGGACATCCTTTCCCCATTGCCTTGTGTTTGCCTCCCAGGGACTTGGAACTGATTGTCACCTCCTGAATCACATCCCACCTGGCTGCAGCACCTCCAGAGCTTTCTGGCTCATACAGAGGAACCTGTGGGGACATTCTGGATGCCATCTCCCTCTACACCATCATGGTATCTCATTTTGCCTTTCACTCCTGAGCGAGTGTTTTTATAAACTGATGAATTCATACTGGTTCCAATCATTACATTTTGGCAGAAGCATGTGGCAATTGGCAAGGCATGACTTTGATTCAAAGGAGAGAGCTCTTAAGAACCATGCTAGACACCAGGTCAGTGAGACTTCGAACTTTTAAACATATTAAATGCCTTCAACTAATTTTGAGCTTACCTTAAGAGCTCTGCAAGAGTGTGCTTCAATTCCTGGGAAACTTCGTGATATACACATTTCACTGCATCCTTTGCCTTTCCCACAGTGAAGATGATTCAAAATCAGACTCTTCTCTACCTGCACACTAAGAACGGAATAAAAGTAGATTAGAAATAAAATTTTTACTCATCAGAACACAGAAATCCAGTTAGGTCTCCAAGTTAAATGAGCAGACACTTCTCAGACGCCTGTTTTGGGGTCATAAAAATCCTTTCATAAATGACACTTTTTTCCAGATAGAACTAAAAATATCAAAGTTGGACTTTAGATTCCAAATCAAATGCTTTTTCTGTCCACTCTGTGATGCAAGTGCTATATTCTATAAGCCTCTCTATATCTCATAATTTCACACATAAGGTACTGAGGAAAGTAAAACAAGATACTAAAATAATTTCCTTGATAGCCCTAAGAGATACAGCACTCAGAAATAATTAACTGCTGAATACCACCACTACTTACTTTCTCACTTATTCTGACTTAATATAAAAAATGTCTCTTAGATCCACCAAGTCTATATCCCCCAGCTTAAATAATGCTTGGCTGATACCACTGACCCAAAATAAAAGTGAACATTTGCCCCAAAGCAGAAAAGCTTTCAAAATGAGGTAATAGCCATTGTGTGTGTCTGTCTCTGACCAATCTGCTTCCCCTGAGTATTCAGGTTTCAGCAATATCATACCAAAACCTAAACCAATTAAGGTTGAAGATTACACCAGGACTCATCTACCAGAAATAGCTGCACACCATCATCTTTTCCAGGACCTCACCACAGCTGCATCCCAAGCTTTACTGCAAATCTGTATAGAATTTACATTATATTTAAAAAGCCATATGTTGCAGTAGGATACCATTATTGAGCTTAGATGGTTGGATTTTAGGAATCATAACAAGGCCACTCCTAATCTTTTACACTGGACCATGCAGTAATCTTCTCAGAGATTATCAAAATACATGTCCTGCTATGTACAACCATTTTATGAATTAGAAAAATAGGACCTATATAGCAATACCAGATTTTGTTCTGTTACAGCTCAGGCACAGCTGAAGTCTAAAACACAGAATATTTCTGTGCCACTTAGACTGCACATCTACAAACTAACAGACTTTGATGGCAGTGCCTGCTACAATAAGTAATGGTAATAATTTCTAGGTAGATTTTTTAATGGGTTTACACTATTTCAAAAGCAGACAAAATCTGCACTTTAACCCAAATTTCACATATTTACCAAACTGTTTGGATGCAGAGCTGAGTCATGAGTTTTGGCAGAGCTCTGGGATCCCTGGGGAGAGAAGCTGAAATCCAGACAGTTGCTGGCCACGGATCCTTCCTTGCACCTCCATCTCCAGTGTGGGCACAGACACAGATGTGCCTGCTTGCCATCCCTCTGCCTCTCTATATCTCATAATTTCACACAGTAACTTCAGATGCCTGAAGTCAGACAAGTCAGCCCAAGTCCCTTCTACATACAGAGGCTGCTTCATAAACATCTGAGAGTGCACAGTGCTTTAGGTTGCTTTCTGGCTTGCATTTCACTGAGCAGTACTGACAGAGATCTGTCAAGTACAAACAGATCACACAACTCTTATCAGAAGTCAGATTAAATAAATGTCTTGCCGTAAGTAGTATTTCCCTTGAACTCTTTCCCAATAGCACTGAACACACTGTTCCAGCAGGCATCTCACACTGTGTACACAGGCAGGATCCCTCCCCTATCTCAACTAAATATTCCACTTCTTCTGCATTAGTTCTCTTAACCACAGTCTAGCCTAAGAACTCACCTTGAGATATTGGCTACTAAGGGCTCAAAGTATTTTTCTCAAATTCGCCTTTCAAAACAGTTTCCCCTCCTGTTGGCAGAGCTTTATTATTTGTCCCAGATGTTTTTTCTTTGAATTTGGCTGTAAGTTTTAAAATGTTACTATTCACTCCAATGAGCTTTTCTTACAAGATATGGTTCCTATAAAGATGTCCTGATACCTGTTACTTATTTTTAACCTATGATTTGTGCTGTCAGAGTCTCAAATTAATTACTCTATTATTTTGCCCAAGACCAACACGAAGCAATCCTTCCCCTTTTCTGCTTTCTCTGTCTTAAAATGATATTCATAGTCTTCTCATCCTTCTCTCATTTTCTAGTATTTCTGAAAGAAGATGAAAGAATTTTCCCAGGTAATTCTCTGCTGACCTCCAATGTAAACTATTGCTGTGAAAATGGCTAGCTCCAGCTGGTTTTCTTTTTAGCATTTCTGAAGCGTTTGAGTGAGATCTGCTGATATTATACAACTCATCTGAATAGAAAAACAAGATTGACACATTTGATTGACACATTTGTCTCAGCTGGCAAAGTACAGATGCTTTCTAAGTCACCAACAGAAGAATTATCAGCTATGTGCCTGCATTAATGAAATCATATAGTCTTGGGATTACAGGGCCCAGCTCTGCCCTCTGCCTCATTCATCACTGACCTCAGAGGGTGATGTAATTCAAAACCAAAACATGGCCTATGGCCAGTACAGGTATTGCCTGCACTTTGTCAACCTGTGAAAGCCCAGTGCCAAAACATAAAAGAAAAACTCAGACCCATGAAATTGAATCTAGAGAGATTTAGGCACCAAAACTCTCCAAAATAACTTTGCGAGAAAGCCATCTAACCCTAATGAACATAAGATCACAAAATGTGTCTTTGGTTTCCAGCCCATATGTCCACAAGTACTTTCAGTATTATTAAAAATTTGAAGCAGTCCTGATCTGAGCAATGAGGCAGACTGGTTTTGGACCAGCATTCTTTGGGTGACAATCTGAGTGTGGAAGAACTCACTTCTCCACAAAGTCAAATTTTGCAAGTATATGCAACTACCAAATGGTGACAGCATAAAAATAGCAAAGGTGCATGAGGTAACTGTTGAGTAAGAATTCACATAAGACAGGAATGCTTGTTCAGCCTTTTAATTCTTTTAATTATTAGACACACACACACACACACACACAGAGAAAGAAAACAAAACAAAACAAAAAAAAAAACAACCAAACCAAACCAAACCAAAACAAAGAACCCCAAAAAACCCCCAAAACCATAAAAGCTCCACTCCTTTTGCCACCTGGGATGACTACTGTCTCTGACTTCGTACAACTCCTGCTTGCTTCCATTCTGAAGGACTGGTCAAAAGAAAAGTGAGGAGTTGAAGCCTTCTTGCTGAAGCTGAGCTCCTACATAGAAAATGAAAATTCATGGAAACAGAAAGAAACATTAAAGGCTATACCACAGAGAAGGTCACAGTTGGGACTTGGTTTCTGCTGGCAGCATGAATAAACCACTTGTGTGGAATGGTGCAAAGGCACTCTTGTACATACTGCTGAGCTCTAGGTGATTCACTCCTGAGTATGTTATGGTTTCTGCTTATTCTTCTGAAGTGCCCAAATCTGAACCGAGATATTTGGGCACTTAATTAGGACATTGAGACTTTTACTGTACTGCTTTCCTGCTGCTATTCTGGCAGCTCATGAGCAAAATTATTACACTGCAAGAAAGCAAACTGTGAAACAGCGTTTGTGGATGTCTCGAAACAATGTGCCATCAGATGGAACAAATAAACTTAGAAAAACAAATTCCAAAGAAAGCTTTGCAAAAACATCAGGTGAAGCTTTTCTCTCAGCAGTTCAGATGTGGAAGTGTCAATGCAATGAGTTCCTTGTGACTGTGCTAATGGACACAGCTAACTGCTGGCCAGCAGAACTCTGCTGGATTAGAATCCCATTCCCCCTCCCACCGAGAAAATTCAGCAAAATGTACTCTGTGATCCTCTGTATTTCACCACATCTTCTCTTCCCCACAACTTCCTTCTGGAAGAGCACTCCACCAGAAAGAACTTGGTAGCAAAGCCTGGAATAAAAACTGCTTCATGTACCTTGTTCCCCACTCAGGAACGCATAAGGGCTAGCCCCAGGCCTGGCACAGCTCCCAGCTTCCCCTGGCAGCTCCTGGAGTCCAGGAGCTTCTGCTGAATCTGCAGCCCTCTGCAGCTTCCTGGAGAGCTGTTATTTTTCAAGAGGGAGTAAAGCAAGGAAAGACTAAGAAGACACTGTGTTCTGCAGGTTTTCTGAGGCCCTTATGAATGCACAACATTTTTTCTTTCAAGCAAACACAGATTTCTTTGGTTACACATTTCTTCTATAAAATCAGTTTTATAGGTAGTGCTGAGATCTTGCCGGTTTGTAAAAGACATGAGAGGAATAAAAGTGATATCACATGTTCATATCAAATACGTGTTCCTTCCAGTACTGATGATTAACTACTGCTTTTACTTTACTAGTAAAGTAAAAATACTTTAATAAGTGACTTAGACGTTAACTAATTCATCAATTACTGAAAAAGACTTGATTCCTCAATATTTATAAGATATACATGACTGTAAGGGAAAAAAAATGTTTGCTTGAAGGTTAATGATTATTTTATGATTTATGACAAGGCTATAAATCTCTACGCCAAGAGAAGAGAAGAGAAGATCAAAAGGAATCGCATCCCATTATGATTCCTGAGGCAGCCTGAAGACTTCACTTCTCATATCTTGTTTCTTAGCAAGGCAAAAATTTGAGCTTGAAATGGAAAAAGATAAAACAGGCTCCGACAATCGAATCAGCAGCAGCAGCTCTGGAGCTGAGTTACTATGGCAATGGCAGTGCTGCTGCACAGCTTCTTCTTACCCTTACTACTGGTACAACAGCTTTGCAAATGTACGTGGGAAATTTCCACCCCACGTGTGCCAGGGATGGCTTGCAGGAGAAGCCCATGGTCTCAGGTGACCTGATCTCTACTGAATGGAAGAGCAAATTTGTGTGATTAAAAGATGTGATTTTCAATTTTCCATGGAAATAGTCTTGGAGCAGTAGGAAAGGTCTAGAATTCTTCCTGATCTTTTGCGGCAGGAAGGTAGATACCAGTGCTTAGAAGATATTTTAAAAGCACAGAATTTTTATTACAGGAATTTTAGGCTTTTTTTTTCAGCTGTAACCATCTCACATCTCTGAATTATAGATGCCTTGTCACTGCCAGGGAAGGATGGTATCATCTTTTTGGCAGAGCATAGCTTGGAGCTCTACATAAGTAATGGATCTAATTCTGATGCCAGGTTAATAAATTAGTAATTATGACTCTTTGGATATACAACAATCAGTGCGTCAGTACTTACCAGTGTCCTCTTTCCTCTTTGAGGTCTAGATGAATGCATCACCTTTCCTGTTACTGATGCTATGCTCTCTGCACTACACATTAAAGGCACATTTGCTCTTAATTATTTTTGAGACAGTATTTAATATTTACAGTCTAATAGCAAACAGAAGTTCTCAACAGAAATTGGGGCCTTTTATAGGTGTCATGGGAAAATTAGCTATATCCCAGCTGGAACCAGGACAGAAGACAGCCTAAACGTAAAGGGAATCTTCGCCAAAAAATACGATTGCTGAAAGTACAACTTCTGCAAGCTCATTAAGTCCTATAGGTAGACATATATGTGGGACCTCAAATGAGTTTCATATTGAGAATTTTGTCATCCTTTTTGTGGAAAGGCAGTCCTTTTCACCCATTGTGCAAATACGCTTATAGCCCAGATTGTACTCCTGCCTATGCTTGTTTTTTAGGTAGACCCTCTCTGGGGAGCAGATGAACAAGGTTACCACATGTGCATTAATCAATAGGAGGGTCAACAACAATTACCACAACAAATGGTAAGGCAGAAAATACTACAATTAAATATACTGCAATGTATAATCTGAGAATCAAGTATGTTTTTATGTCAGAATCAATTAAGCTTTTGTCTTTCTACATGTTCCATAAACACATTACTGAAAAATAGTAGGAAGAAATTCTTTACTTTAGGAAGAAATTCTTTACTATGAGGGTGGTGAGACACTGGAACACGTTGCTCAGAGAAATTGCGGATGCCCCAGCCGTGACAGTATTCAAGACCAGCTTGGATAAGGGCTTGAGCAACCTGGTCTAGTGGGAAGTGTCCCTGCCCATGGCCGGGGAGGTTAGGACTAGATAATTTTTAAGGTCCCTCCCAAACGCTTAACAGTCTACGATTCTATGAGTAGGAAGCAGAGAAATCTGACGGTGCATTTTGCTAAGTGTGCGGCTATACATCCACCGGCATCACCTGCCCTCTGCCGCCGTTTCCCCGTGCCCGCGCTCCTTTCCGCCTTTCGCGGCCAGGGCCCGCCAAGCCCGCTCAGAGCCGGGGGCTGCCCGCGGTGCCGAGGGCTGCGGTCCCTCCCCGCACCTGCCGGGCCCCGGGGGCGGCGCGGGCGCTGCGGCGGCACCACGTGTCGGGGCGGGGAGCGGCGGGGCCGGGCCGGGCAACGCCCCCCCCAGCGCCGCAGCGACAGCGGCAGCGGCAGCGCAGCCCCGCTCGGCGCATCCCGCCGCCCATGCCAGGTGCCTGTTCCCGGCCGCGCCGAGACTGAGCAGCGATGGGGCCTCTGCGGGAGAGCGGCAAGGTGAGGAGCCGGGGATGCGAGGAGAAGCAGGGGCAGGGAAATCGCGTCCTGCCCCCGCCCTGGGGGGGCGGAGGGGCCGGGATTTGCCTGTCCCTGCCTCGATGATGGAAGGAGGAGGGCACATCGGAGAGGTTCCTGACGGGGTGTCCCTTCCCGAGCAGGAGCAGAGGACGCAGCTGGAAAAGGAGGTGTCCCGCAGCCGCATCCCCCGCTTGGTCCTGCGGCCGCAGCAGAAGGTATCTCCCGCTTCCGAATCGCCCTTTTCGGAAGAGGAAAGCCGGGAGTTCAACCCGCCCAGTTCCTCCGCGGGCTCCGGCAGGACTGTCAGCAGCAACAGCTTCTGCTCAGGTACCGCGGGGAGATCCCCCCCAGCCCCGGGGTCTCTGGGGACACGCTGTGCCCCACACGGCCACCCCCGAGGCTTCGCTGTCATCCCAGCCGCAGCATCTGTGTGTCGGGCTCCTGTCGAGCCCGCATGAGCAATCCGTTTTACCGATGAAGAAGGGCAACCATTGATTTTTCCAGGAAATCTAGTATCTGTTCTTTTAATATGTGTCCGTAAGCGACACCAGATGTTTCCATTTCGAGTTGTGCTATCCACTGCTAAAAAAGTTGGCGGTTTTNTTCCCCGTGCCCGCGCTCCTTTCCGCCTTTCGCGGCCAGGGCCCGCCAAGCCCGCTCAGAGCCGGGGGCTGCCCGCGGTGCCGAGGGCTGCGGTCCCTCCCCGCACCTGCCGGGCCCCGGGGGCGGCGCGGGCGCTGCGGCGGCACCACGTGTCGGGGCGGGGAGCGGCGGGGCCGGGCCGGGCAACGCCACCCCCAGCGCCGCAGCGACAGCGGCAGCGGCAGCGCAGCCCCGCTCGGCGCATCCCGCCGCCCATGCCAGGTGCCTGTTCCCGGCCGCGCCGAGACTGAGCAGCGATGGGGCCTCTGCGGGAGAGCGGCAAGGTGAGGAGCCGGGGATGCGAGGAGAAGCAGGGGCAGGGAAATCGCGTCCTGCCCCCGCCCTGGGGGGGCGGAGGGGCCGGGATTTGCCTGTCCCTGCCTCGATGATGGAAGGAGGAGGGCACATCGGAGAGGTTCCTGACGGGGTGTCCCTTCCCGAGCAGGAGCAGAGGACGCAGCTGGAAAAGGAGGTGTCCCGCAGCCGCATCCCCCGCTTGGTCCTGCGGCCGCAGCAGAAGGTATCTCCCGCTTCCGAATCGCCCTTTTCGGAAGAGGAAAGCCGGGAGTTCAACCCGCCCAGTTCCTCCGCGGGCTCCGGCAGGACTGTCAGCAGCAACAGCTTCTGCTCAGGTACCGCGGGGAGATCCCCCCCAGCCCCGGGGTCTCTGGGGACACGCTGTGCCCCACACGGCCACCCCCGAGGCTTCGCTGTCATCCCAGCCGCAGCATCTGTGTGTCGGGCTCCTGTCGAGCCCGCATGAGCAATCCGTTTTACCGATGAAGAAGGGCAACCATTGATTTTTCCAGGAAATCTAGTATCTGTTCTTTTAATATGTGTCCGTAAGCGACACCAGATGTTTCCATTTCGAGTTGTGCTATCCACTGCTAAAAAAGTTGGCGGTTTTGTTGCGGCAGAAGCATTGCTTTAAAAAGAAATATTTGCCTTAACAACTGCGGCGTGGTATTAAAGCATTTTGCAAAGCCCTTAAATCAAAAGTCGGTAAAACAGGGGAGTTGCTATCAGAATGCAGTTCTTTTTGGTTTTTTTACAATGGTCTCCGTGAATTGGAACAGAGTATGTAGGTGAAGTCTTCACTGTCATATTGAAATAAGTTTTGTTTATTTCAGAATTCAGGCTTCTGCTGATGAGTATGTTGCCAGATATGAGTTGGGCATGATGGCATCTCTACAGAGAGGGCAATGGATGGGTGATTGATCAGAAGTAAATGATTACTCTCCAACTGTAGATCAAAAATGTCATTTACTCTTCAAAATATTACATGAGGGACAACTTGAAAACAGATTTTTTAATGTTAAATATTTGCCTGGTGTAGAGTTTAGCACAATTTAAATGCCTCAACTGGCAGTGAAAGACTCAGATGCCTACTAGTGGTGAGTAATTTTTTAATTCACTGAAACTCTTCAGTGTAAATTACATTAATGCACATGCATAACAAAATTGAGGGTCACATCATGAACACCTTGGACTCTATATGCCTGTGGTAATTTAAAAGGTATTTTTGGTTTGGAGAAATTTGTTTTCAATAGTCAGTTTTTTGGAAAGCATAACATTTTCAGTGGTGGAATTGGAAGTGCTAGGTTAGTGGTTGGATTCAATGACTCTAGACTCATAAATGCTTCTATGATTCTGTGATTCTCTATTTAAAAATCTGAATTATAAGATTTTTTGCAATAGTTAGTATAAGAGCAACTTCTTAGGCTTCCTATTTTTTAGCTCACAAAGTATTTTCAATTACCAGAGGTGTTCCTGGGAATAGACAGGCACGCTCTTATTTATCTTGGTCTTCAGTACAGTGGATTAGATTACTATTATTACTTTTTTAACTCCTTTCATGAAAAACAGTGGATTGAACACAGTGTACAAGTTTTCTTAGATGAGAAACACAATATTCATGTTTGAGTCTAGCTTTGCCAGATTTTGCAATTCAGGCTCAGTGGAATGATCTATTTGGTTATTGTTTAATGAACAATGCAGAGCGTTAAACAAACATCATAGGGTTGTAAGAATGCTGGAGTCTTTTTCCCATGCCTTTTTAATCCCTCCACTTTACCTGCCTGNAGGTTAGGACTAGATAATTTTTAAGGTCCCTCCCAAACGCTTAACAGTCTACGATTCTATGAGTAGGAAGCAGAGAAATCTGACGGTGCATTTTGCTAAGTGTGCGGCTATACATCCACCGGCATCACCTGCCCTCTGCCGCCGTTTCCCCGTGCCCGCGCTCCTTTCCGCCTTTCGCGGCCAGGGCCCGCCAAGCCCGCTCAGAGCCGGGGGCTGCCCGCGGTGCCGAGGGCTGCGGTCCCTCCCCGCACCTGCCGGGCCCCGGGGGCGGCGCGGGCGCTGCGGCGGCACCACGTGTCGGGGCGGGGAGCGGCGGGGCCGGGCCGGGCAACGCCNCCGCGGGGAGATCCCCCCCAGCCCCGGGGTCTCTGGGGACACGCTGTGCCCCACACGGCCACCCCCGAGGCTTCGCTGTCATCCCAGCCGCAGCATCTGTGTGTCGGGCTCCTGTCGAGCCCGCATGAGCAATCCGTTTTACCGATGAAGAAGGGCAACCATTGATTTTTCCAGGAAATCTAGTATCTGTTCTTTTAATATGTGTCCGTAAGCGACACCAGATGTTTCCATTTCGAGTTGTGCTATCCACTGCTAAAAAAGTTGGCGGTTTTATTGCGGCAGAAGCATTGCTTTAAAAAGAAATATTTGCCTTAACAACTGCGGCGTGGTATTAAAGCATTTTGCAAAGCCCTTAAATCAAAAGTCGGTAAAACAGGGGAGTTGCTATCAGAATGCAGTTCTTTTTGGTTTTTTTACAATGGTCTCCGTGAATTGGAACAGAGTATGTAGGTGAAGTCTTCACTGTCATATTGAAATAAGTTTTGTTTATTTCAGAATTCAGGCTTCTGCTGATGAGTATGTTGCCAGATATGAGTTGGGCATGATGGCATCTCTACAGAGAGGGCAATGGATGGGTGATTGATCAGAAGTAAATGATTACTCTCCAACTGTAGATCAAAAATGTCATTTACTCTTCAAAATATTACATGAGGGACAACTTGAAAACAGATTTTTTAATGTTAAATATTTGCCTGGTGTAGAGTTTAGCACAATTTAAATGCCTCAACTGGCAGTGAAAGACTCAGATGCCTACTAGTGGTGAGTAATTTTTTAATTCACTGAAACTCTTCAGTGTAAATTACATTAATGCACATGCATAACAAAATTGAGGGTCACATCATGAACACCTTGGACTCTATATGCCTGTGGTAATTTAAAAGGTATTTTTGGTTTGGAGAAATTTGTTTTCAATAGTCAGTTTTTTGGAAAGCATAACATTTTCAGTGGTGGAATTGGAAGTGCTAGGTTAGTGGTTGGATTCAATGACTCTAGACTCATAAATGCTTCTATGATTCTGTGATTCTCTATTTAAAAATCTGAATTATAAGATTTTTTGCAATAGTTAGTATAAGAGCAACTTCTTAGGCTTCCTATTTTTTAGCTCACAAAGTATTTTCAATTACCAGAGGTGTTCCTGGGAATAGACAGGCACGCTCTTATTTATCTTGGTCTTCAGTACAGTGGATTAGATTACTATTATTACTTTTTTAACTCCTTTCATGAAAAACAGTGGATTGAACACAGTGTACAAGTTTTCTTAGATGAGAAACACAATATTCATGTTTGAGTCTAGCTTTGCCAGATTTTGCAATTCAGGCTCAGTGGAATGATCTATTTGGTTATTGTTTAATGAACAATGCAGAGCGTTAAACAAACATCATAGGGTTGTAAGAATGCTGGAGTCTTTTTCCCATGCCTTTTTAATCCCTCCACTTTACCTGCCTGAGTTTGCATGTTCCAAAGAAATAAAATCTTTTGAAACTTTCTAGAAATATGTTATTTTTATGATCTCTCCCAAATGGCTGCTTTTCATCCTGATTTTTTTCCTTCGGTGTTGACAAGCCTTTCATCTTGAATCACTGATGTTTTTTTCATCTTTTGCATTTGTACCCTGCTCTTCAGGTCTACTCAACAAGAAGCTGCCACTCTCCTATACCCCTGCTGCCCCACTGCACTGCATAGGCTGTCTTGAGTCCCAGCAGCACGTTGTTTTTATGCTGGGTGTGTCTGATCTCATGGCTTGAGAGTTTTAAGGCACCTTTCACAGAGGTATTGCAGCATGCAGTGCTGGTCTCTTAACCTGCATCTTAAGCACAACTGCTCATCTCTTTATTTATTTTATTCATCTTTTATTATTTCACGCATGCTTCATTGATTTAGTGTGATTTTTTTTTTTCTCCATGTGAGAGCTTTGTGTTTCTAAAGCTACCTGCAGCACCCATACAGGTACACACTGCGTGGTTTGCTGCTCTGAGTCTTCAGACCTTACACAGCCACGGATCAGCCAAGGCACTGTCCTCCATCCTAGACCCTGGTTCAGTTGTTGCTAGGTTTGATGGATTTTTCACTGGGATGCAGGTATGGCAACAGTCACTGACTTGATTTCCTCGTTTTCTGACATCTCTTTCCTGTCTTCGACTTATGATCCTTCTTTATCAGCATTTGTCTGATTTAGAGTGAAGTCCCCCAGGGGCAGCAGGTCATTCCTGTTTCTGGGGAGGGGATGGTGAGCAAATGTGTGGAGAGGTGGGTGGAAGGGCTACAGCCCCTAACCTGCCTCTCCTGGTGCTTCTTCTTAATTGAGAAGTAGCATGTGCAAAAAGGGGATCTAAAATTAGCAAGCAGTACGTTTGGAAGACGAGAGCAGATGGGAACACTAATGTAGCAGTATGAGAAAGTTAGTGAGCATTTGGATAAATGTCTATTTTGTCATGTCTTTTGAGCATTAAACCCCAAAATGTTTTTGACAAGCAGCAGATAGTATGAATTGATCCCTGGAATAATTCTTTTTGTCTTTACCCTTCTCTTGTCAAATTGTTTTCTACTGTTCTTCCATTATTATTGACACCAAGTAGTTATGATCCGTAGATTTCTTTTTACCCCAATAGAAATTATTCTTTTCCCCTCATCCATTAAATATGTATTTTTTGCTTGATTCCCTAGAGCTTCTGATGTTGTCCATTTTCCTGTGTGCTTACACAGATCTCAGTGCCTAAGTGCTAAGTGAAGGCTTGGAGTTCCTTCTTTCTAAATGAGGGTAAATCTTGTAGGTATTATTAATGTTGGTTTTGGCAACCATGGCAGTGCTGCAAGCATGGTGGTAACAGCAAAAAATATCTCTTGGCAACAGAAAAGAGACAGCTTTTGTAATGCTTAGTTTCTTTTGAAGAAGTTGTTAGTTCTAGCTGTGATAGGTTTAAATTTGCATGATCAGCTCCCTCTTTGTCTTGTTTGAGTGAATCAGGGCCTCACTTGATCATGTTGGTCAATAATTTGCAGTTGACTTTATCTCAGTTTTGATTTGTAAGTCTGTATGAAGCAGAGTGAGAGTGTTAGTCATATTCGTGATATTCCTGACAAAATTTTACTATGTTTTTTATATGTGTTTTTAATATTTTTTGTTTATGCCAAGTGAATGTGGATGCTGTCTGGATGTTGTGTAGGCAAGCTGAGCTTTTGTGTCTGCATTCACCATGCTCTAAAACCTTAGAGCATCTGGAGTCCTGGTTGTCATTTGATATGGCAGCACTTCTCTTCTTTGTCGTGGATGTTAGCCACAGAACTCAAATGATGGAAAAACACTCTCCCAGCAGCTTTGTGTGGCTCAGCTGCTACTGAGCATTTGCCTGAGTCATGCGTGTTTCTCTCCTGAGTTGCACTTGGCTTTCAAGTGGCTGCGTGCACTTACCTTGTCAGTTGTGCAGAGAATGTGATCCAGAGCATCTCCAACGAGCCTCCTGCTGAGGGATCCATGGAGGAGCAGCTGCTGGCCCTTTGGTCATTCCCGTTAGTGTTTGCTTTGTAAGAAATATGATACTTTGGGCGGAGCACTGTCCTTGCTTTTGGTGTACATGTCCTTGGTTTGAAGTCAGCCTGTGCTAAGCTCAGTAAGTGTATTCGGCTTTTCCTTTAAAATTGAATTTAGTCTGGGATATGCTTTCTTTTCTACTTTCAGTTTTTGAATAGCTCAGCTTTTAAATTTCTCTGTATGTAGATGACTTGTTACATGGTACCTTTACAACAATGCCCAAGTTCCCTTTGAGCCTTTTCTAGGATGCCAGCTGCCAGAATTTCGGCAGGGAATGCAGTGAAGCTTTGGTAACCAAGATGCAGCTTTGCAGAAAGCACTTGTACATATAATAATTAGTTCAGCAAAGGAATTTTTGAGCCAGAGAACTTGGTTTATACCTGTAGCAAACAGTTCCTTTTTTCTTGGGCTCACCTGTAAATCACCTTTTTAATTAGACTGAATAGTCCTACGAGCTACTGAAAACCAGCATCTCTGTACATCCATGACTGTGGCTCACTCCAACGCAGTCTTCAAAAATAGGAGTTGAAGCTTTGTTGTTGCTTTTGTTGCTTTTTTCCTTAAAACTTCAAGATCTGGTTCAACGTTTATACAAGTTCAATCCTTGTTTCATAACTTGTTCTTTTCTGGGGTGAAGATTTTATTTAATCTTGTCCTTGGCATGTGTGGCACACCAAATGCACGTGTACAGCGGCTGCGCTGTAAGCCTGGGGTGTGGGTGCTGCAGTAGGAATCTCAGTGCTGCCATTCCTTGCTCACTTGCTCCTGTGCCCTTGATCTCAGAGATTATTTGCCAGTTGGCCCAGCTATTGGTGGATGCTGGGGCTGAGTTCACAGTGTGTGTCCAAAAAAGCATGTAGGCTTTGGGCAGGCTTGTTAAGTCCATGTGAATGCACAACCCATTTTGCTTGCCATAGACAAGAAGAGGCTGTACAACTGTTACTGAAGAAAAAAGCTGTGCCTTCCTGCACTCCAGTAAATAATTTCTCTGTTAGAGCATTGAAGCAGATTGCATTATAAAGCAGCTAGCCTTGGAGACTACACTAAATAGGTATGTGTACTGAAATATATATTCCTGAAAAGAAATAGATACAGAAAACTAAATTTTTAGTATTTTAACAAGTCAACAGATTGAGGCCAGACAGTTAGTTTAAATTACTGAAAGTAATTGCTCCTATTATTTGTTTGTATATATGTATGTATTACTATGGAAACAGTGAGCTCTCTCATTCTTGTTTATTGTTATAAGAAAAAATATTTTGTTTAAATAGTTCCTTACTGGTTTATGTGTTTGATTTTTACTCTGAGTTAGTGATTCAAAGAAACATGCTTAAGAGTTCTCAAGTATGTGATACTGAAAGTTAGATTCTCTTTCCTGCGGTCCTTTATGCTGTGCTTTCCCACAGTCAGTTTACCTTTTTTTCAGAATTCTGGAGGTCTTTTCTAGCACTTTCGTTTGCAGCACTTTGTAAGGCAGTTCAATGATGACTGTGATATTAATTTACAAAAACATTGAAACAAAATCTGCTTTCAAAAATACACACATGGCCTTTTTTCATGAGGGTGACACTGGTGACATGCTTCCTTTTCTCACTGCTGCTTCCCTAGAGAATTTCCTGCTGGACCAGCTTACATGCAATATTTTATTATTGCTTCATATTATGAGCCACCAGTTCTGTCTCTGTGGCACAGAGATATATTCCAAACGTGGAAATAAGAAAAGTGCCTGGGTACTAAAAAGCAAAGACTGCTTCTTCCCCAGTTTTTCGCCTTTCCCTGCTTCCCTTTCAACTTCAGTATTTATTCCCCCTGACTAAGTAACAACCCTTTTGTTCCTCTTGCCACACAACAACATCTGGAAGCCAAAATATTTGACCCTTTGGATGTTTTTTATCACCTTTTTATGTGTCTGTCAGTACTGTGAACCTTTAAAACCCAACCCAGAGCCTCCTGGGGTCAGTAGGACAGTTCCATTCTCTTTGGAACATTTTGCATGGTGTCCTGAGGACAGTCACCCTTTCTACTACACCTCAGCCTTTCTACTGCCCTTTTACTTGTGGCTTGTTGTGTACTATGGGCTGAATTCTAAACACTATCTGGTATTTTCTTCACCACAAATGCATAATCCAGTATTTTTTTTTTTACTGTGCTTTTCATGCAACTTCTTATTGAGTTGAATATTGTCATGCATTCTGAAGAAAATCGCAACTTGCAGCAGGAGTGAAACTTTAATTGGAAGTCTTGGATTTACTTTGTGTTAAAAGAGAACCTTGATGTTTTAAGAGAAATTAAACATTACATACTTTAGCCCTACATTTATAAGATTAGTATGTATCCATGAAATTTTAAAACAGTGTTTTGAAGTGTATGTGACTAGATTCTATGGTGCTGCTAAGTGCCACTCTGGGCTTGAGGGTAGTTAAAAGAAAAGAGAAAAGAAAAATATGCATAAAACAACAATGGATAGAATATATGGTACTTCCTTACATGTGAAGGTAAGCAGGGGAACCTTATGAGGTGATATTGAAGCTGTGAGGGTCACAGTTATATGCTGTTAGCCATGGAGGCAGAGCTGGATGAGACCAAATGAGTATAATGTGTTGCACCATTTGAGAAATAGGTACAAATTTCTTTGTGGTCTGTTGAAGATTTTTACTTCCCAAAATGGTACCTTCAAAACTGGAAAGAATATTTTTAATTTCTTTCTTTGCTGCATAATGGAATAAACCACACAAAACCCCACAGAAACCCATCTATATATACACATATATTTCACTTAATATTAAATGCATAGTATTTCTTATACTGGATGTAGCCAATGCTTTCCCACCAGAGGTAGCAGCAGTGGTTCCACTTCCAGCTGTTGTCCTCAGAAAAGATTATTGAGGTCTACTAAATTGCATAAACCCATACCAAACAGAAAAAGACTCTTTCCTGTCCTTACATTTAGTTTAAAATTTTCTGTAAAATTTTCAAATATATTTTTCAGTTCTTTATCACCTTAAACCCCTTGTCCAGATGTTCTCTGTAATGTGATAATGAAACTCAGGGAGCTGTGCTATTCCTGACCACAGCTCTCCTAGTAACAGTACTATTTTTATTGATATTTTTACTAGTAAGCCCTTATGCTTCTCTTCTGTAATACACCATTAGTGGGGCTATAAATGTAATGACAAAACCAGTAAGCCACAATTACATAGTCCTCTTTTTTTTCATATGTTTTGACAGAGGTCATGTCAGTCCTGTTTGTTAGTGAAATGTTCAAGTAGAAGGAGCATTAGTAGATTTGCTGCCAAAATCAATTAAAATTAGCTACTTGAGTATGACTTAGCAGTTGTACAGTCAGACACCAAGAGCAGATAGCTTTAAAGACATGTTCATATGAAATCCTGCATTGCAAAAGATGCCCAAGCTTAGGAGCAGGTCAGTCAGTCTTTTTTCACCTTCCTCTCTCCTCTTCTATATAATCTCAGCCTGTCGGCATTCCTGCCTGACTGAGCAGAGAGGGCCTCTTACCAAAGTCAGTGGGCAGCTCTCATACTAAATTTTCAGCAGTTAGTGGCCAGCCTGTGGGTGTGACAGAAGCCAGCTCAAAGGGGCTGGTGAGGTGTAAAAGCTGCCTGTACACTGATGATCCTCAGCAACCAGTTGAAGATGTTTGGTGTTGATTTTTCTGGGTTAGATTTTATGACTAGAACATTACAGTCAAAAGTTCTAGCTTGAAAGATGGACTGTGAATAGCAGGGTGTTTTCCAGATGTGGAATATCTGACAAAAAGAAAGGCATGTAGGTTGTAGGGTCCTGTGGAGATCAGCCTCTTTTCTGAAGCTGGACTGTTCCCAGCACATCCCAGCAGCCGTGTGTTTGTCTGTCGGAGTCTGGAAACCCTTCAAGGACAAGAGTTTGCACAGCCTCTGTAGGTGACCTCAGGGAGTGGTGGAGCTGCTAGCCAGCCTTTGTTCACAGGCAAAATGGAGCATAGTTAATTCAAGTTCTGCCTGCAGAAACACCGGGATTAAATGTGGAAATTATTTGCATGGCAGGATTTTGCATAAGTAGGCCTCCTCTCTTTTCCTGACACTGCTGTAGTTGTCCTTGTGCTTCAGCTCTGCTTTACTATGTTTGATTTTTGGTAAGAGACTTGCCTCACAAGTATGTCATATTCTGAGAAATCTCCTTAAACACCAACCCAAACAGGTCTTCAAAATAGGTAAGAAATTACTTTTAAATTGATCAGAAGGACCAAAACTAGTAGCATTTTTAGGATTCTACCTTTCACGAAGTTAATATTTTTTCTACAGTCTCTGTGATTTTATAAGCAACAAATTGTTACTAGCAAATTATTAAACTTACAGAGTACATACAATCACATACTGCAATGGCCTCAGTAAAAATGAAATGTTTTAGTACAGTCAGGAGCTGAGGAGAATATTCCCACTTCTTACCTTAGGCTGTGCTCCCTCAGTGGTTGCTGGAAAGGTGAGGGTGCCTCCAGAGGTAAGAGGTAGGGTTTATGCCTGTTGAGACCCTACTGGTGTGAGTGTGAATATGCTCCTACTTCTGCCTTTCTGTGTGTACTACTAATTTCATTATGTTTTGTCTGCTGTTTTTACTGTGTTTTCCAGTTGTTCCAGAATGACACTGTGAATCTCCCATTAGCAGTTTCCTCTGCCTGGGCACTGAGCCCTTACACTCACAGGTTCAGCTGCCCAGGTCAGAGCAGTGGCTCTGTTAGTCCTTGGAGAGAGCTGAGACCCTGCAGGCAGAGTACTGGGATGAATTAGCCTGAGTGGGGCTGTTGTTCTGACTCACCCTCCAGCCTGGTTCTCTCTGTTAAATACAGAAAGAGACTTAGAGGTGGAAGGTAGGTGATGGATTCCCTTTGATGTCTGTCAGCAACTTTGGTAATTGCATAAATACCCCTGTGCAACAAAGCTAGCCATGAAGAGAAGACCAAAACAGTTTAAAAACTCAGGGTCAAAAAAGGTGAGGCAGACAAGCAGACTGGGAGATTACCCTGAAAAATTACCCTTTGTGGTACCCTCACTGCCAATAGCCAGCTTGCAGTGCACCTTCCTGGTAGAGCTGTGGCTACCCGGACTAACAGATCCTGGGATGAATGCAAATGTAACCATCAGGTAAAAGCCAGAAAATTGTTTTTGTCTTGGTACACTGAACATTTAAAATTTCATTACAGCCACATGTTTAGTTCCAGAATCCACATTTCTTGGTGGAAATTCAGACTATGTCCAGCCTGAACACTGGTCAAGGGACTCTTAGGAGGAGACGAATGTTGGACAGTGAAACAGGGATCAGGCAGGAACTGGACCACTCAGTGTCACAGGAGTGCCTAACTCCATCTGGCAGCTAGGAGTAAAAAGTCAGGAAAGTAAAAAGTCAGTGCTTCCTCAGTGAGAGCATCGTTAATTATTTACTTGTGTTATATAAGGAGGTTGTATATTCAAAGCTTCTTGAAGCCTTTTGGGAAAGGCAGTGTTTTTTTAAAGAAGGTTCTAAGGCATATTCTAGTGAACCTTCTAAGATATCTGTGCTGAGAAAATCATCACAACATATAGCCTAAAAGTCTACAAGAACAGTATTTTTGTCAATTGTTCAGAGTATTATTACTCTTTAATACTGTTGTTTATATTTTGATTTTACTGCTTAAAGGTTAGTCAGGGCATGCAAATGTCAGAGTGCTCTGAGCAACTTCCCTGATGGTTTGTTTGAGGAGACACTATCCCATGCTTGGCTTTGAAATTTGGCAGGCATGTCTGATCTGGGAGAGGGCTTGGACACAGAATTTCAAGTGATGAAATCCAGCTGATGTTCAAAGGAAAAGTCTACTCCCAGAATGCTCCTGGGAGGCCCCTGTGGAAAAAGAAGACACTGAAAGAAATTCATGTGATTTTACCTCTTGTGCAAGTAAATTCAGGCAAGATCAGAAGTACAGGCTTTCACAGCACAATTTTCTAGCTTTCTTTTTTTTTGTCTTCCTGATGCTGATGTGCCTGAGAAGCTAAATCAGGTCTGCCTCTGTTCCTGAGGAGTCTAGGTCTGAAGTCCTTACTGGAGCAAAACTCCTGTTGAGTTACAGGGTTGAATCCTTAACTGACCTTGCTGGAAACTATATGCACATCATATCAGAAAGTGAATCCCATTGTGGGCTGATCTGCTCCTTATGCACTTTTTTTGAGAGAGATTCCTTATCTTGGACCATTTCCGGGCAGGTGGAGGTCTTCACTTCCTTCCAGCAGGGTTTAGGAGGAGCCTGCAGGTCTGGGGGAAATTCTGAATGCACCATGCCACAGTCACATTCTGCTTGCAGGTGAGGAGCAGAGGAATTGCTGCAGCAGTGAGCAGGGAGGGTGGGCAGGCTGTCTGGAGTGTTTTTTACTGTGTTTTTTACATCTGGAGATGGAGGGAGAATTAGCTCCACATCAGGGTGCACAGGGAAGTCTGCTGCTCTCCTGTGGGGAGTTCACCTATAGTATTAAATACAAATAAAGAGCCTGTTAAGGTTTCAGTAGCAGGAATAGATGAAGGTAGGTGCAGACAATTTGTCTAGAGAGCATCTCACTCTTCACCAGGACTTTTCCTTGTGCGAGGGAGGTGAGTTGTGGGTTGGGTGGATCACCGCAATGTACAGCAGAGCTTTGCTTGCTTTGAAGGTGAGCATCAGTGTTTCATAAGCAGCTTTTCCATTCTGTTGTAGCAAACATTTTGATTATTCAAAAGGCTGACACAGAAAAATCTTTCTCTACAGCTTGCCCTAGTTCTAGAAAATTTATAATTTTGCTCATGTTTCTGGATAACAGTAGTAGAAGGATTAGAAGTTTTACATTACATAAAAAATAAGAGGAGAGGGAATACAATAAAATCATTCATTTACTGTAGCTGGAGTGGGAGTGCTCCCCTGGTTATTGATGTATCTAAAGGTTACAAGGGGTATGAGTAAAGAAGAGCTATTCTTCTTTGTGCCAGGCTCATTTGTTCTTTTTTAAAATTCCCTGTTGCACTGAAAGCTGAAGTTCTTAACAGTAAAACAAGGATATGTAGATATGACATAATCTGATGGTACAGTGTCACCAGTGTGATATCACAGGCAATGTTGGGGGGTGGTAAATAAAACATTTTTTATGCTATTTTAGTACATATTCTTTAGCTACCTTTTTCCTAATTGTAGTTAGTTTTGCACATTTGAGGTTTTTAATGCCCCAATTTTAACACTGTAGTTTAGTTCTTTCATTGTGTGAAGTTTCATCAGCTCCTGTGGTTCTTCTATGCTGCATCTCTATAGCTTTAGGAGTTACTTCTACATAAATTATGCCATATAAACCAGATCTGTGGCATCTGCAGAACCTGTGCAGGTATTGCAGTAACTGTATTGGTGGAGAGATGAGGTAAATAGTTTCTTGTGGGTTTGGGTGGGAGGTTTTGGGAGGGGAGTTTACTTGGGTTTTGGTTTTTTGTTTTGAGGGGGTTTTTGTTTGTGCGGGGATTTTTTGTCGATTTTGTTCTAACATAAAGTTTGGAAACTAATGCCACATACAGAAACATCTACGTGGAAAAGTCATAATTAAAAACAAACTGTGCAAGCTGTCACTTATTTCTGAATGTATTTGATCATAAATGTTTGTGTGCTTCTAAAGAGCTTTGGACACAGCTTTGGACACAGCTGGAGCAGCTGTTTAAATGCAATTCAGGAGCTCACTCAGTGGTGCTGATCCACTGTCATGCAGGTAACATTCACTCAGCCTCCAGATGTTGGAGAAAGGGTAACAGATGCTGACCTGGGAGGAAATTGCCACCTTCTCTCTTCTTTGTGTTGAGTTATATTGTGATGTTGATGGGAATGGAAATGATAAAAAGTAAACTAAAGTGATGTGGGCAGCAATCCTGCATTAGTCAGGATGAATGCAGGGACCGCCTGAAAAGCTTATTAGCAGTTTCCTCTTTTCTGTTGTTTTGCTAGAAACTCATTCTGAGTTACAGAAGGCAGCAGCAAGATGGCAAAAAGAGATGCTTTTTGGCTTAATTGGGATGATTTGAAAGAATTAAATATGATTAAGCTGGATTAGGTGCTTTGCACTGTTACTAACCCTTGTGCCCTGGGAGGTGTTTCTGGCAGTAGGCTGGGTTGCCCCTTGGCTTGGCATCATGCCTGGCACTTGGCAGAGGGCTGGGATGCAACACCTCAGGCTGCTCCTGCAGCCTAATGCGTGCAGCCTGCTCTGGACAGTCAGCACCTGGGGGTACCTTGCTCGGGACTGAAGGCCAGACATGGAGACATGAGAAGCAGAGCATTGGAACAGATGAGTGAGGGTAGAACAACTGCCCAGGCGTGAAGGAAAACTGGATCATGTGAAAGGATGAAGTTTTTCTACTGTATTGAGGGAGCAATAGCTAAAAAAAGCAAAAGTTGTTCTTTCCTGCTGAGGGGAGGTGGGCAGAAAGGTGTTAGATAGATATGGGGTGTCCCTTCTGCCTCATAAATGTGCAGTCACACACTGACTTTTAAATCCATATGCCCATGCAAAGCTCAGTGCAAAATGGGCCTTGGCCTACATTATGAACAGGGTGGAAGAGGTAAGTGCAAAACAGTCATGCAAATTATTTGCCTCAGTTGAAGGTACTTCTTTGAGTTTCATGTTAGCTAAAGATAATGCATCAGGAGAAGAGTGCAATAGCATAATTCAGATGGCAGCTTTCATTTTGTCCTGGGAAAGAACAATTAGATTTCTTCAGGAGAATCAGGGTAGCTTGTTTGGTTTTGTTGTGTATGAATTAAACCACTGTGACTTTTAGGGGAACTGCAGTTACTCCAGATTATGTGGAACGTGATTAGATGAAGTTGGGGTTTGATATGTGGATTTCATTCAAAATCAGACTGCTTACTTTGCATTCGGTTGTTAAGAGCTGGAGTGTTTGTATCCCTGGGGGTCAGGAACCTGGGTCTGTTCCCAGGGTGGCTGTTGATGCCCTGGAGTGCTGGTGTGCCCTCAGAGGAATTCATCTTTAAACAAAAGCAATCTGTATATAACTCACTCTCTTCAAAACCAGGTACCTCACAGCCACTTGTCAAGAATGGAAGAGTTCTATGGTCATGGCTGCTTTTAAAGGAAAGACAATTTTGAGGAACCTATATTAATTCCAGTTACATGAAATTCCTGACTTGGTGCATGTGGGCTGTAGGTTGTTGTCTTGTTGTTCAGATGTGGGAACATTTCTTGAAGCATGTGGTCCATGCTTGCTCTGCAGCCAGTGTGCACTACACAACATTTGTGTCTCATATCTTCATGCTGCAGTATTCCCTAACCTTGCTAAAGGAATTCATCTTAAATAGGAATTTCCATTATGTAGCCCCTGATTTTGTATTTTGTCAGACCAAGTAAAACAAGTACTTGCCCTTTTAGCTTGGCTTAAGGTATTCAAGATTTCTTCTCAAAATGCATGAAGCAAATAGCTTCTCACCAGGTTTCAGAGCCAAGGTTGTGCATACCACTTACTGTAAAGAGTTGTAGTTCAAACATTCTTTCTTTTATTCTGCTAACTTTCATACACTTACTAGTTGGAAATGTTGATGTTTTCCCTTTTCTCTTCAGATGACACTGGCTGTCCTAGTAGCCAGTCAGTATCTCCAGTTAAGACTCCTTCTGATGCTGGAAACAGTCCAATCAGTTTTTGCACTGGTAGTGATGGAGACTTCTCCAGAAAGAAATTCAGTCCAGGCTCAATGAGTGAAGGGAATACACAGCTGGCTCGATATAAGAAGGAGACAAAGACAAGCCTTGTAAAGCCTGGTGAGTATAATTCCTTTCATTTCCTTAATTACACTTTCTAATTGATGGGTGTATTTACAGGTGTCTGCATACATAGACATCTGTGTTGTGCCACCTGTGATACCACTAATGCTGATAGTAAATAAAATAGGTGTCTTCTTTCTGTGGAGCCACCTGAAAGATATGCAAACACTATTGTTATTGTCTTTTTCTTGGAAATATAATCAGCTGACATCTTCACTTTCTTTTATGAGGCTTGATGGTGATGTCAAATAGCTGAAATGGATTTTATTCTGTTTCATAGTAACTGCACACATATTTCAGTGCCCAAAGATAAATGACTCTTAATAGAAGAAAAAAGTCTTGTGATGTCCTTAAATTTATTTTTGGATCCTGCCTAAACTTTGTGCTGCCAGGCTCTGACAGCTCTGGGGATACAAGGTGTCTGACCAAGGCAAGAGGACAGGCAGCCTGTGTGTGGGAGTTGGGCAGATTTGGATCTGTACTGCAATGGCTGAATCCACAGGGTATCTCCCAGTGCTTTGGGCTAAGGGGCCACCTCTGACCACCAGCTAAATCAACACCTGCTTGTCACACATCCAAGACTAAATACTCAGATGTGCCATTGATTCCTGTAATTTTAGTTGATGTAAAATCTTTGAGTTGATGTAAAATCATTTGAGTTGATGTAAAATATTTTATATCCTCTGGAAGCAATTTGGATAAGTCCATGAAAAGCCAGCTCAGATTTGCCAGCACCATGTTTAATCCAGAAAGAGTGGAAAATCTGTTGCAAAATCTCTTCACTGGCTTGGTCATTGGAAGGGT
Organism: Leptocoma aspasia; assembly: GCA_013399835.1. NCBI lineage: Eukaryota > Metazoa > Chordata > Aves > Passeriformes > Nectariniidae > Leptocoma > Leptocoma aspasia. The sequence continues at coordinate 492,003 of VXAX01004668.1, forward strand.
TGATTAAATCTGATTTACCAATATGCCTGCAAGTTCTTTGGCTCATTTCATAGTACCATGTTACTTGACTGTTCCCAGTCTCCCACTGCTGTGTATAATGGGTGATAGGTAATATTTTTTACAAGGTTTGCAGTGAATGTGGTGTATGACAGTCAAATCTGCAGCTGTGGCTACCACAACCATTTTGTTTGTGAATATGAACATCGCTTAGCAAAATGTGAATAATGAATGTGAAAGTTTTTTTCTAATGAAGAGTCCTATACTCATGGAGAAGAGTTATGCACTTTTCTCAATAAATTAATTCACTGTTTTCAGTTTTACACTTTAATTGCCTTATAATATGAAGTAATTAGCTTTTTGCAGTGTTCAGCACCCGGGTCTGTTTTACAGAGTACTTCTAAGTTCCTCCTACCAAATATCTCATAATTTTTTAGTGAAAAGCTAAAAGTCATAGTGTGAGAGCTGACACAAGTGAGGGACATGTCAGACATGGACACCAGGGGACAGCTGGGTTCATTTTCCTCAGTGTTGGCCACAGAGGTTAAGGTGATTTTCTTCCATTTCTATCTCATTCCATGGCTTCAGGTGGACCCAGTCTCTTCCCCATGACCTACTTGCACATGAATTTCTGGTGCCTCAGTTAAGAAGATGTAGCCATTGTGCAAAGAGGAGGCATCACCATGCAGCAAAACACACAGAGAGTAACCAGGGATAAGTAGAAGGGAAGTGAGATACACAGGAGAATAATGGCAACATGTCTTTGTCATACATAAAAGAAATTGTGTGTAATTTTCTCTTTACCAAAAGTCCATCTTGATTTACAGAGATTATATCTACTTCATATTAATCTGAAATGGCTTGTCACAATGACCACATAGCAGGAGTCAGATATGAGAGACAAAAATGTAGCCTAATGCTGTTTTTTGCCATATCCTGCTCTACATTTTTTACACAAGTACATCCATCACTGTGGACCTTCAAAATTCCTGTCATTTTGCTGAAATCTGTCTGTTTTCAGTATTGTTTTCTTGGAAGATGCTGAATCTCAGAAGAAACACACAAATATTTCGATAATTCAGAAATGTCAGAAAGGGACAGCACTGAGAATGAACCCTGGGATGTTTTTGGGCTGTTCCCAAGCTCTGATACTTTTCTGCTTCTCTAGTAACATCACTTCATCTTTCTTTTCTGTACTTCAAAATACACATAGCCTTTTTTTCTCTCAAACAGCCTAAGGCCCTGTTATATGAGTCTAAGCCATCTTCACCTCTTGAAGTATTAACAAAATAGATTAGGCTATCATTCATATTTTATGTAGTTTGCATAGAGACCCATACATAATCCTAGAAGTGCTCTTGCTAAACCTATAAAATATTTATAATAATGGAGAAATTATTCATTTGAGAGAGATGGAAATGTTTTTTATTGTGCATTAAATCTGAATCACAGCAGTGTAGAAGTGAATTTGGCTTAAAACCTGTGCCTGCTTTCCCAGGGAAGGATGGAGAGAACAGGAACATTAAGGAAAATAATAGAACATCCACTCTCAGAGATAGCCTTTTACAAGCCTTTTAATTTCTGGATTTTAGAAGTTGGTCCTTCTTTTAGATGTGATTCATTTATATAATATTAAAAGCAATACTTTTAATATTATATAAATGTTATATTTAAATTTAATTATATATATTTAATACTTTTAATAAAAATTAAAATGCGTTGCAGAAAATGCCCTCACAAAAAGGCACAAAAAGATATAATTAATGTTGGTCCTAGTTTTGTATCAAGATGCTGTGCTGAATCCTACACTTCTTGTAATTGAATAAACAGGACCATAAGCACTTCTACATGCTCACATTCTTGTGTAGTCCTCCTACAGAGATCCCTCCTGAATTCCTGTAGTTTATGTCCACATCCTGTTGAGAACTGTGGGAATTGTTTTGCTTCCTTTGACAGTCTTTCTCATCTGCTTTTTTGACTTCCATTAGAGCACTCAGTGAAAGGATTCAAAATCTGCCTCTTTCAAAGGCATGGATAAAGAAGAGAATCTTTAGCAGAAGCTGTGTCAATAGCTTTTAAAAGTTTTGCATTTTTAAACTAACACAGACAAGTAGCCAAATCTCTGTGAGCATCAGAATTTGAGAAGGGCATCTGATCAGCTGTGTTCATAATTTCTGTAAAGTTCAGGTCTTCTTGCTTTTGGCGTTACAGCACACTTGGGACAGTTTACTGAATGTTTGCTGTGGGACCTCTTTCTCAGAGCCCATGGAATTGCTGAAATTTCACATGTAATTATTAAGATCTAAGGAAAAAACATTAAGGCTGTCCCACCTTTTAGCACCTTCAGGATCCTGCAGAATAGAGGTGTAAACACCATGGCACAAAAGGAGCCCTAGGTGAGCCCCAGTTAGCTCCCAAAGCTTGTAAGGACTGGCTGTTTTTCATTCACATCTTGGTGCAATAGTAAACATTCCAGGTAGCAGAGGACTGTGCAGAAAGGGCTTGATTTTTTTCACTGCTAATAAAACATCTGACCATTTATTACTGAATCTGGCTAAAATAGCAATATTTTGGATTTCAGTGTCCTTGAAGTGCTATGGGTTATGTTTCAAAAAGGGTCATCACTGGGAGTTCAGACGTTAAAACTTTTTTCTGTTCAGATTAAGGGGAAAATCTCAGAAGCTTCCACCATACAGAGCACCTACATTTGTTGGACAATAGGCAATGAGCACAAATTGAAAAGCATGAAATTCCATCTGGACACAAGAAAACTTTTTTTTTTTGTCTGTGGTCAGACATTGGCACACATTGCCTGGAGAAGCTGTGGAATCTCCATCCATGGATATAGTCAAAACTCAACTGGATATGGTCCTGGACAGCCTGTTCCAGCCAGACTTGCTTGAGTGGGGAATTGGGCTGGGTGGCTTCAAAAGGTCCCTTTTACCTCCCAGCGATTCTCTAATCCTGTGTTACTGGACTGTTTTTGTCCTTTAAATAGTGCATCAGCCAGATCTGTAGCTAAGTAGTTGCAAAGCACAATTTGTGTTTTTCCTGCCCTTTCTTGGCCACTTAAGCTCATAAAAATGAAGATATGTATGTTGAAAAAAAATATCTTTTAACAATCACTATTCAACTAAAAATGTTATTTAACAAGTAGTAAGTACAAGGCAAAGCAAGTAATCTTGTACTCAACATGTGTTTCCTACTTTTTCCTGGTGAATTTATTAAGACACCATATATGAGCCTTGGGATAAGGTGTCTCAGTCTGAACAGATTAACCTTTGAAGGTCTGTCAGGAGTTTTAGGAGAGACAGGTGGAGCAAAATGTATTGCCCTTACTTGGTTGTGAGTATTCAATAGGTGCAGGTACTTTTTTAGTCAATTTTGGAGCTGATAGTGATCAAAAAGAAGGCAAGGAAAATCACCCTAGACAACTGGAAATACTAAGACTAGAACTTAAATAAGCCAAACAGATCAGAGAAGAAATGCAAGTGTTAGCTGCAAAATATGTTTTATCTTTTAACAATGTCTAGCTGTTAAAGCATAATGCTTTTCCTGAAGTTTGGGGTTTTTTTAATTCTTTTTTTATTTGTCTGGTGTGTAAGGATTAGATTCCCAGGACACTAAATGTCCAAGAACTTATTTCTGGGAGTCTCCTGTGAAAGCAATGAGTAGTGACTAGTTAATCCATTAGTATAAAATTAGCAGATAAATTAATCCATATTGCTGCTTTACTTCCATATCTGTCTGTATTCTAAAGGCAGTCGCTTTGGTTATTTAAAAACAAAACATAAAGGTTTTGATTTAGGTTCTATTCCTGATGTCTGGCTGTATTATTTTACAGGTCTTTTGTCAATTCATTCCCTCATTTCAGTCTGACAGTGTGGGAATAGCAGTATCTGACTCTGATGTATGTTTGTGTATGTGCTTCACTGGAAAAACATGAGTTGATGTGTAAGTTCTGTGAGTGGATTGTCCTCCAGGTAATTCTAGAAATTTATTTCACTGTCAAGAACTTCCTTCTGATTGCATCATTTTGCAATGATAGGACTTTGTTTTATCTCGGAAAGTTTGATAAAACATTAGAAAGACATGTTTTACCAGCACATTTATCCAAAAACATTGTGTCTGGTATTTGCATGACTTTTCTTTATCCTCTGTATCAAATTTCTGCAAGCAGTTGGAAAATAATAGATCTGTTGTCCCTGTTGTTCAGGAGCAGCAGTACAGAATACAAAAACCAAGTAACAGAATGTGCTAACTTGAGCAATTCCTATGGCACACAAAGAAATTCATTAATCTTCTTAACTAACGGCTAGGACACCTACCTGTTATGAAACACTTCTTAAATTCTGATGGTGTACTGTGTATTCTAACACAAAGTCACGCTGTTTGGTTGTTTGAAAAAAAACCCACATCAAAACCTGTATTTGGAGATAGCAAAGTGCCTCGACTGATCCTTAAAACAAATTGTCATTCTTCATTCCATCCCACAAAGGTAAGAGCAATAAGAAGGCTGGAGTCTGTGTTTTTGCTGTAACTTATTTAACAGCACCTCATAACCCACATTCCAAGTCTGCCCCTTTTCTTGTGGGAGGAATAATTTAGAACAAGGGTATGTCAGAGAACATTTAACCCGGTTACAAATGCAGTATTTAATCAGTGAACACCATGTTCCCATCCTACAACCAGTGATAACCATACTTGAGTGGTGAAATTGGGAAAGTCATGCTTCCATTCCTAGGAATATTCAATTACTTAGATATGTGGCTGGTGTCACATGCATAAGAATGCTGAAATTAGGTAATGAGTACTCCAGGTTCAGTGCACTTTAAAGAATTGGTCATAGAACAAAAAAGGGTTCTGAAGATTGATCTGAATGGAAGTGAATTGAGTTGATACCAAATGATGTCTTGCCTATGACTGACCATTAGTTCTTCCCTTAAATTACTCGAATTAATAACAAGGAATCTCTTGATCTGACAATGTTTATTGATAAGTGTAGAACATAGATTCTCTGACAGGTACAGAGGTTGCAAGGGAAAAGAGGAAGAGCAAAAGCCCAGGTTCCCTGAGTAACTTAAACCAGACGGGGAGGGCTTTAACTTGAGCATTTTATCTTTAAGCCACTTGATATTTGGTAAAGAGCAGATACACAGTGGTCAAGTACTTGTGCTTCTGGAAGGCTTTTGATCTGTTTTTTAAAACATCACTTTGGGAGTAAAAAGGGAGGAAGCATCTTCCTCAGATGTAAGCACATGCTTTGAATGCTTCACTTCTATCCCACACCTGACAGCAGCCATTATAACCATCCTGACATTCAGATCCAACTGTATGCAACATTTGTTTCCTGTACAGTTTCAGTCACACTCTGCTGCCTTTCTGTTATGTGTATTTCATAATTTCATTTGTGATACTAAAGTTTCTGAGACCTTTTCTAACACAGAATCTAACAAATACAGTTGTGGCAGTTTTTGACCCTGTTCATTTTCCTCAGTTATTTTTGCTTTTCTTCTTTCCCTTCACCTTTCATTTTGCACCCACACAAAATAGCTACTGCTAGTTTTCTAAATAAAAGAATGTTTCTGGATAATAATTCTGTATGTGCTGAGTCCTCCTGCATATTTTACTGCTTTAATTTCATGTCTGTTGCTATGGAGCTGTGCAGATTTGCTTGCCTCACCTGCCTGCACAGGGAGTTGTTAAGGCCTCAATTCTGCAGGTCCCAGAGGAGCAGGGTGTGCTCTGGGAGGGAGGCACATGCACATCTCACCCTCCAGGAGTGAGGACACCGTGTCTGGGTTCCAGCCCGTGCCATCCTCAGAGCTTGTGTTCCAGAGCTGAGCCCAGAGGGACATCACCCTGCAGAGGTTTGGTGGTTGTAGCAGGCAGTAAGGTCTGGAAGGTGGCCAGCCTGTGAGGTTTGGGGGATGGTGGTGGGGGTGACACTGCTGAGGGTCTGGCATTTGCAAAGCCCAGCCTCCTCCTCATACTCCAGGATATCCAGATTCTTATGGCCCATTTGACTATTTCCTTCTAGTTCTAGACCCAGCACAGCCAGTAGATCCCATTGGCTGGAGCTCCTCTGTCTGGCATAAATCCCTCACTTTTTGTGATTCAGAAGAAATGAAATTTGAATCTAATTGTCTCCTTAGACAACCTTCAGTAGCAGATGGGGTCTGACTGTCTCTAGTCCTAGTGACTGGTTCCATTGCTCAAGGGACACGAAACAGCTTTAACAGGTGAACCTGACATTTCCCTTCCAGGGGTTACAGGAGCTGTTTTGGAGGTGAGGGACATGTGAATTCATAGTGTTCATCCAAGATGAACAGTGCAGAGATGGCCCCTAATTTAACTGATCTCAATTCCCAGTCTGTAGTGTAGGGATTCATTATCTTAGCATTTACTTTAGGATTCACTGGTTGTGTTGACTGAGAATGGGACTGAGGTTGGCTCAGACATGGGAGTCATCCATGTTTACTGAGATGAATCCTACCTGTCTCTCCTGTGTCCTCATCAGGCCTCTGATACCTCTGCTGCTGGCTCTTACTGAAGTCAACCACAGCCTCTGTGGCTTTTCTTCCTCTTTTTTGGCTTCTTTCTTCTTTTAATGGAAAGGGAAGTTCTTAGACATTCAGTTGTGGAAGAAGGTTTGTGCTTGAAGAGCACACATGGACCTTCAAGTAGCTCTAATTAGATGCTTTTTCTTCTTCCATTCATCCCCAATGAGCTTAGGCACTCTCAGTTTGTCCACTTTGTGAGGACTGCTGCCCAGGCTGCCTAGCATTGCAAAGGGAGATTCTGAATCCCATTCTGCGCTATGGATTCACAGAAATTAAATATTTTTAGGACTAACTAAAGTCCTAAAGCTAACTAAATCACACTGAAGTGAAATAAGTGCTCTGTAACTTTTGAAAAATAATACTGGAATATAACCAGAATCTAAATATTTTAAGCAAAAGATGCTTAGAAAGGTAGGTAAAAATTATTAGCATAGCAGTAGGTTTTTAGTTTAGATTTATATGTATTTTAGATATAAACTTTTAATTTAAACAAAATTTGCTTGAATTGATGGGGAAGAACATGTTCAAATACCCAAATATTTCTTATAAACATGAATAAGCAAAATAGAAGCTACAAGTAGTGCTTCGCTGCTAAGAAACTTCGAAGCGTTTCGTAGTGTTGAACACAAATCTACAAATTCCTGTTAAAGTGGCATAGAAAAGCCATCTTTTAATTCTGTGTCACAAATTTTATAAACCAACCCCTTCTAAAACATTATTTTAGATGTTTCTTAGTAGAGACATAAGCAATTAGTGGACAGGCCGTGGCCTCTCAAAATATATTTCTTTGTTCAGAAGACTCTTAGGCTGCAGCAAGTGCCCAAAAATGGAGGATCCAAAAAAGAAGCCAGCAAGTTGTAAAGGAGAGATTGCCAAATAAAAGCTGAAATCCTGAGTCCCACCTGTTCTCCATAGTGACCTGCCCAGCTCTGGCTGCCTGCAATTCAGGGCTTTGGGCAAAAAATCGGCAGTTACATATCGCCTTCCTTACAAAAAATAAAATAAACAAATAAAAGGATGTCCTTGTTGCTTAGTTCAGTAAATGGAAAGTAAACTTAGATTTAGACGTCTTTGTGTGTCCTTTGGGGGATGGACTTTAGCACAAAGGAGAGGAATGCCCTAATACAGAGCTGCGGGGCAGGCTGAGGGGATGCAGGGTGTCTGCTCCCAGGGAAGCTGTTCCACTTTAATTTAGTTACTCTTTCACTGGGGGTTGGAGGCTGAGCTCCCAGCAGGCACACGGTAACTCCTTTGTCTCTCTCTCCCTGGCCCATTAATTGTACTGATGCTGCTCCAGACACACAGAAAGTGGGACAGCCACTGTCACAGGGGGATCGTGGCCCGAGGATGACTCGAGCTTAACCTTGCTCTTGGTCCACAGGAGAGCCACTGCTCTGACAGCAGGTCACAGTGAGGAGGGGACATGGGCATGGGAGTGCCTGGGATGCTGCACAGGATACATCCCACAGTACATCTCCCTGCCACACAATAACATCTTTTAGACCCAAATGCCTTTTGATAGAAATGAAGGTCTCCTGGGGCTTGCAGGGACGTGCTCCTGCATCAGGAAAAGACAGCTGAGGGTCTGGCATAAGAAGGGCCCTGGGGTTTAGAGGTAGGTATTAAAGATGGCAATAGCTGTGATCTTTAGTAAAAACAATAAAATACTTTTTGTATATTTAAGCAGGTTTGTTTGGGTTTTTTTCTCCTCTGCTAATCCAGAGCAGAATTTGAGCCAGAAAAGAGAAACCGATGCTATACACACTGCACACTCTTAAGTATTTGTTTTAAAATGTGTGTGAGGTCAACATAGAACATGCCTTGAAATTTGTGTATTTACTGCAGTGAGTTTTCTGTGCCTTGTATTTGCTTTCCGTGGGTTTCAGCCCACTTCACAGAATGAAATACTTTGTATGAGAAAGAGTCCATTATGAATCTTCCCTTAGGAAATTTTTTTTTGTGCTCTGTTTTTAAATTACAATCTGTATTATTTATGACAATGTTTAAAATAGCTTCCTAACTTTCCCTGGTTAAAGTATTCTGAACCTACTCCAGATACATTTTACTATGCACAACTCCCACTCACCATGAGTTTTTATTTCAAGCAATTTTTCATGAAATAACATGCATCACAGCCAGAACCCTGTGTTGCTGTTACACAGGTTTTTTTTTATTTCTTTATTTTTTTATTTTACAGTTTTACAGCTGTATTCCCCCTCCCATGATAAACTGTGTTGTCAGTATGAATTTTTATCTTAGAATAAACAAATCACATTCCCTTAATCTCCCTTCATAAACAGTGCCCTGTAATGCTGTTATCATTATTGTTGACCTTTTTTGGAATTTCCCCAGCTTATTAATGCCTTTTTAATGAGAATCATGGGATTTAAAGTGTTTTCTGAGCAGTGTTTACTCAGGAATTGATAGATTATTTCCTTTTCTGTTTTTCTTTTCATCCCCTATTGCTTTTTTGTCTGACATCTTACTGTGTTCAAAGCAGAGCTATGCAAACAATTGATTTGGGGGTTGCTGCCAAATCAAAACAGTAAAGAAAATCTTTGTTTCAAACGGAACAAAAGCGGTATTCAATCTAAAATATTTTGAATTTTTGGGGATTTACTTTTATATTTTACCCCATTCTTAGAAGAAGAAAGGCATTTGTTAGTTTTCATAATTAAAGCATCATTTCAAACAGAAAGTAGAAAAATCTGATTTTCCATTTTTCTGGCCACGTTTGACTTCAAATCATAAATATTTTCAGTGTCCTCTGATCTGGTTTTTTTTGGTGACCAAATTACTACCTAAAACTTTTGTTTCCCTCAGAGTCAGTACTTCAAATACTTTTGAGCAGTATTGAGTGGATAAGTCTGTATATTCCTTGTGTTTATATATCTGTATTTATGCATAGAGATGGAAAGCTAAGGGAATGTCTTTATTTTAGTCATGCAAATCTCACTTGATTTCACTGTTGTATAAAGACATTGGTGAGTGGGTGGTGACTGAGCTCAGAAGGGGAAGATCAAGCATAAACAACTTACTGGATCTTTGCAGATAGTGGTGTCATTTTAAACATTTGGCTTATTTAAGCAGTGGTATTTTACTTGCTTTTATGTACCTCGGTATCTAAATCCCGATGAAGCTGTGCTTTAGATGTCTTCAGTCTGTTTTGGTTCTCCCTTGAAGTTAAGAATTCTGAACTTGGGAAGAGCCTAGGAGGAGGAAAAATTCAGGTTTAGTCCCTGTTCCAGTAAAGTAACCACAATACTCATAAAATAAAACTCTGCACCCAGAACAACTAGATAGAAGTTGCCCAACTTTGCTAAAACTTCAGATTGCATTGAACAGTTTTCTCAGCTGTGTGCAGGGTGGAGTCTCCTGATGGAGGTGGGAGCTGTGGGAAATTCAGGCCTGTATGGATTTCACCCATATAGAAGGGGTTAATGAGGACAGGCATTCTAAACTTGGTGGTTTTATGGAGGAGCTGGAGAAGGGCATGACAAGCTGCAAGGATGGGGCCTCATCTCTTTATCAAGTTCTTATTGCTGGATGCTGTGTTCTTGGGAGTGTGATGAGGAGATCACGTGCAGCATCCTCCCAGTTCAAAGCTAAGCCTGGCCCTAAGAATCCCAGGTGGAGCCTTTCTTTCCCCAGTAAAGCAGACAGCATAAAAGAGCAGTCATTGGGCCTGTTTTGTGCGGATCCTGATTTTTGTGGTGTGGTGTGGTGTGGAACACCCACTCAGGTCTTTCGAAAGAGGCACCAAACTGTTCACCACTTTTTGAGCTGACCTGCTTCTGGGCACGCACAGAAACAAGAGTTTGGCAGAGCTGAGAAGCTTCGCTGAGTGAGACTGGTGGGAGGTGGTTCCCAGTTGAGATGGCAGTTAGGGAGAGCACCAGATTCCAAAATTCCCATAACTCCCCCCAGGAGCTGGAGACCGGTTTTGTACATTCCGCCTCCAGCCACTGCAAGGTGGACATCGCTTCCCCAGGGAGTCTGAAATGTACTGCCTTTAATGTGGCATAAAAAACCAGCAAACCTGCTTTATAGTTGTGTATTTTATATACACCATTACATAAAATGTGTTTAAAAGAAATGAAAATTCTGCCAGGTTTGTTTCATATTTTATTAGTATTATATTGTCTTGCTTCTGTGCTGAGGCATTTCATTACAGGTCTGTGTTCCACCTTAGGTTCTGTAAATAAAAGGAAGCTATTGGCTTTTGAAATGTGGACAGGCTATGTCTCTTTACTAGAGCTGGTGGAATACAGCTTGACCACAAACCTGCAAGGATTAATAAGCTGAAAAAGCACAGGCACCTTGTCTGTCATTTTTGCTTCTTAACAGTAAGAGTGAAAAAAAGCTGCAAATGATGGCAGTCATAACTTGAAATGCATTGGCCTCAGACCTACCTTGGATTTGTTATTATAAAAAATATTGTTTATGCAACCAATTGGGTATGGTTTTGCTGTTCTTTTCAACAGATGGCACTTGAATTTCATTAGTTTTTTGTAATAATTTCAACATGTATGTTACAGTAAATATGTGATTAGCTTATGACAAATTTTGCTTTTCATCCTGGGATTGCAGGGTTGTTTCATCAGTTACCCCCCAGATATGTTTCTCCTTCCAGTGTTTTTCCCTTGCCTGTTGAAAACATGTCAAACTGGTTTAAAATGTTTTATGCACATTATAACGAAAACCATATGTCTTATATTAAGGTGACTGTGCAAAAGCTTTCACTTGAATCAGGTTTTTTATGCAATTTCACGCACTTGCAGATAACACCGTGCCCGTGGGCTTGTGCAGCTCCTTGCTGTGCCCCAGACAGCTTCTCTCCTCCTTGCACAGGGGAACCAGATTTAGGAGATGTGTTGAAGGGGCCTCTGAAAGCCCTTTGTTAAACTTCTGCCACCAACGTGACGGGAGGGCTGGGATCTTTTCCCAGTCTGTGATGAAGTTTGCTGCCTCTCTGTGTATTGCTAAGTTATTCCTGCCAAAGATGACATTTTCCAGTTCCTAAAAATACTTCTGACCAGCCTATCCATTTCCCTTCAAACAGACCAAATAGTACTGCCTGGTACATTAAAAAATCCCCTGAGGTGGTACTGCATGGTTGCTTATAAAAAATACTTGTCCATAGGTGGATTAAAGATATAATTTACAATACTGCCAAATGCAAGTTAGCATTATGTTATAAAACTCTCAGTGTATTTTTTGAACCTCCAGTCTCAATGTTTGTATTGAGGTTGGTGTAGGAAAGCAGCATCCTCCTGTCTCTGGTAACAAAGAGCCTTTTTGTTTGAACATGGAGATAAGTTGCCCAGACTGTTCCCTTCTGCTCCATGAGCATATGTTCCCCCTGACAAAGGTCACTTCAGGCTGAGAAGAGTGAAATTATGGGAGTCATTTTTAAGGTGTCGTTAGAATGGCTCAGGCTCCATACAGAAGCACAAAAAAATAATTAGGTCAGGCTGACTTCTGTATGAAAAATATCCTTAAAAATACATAAAGCAGCAAAAAACTCCAACTTGTAATGCTCTTTGTCTGTTCCAACATCCGCTTTTGGCTTCTCTACAAATCAGTGAATTAGAAACAATTAAGAAAAACACAAGCCCAGATCATAGTGATATGCAGAATATGCATGATGGCTCTCAGCCAATGTCAGTAATTATTTTGTAGTGACTGTGTTTTGAGAGAAGAGCTTGATTGATTGTGGTTTCACAGAATACATAAGTCACATTATGTATTCATGTTGAGATCTGCAATGCTTATAATTTGCATTAGCGTGGTTCAAATTACTACTAAAACTATAGCACTTAGATCAGAAAACTGCTTAATGAGATTAATTATTTGATAACAATCCTTCTTTCAAAGTAAAAAGAATAAGCAAGAAAAATGAGCGAAAATCAAGATAAATAATAATTTGTAAAGTTGCATTTCGATCCAAACACAGAGAAGCAGGATCTGTGTTGCCTGAGTCCTTCCCAGAAGTCTGTCTGGTTTTGAGTTGGAAGTCTTCTTGCCTAACACAACAATTTATGGAGACCCACACCCAAAGTTTTGCTCCACATCCCCTCTGGCTGCGTCTCTGCCAGCTGCCCAAGGTCCCAGCTGTTCCTGGGCCAAGCACTCAGCTGAAATGCGACCACAGACCTGTCTCTGTGGGAGCACTCTCGAGCAGTTGGGTGGATGTCCACTCAAGAGTGGGGAGTGATGCCTTCATTCATTGGCCAGAGCAGTGGGATAGTCTGTTGGTACCCTCAGGACTGAGGATGCCAGGCATTGCTGTACCCAGTTTCCTGCCATTATTTGTGGAGCACAACTCACAAATGTGAGTTGGATGACTAAACCTCATATAAAACCAGAGGGATGATTAGGTATTAAAATCCAAGATTCACAGCAGAGAGCATGCCAGACATGCCCACAGGAGATGCCAGAGAGAAGTGCCCATCTCCCAGATTTAGTCACCTGCCAGTAGTCCTGGGTGTGCCCACGTGCATGCCTTGGATTCACTGTGAACCTCCATACCAGAGCCAGACCATCTCTGTGACTACAGGCATCCATTTCATTGCTCTGAAATATGGGCAGTGCTGGTGTTGTGTCACACCTGAGCAGTTAGAGCTTGAGGAAAAGGTCTGAGTCCAGTGCCCTCTTTAGACCAAAGGAGCTCAAATCTACACTTCTCCTAAGAGTTCCTGAACCAATGCAACCTACTGGGCATCCTCAGCTTCCTCCCCTGATGTCAGACCCCATTATAGTGGAGAGAGTGACAGAGGCTGAGGCAGAGCATGTGGGAGCAGCTTCTGTCACCCAAAGATTACAGCAATCCACATGGAGGAGAGCTGTGACCTGTTCCTTGCTCTCAAGGTTACATCTGCTTTTACCCAGTTACTGTTTAGTGAGAAACATAATAGTTAAGTCCAAAATAAGAGTCTCCCATACAATAATCCTAAATCAAGTAAGTAATAAGTCAAAGGCCAGGGACTGGAACCAAAACCCACTGTAATCTAAGGTCTTGACACATTGAATTCAGCACATTTCCCACCAGGGGACTTTGCCTCCAAAATGGGTCGTTTTTAATCTGAAGAAAATCCTGAAATGTTAAAGCAAGATTTCATTGCTTCTTTGCAGCTTATTTTTTTACATTTGTCAGTGCATGTGAGCAGTGCGGTTTTCTTTCCTAGGTCATTTGTGGTGTACAAAATCTATCTTGCAGGAACAACCCCATTTTAAATAAAAAATAAAAGCAGGATTATTGCTTCCTGGAAATATACCGCTTGTGCTGTTAAATATTGGAACTAGAGATGTAGTTGTGAGTTAAAGCTCTCAAGATAAATTGAACCAAATTTCTTAAAAATACAAGTCTTTTCATTAGTGGGCATTACAACTGAATTATCTCTACTTTTCCAGCTGCTTCTGATGACTTTGCTGGATATTTTTTCACACAGTCAGGTCCAAGCTCTACCCTTGGGGTCTCTAAATCAACCTCTATAGAGAGACAGCATGCCGTTTGTTCCTCAAGTAGCTGCACCAAAGTAGTTAACGTGTATGCATATTTTGGTCACTTTGCTTTGTATGCTCAGCAAATTTAAGTGCTTTACGTTTTGAGGACAAGCTGTTTCTGTCAGCACTGTTTAATTTACAGCTCTGTTTCACAGGCTATATGCAAAACCTACTTCAAGACTGATACACATATAAGGAGGTCACGTTTATGGAGTCAAAAGATGGCTCAGCTCTGTGGTTTATATACCTGGTGCCTGATGTACCAGCTCTGTACATTTATATACCAATGTACCTGATCTGCTGTACCTGTAGAAGGTGTGAGTGCAGTGTGTGCGATGCACTCACTGTACCGCTGTTGTCCTGGCGCTGTGGCTGAGGCAGAGCAGAGGGCAGAGCTCAAAGTGAGCCGTGTCCACGCCGGGAATGTGGCCGTGGTGGCCGCCCTGCGCCGCTGGGATAAACACGCAGGAGTGCCAGCTGGAGGCGTCCCGGCCTCGCACCGGCAGCTCCTTCTCCGCTCCTCAATCCCGCCCCCAAATCTGTAACCGCATCAGATGCAGGATGGGAAACCTGCCCTTGAGACATTCCTGAGAGTCTCCCAGTTGATTCCCGTGCTGCGGCAGGAGGGTGTGAGCTCCCCGAGCTGTGGTGGCAGATGCCACACGCGTCTGCCGGACCATGGTCGCCCTGTGTGCCTCTGCCCGGGCTGCGCTGCCCGCTGGCTCGTCACAGGCAGCACCGAGCTGGCAGGGCTCCCTTCTCCTCCCTCGGTGTCAGCCGAGCGCAGTGACTGTCCGGATGGTGTCGGGGAGGCGGAAAGGCAGCGCGGATGGTGACTGCGGTGCTGCCTGCAGAGCGCTCCCGGCTCGGTGCCCAGCGCACCGCGCGGGGAAGTGCGGGGACAGCGCTGGGCTCCGCGGGATTTCCCTCCTGCTTCTCAGACACCCATTCCCGGCAGAGAGCAGCCCTGGAAAATGTGACCGTATTCGCTGGCCACGCTTGTGCTGTTCCTCCCCTTGCACAGAGCAGTGCCGGGCTCTGCTCCCATGGCGTGGGCGTGCTGCTCGGAGCCCGCTGCCGGGGGGCGGCCGGAGGACGGGCTGGCCAGCACGGACACCGGGCTGGCTCCCTGCGCTGCGACACTGGCGGCTGCAGCGTGGAACAATACGAATGAGTGAACTCCCAGTGAAGTACTGCTGAAGCTGGTGACTCAACGTGTAGCATCTTTTGCAGGAAGGGGTCAGTAAGACAGTCCTTTTAAGAGGAAAGTCTCTGATTTGAGCTAAAGAAGTGTTACGGCCAGTTAGGACAAAGGAATGCAGGGCTGAGAAATGTCAGCCTCTTTCATAGTTAGCACTAAATTAATGGGCTGTTCTGGAGCTTACATGTGTGAGCTTCTGTCATTACATAGTCAGAGTGACAAAAATAATCAACAGGCATCCTTAGGAAGCTGACAGCCTGGAGGATGGCATTAGGAGAATGAGAAGCCATGTTCAGCTCCTGCCTGCACTGCTGCTAGACAACGAGTTTCATGTTTTGTTATGATATTTGTAAGACAGAAGTCACGCCTACCCAGAAGAATATGTTGCAATGGATATTTTATGGATAGGTGCCATGTTATTTTGCTCAGAGATGTCTACCAAATGGGAAAAGATGTTTTTTAAAGTCTTAATAACATTGCTGTCATAACTGCTCTGCTACACACAAAACTGGATTGAACATCATTTGTACACTTGGAACCATTACTGGCAGTGACCCCTTTAACTTATAAAATGTTCTCAAAGATCCTATAAATAGCCTCATGCCTAATTTTAAACATAAGTAGTCTCCTGTGCTAAGTGTTAAGCTTGTGTGTAGCTGTTATTAGAACTGGGGCTCGAAAGGTTAGTTCATGCTTTGCAGACACAGTTCCTGGTCTCAGATGCAGCTCAGTCTTTCAGAAAGCTCTGCTGATGGTGTGGTTGTGTTTTCAGGCTCTGCTGGCTCTTACCAGCAGTGCCCAGCCCTGCAGCTCCTGGTGCTCCAAGCCAGGCAGGTCAGGGAGAGGCAGTTGTTAAGCCTTGCTGCTCGGCAATGCTTTCAATAGCGAGATCTGATTATGGTGTGATCTACTTACCCAGAGATGAGCCTTGGCTAGGGCTCCTGCTCTCTGCGCCACAGCCAGGACTTGCCTTTGGAAAGCTGCTGGTGCCTTGCAAGCGCAGGAATGTTTTGGGGACCTGAACACCAGAGGTATGACATCTGTGTGACGTGTTTACCTGTTTGGGTCTTGTTTAGAAAAGTAGTTTTGGGTGTAGTGTGATACCAAGAGATTATTTGGAATGTATGTTAGTCTTGTAGATAGGGATATTTTGTTTACCAGGAAAACTCTGTTGCATCTTTGAACGTCATGTCCCATGATGATTTTGCTTCCCCAAGGAGAGGGTCACTCACATTTACATCTGTAAACATGATATAAATACTCTGTAAAACCAAGTGGCTTTGCTGCTTTCCTTCCCTCCCCTTGCATATTTGCATGCAGCTCTGATCTGGTTGTTGCTGTGGTGGCTTGGGTCTGATTATCAGGGGTGTTGTACTGGGTATGGAGCTGCTTAGAGGTGCTACAGCTGGGTCCCAGGGATCCCCTTTTGAAGAGCTAAGCTTTGTATCTGAGCACTTTGAAATTGGGCTGGTGCAGAGGCACAGAGAAATGGAGGCTGGTTTCAGATGTCATGAGGTAGGGGAAGTACTGAGTTAAATCCAATCACACTTTATCCTAAGGCCAGTTGCTAAGTGTTGCCCGATGGTAAGAATGGTTGCTGGCTGTCTCAGCCTCTTCAGGGCTGTGAAGCCAGGCTCTGACAAAACCTTTTCCCAGTCTGAGGTGTTCAGGGTGAAAGATGTGCCCTTCACCATCAGCTCTGTGTAGAATTTAAGAGAGATTGAGGACTAGAAGGTCTAGCTGCAATGGGATGATGGTGGCTGCAGCTGCATCTCCCCTGTGTGGAAAAAATAGCAAAAATGGCAAGGTTGCAGCTGCTGGCTTGGGGATGTCTATGCATGGGATGACACCCAGAAATTCCAGGTGAGAAATGCTCCCCTTGGTCAGCTGCATAAAGGATGTTGGAGAGTTATTTCTATCCCCTCAGATAAAGTCACCATTCATTACTGATGCTCAACAGCATGAGACCTGGGTATGGCATAGGATATTTGCCATTGGACTGACAGATTGGAAAAAAATTTTAGCTTTGGTGTGTTTTTCTTCCAGACCTTCTTAGTACATCTCTCTACCTTAGCAAAATGAGAGCAGTTTTCCTTATATGTGCCAGAGCTTGTGAAATAAAAGGTGTGATCGGTAGAAAATCAGTGATCAGACAGATGACTTGGTACCTGAGAAGCACTTGAGAGCTACATGTGATTGCTGGATTATTTTAAGGTTATTGGAACTGCCTCACTATGCTTCTGTACCACATGAAAACCTGCATATGCATGTAGATAGATATACCATCAGCCTGTACAGGTTTATACCTATATATATGTACATTTATGTTGTCTCAGAAAGCAAAAGAGAAGTGGCAGGCAGTGTTTCTGTATGGTTTAAAGCATGAGAAATATCCAGTTACAGTGGTGTGTTCCTAATCACTGTGCTCCTGAAGGAGCCACGTGTGCAGCCTCACTCATCTATTGATGTCTGTGAGACAGCAAACAGGTTGTCACAGCAAGTGTTCCTGTCTGAGACCTAAAATGGCTTCTGTAGTGTGAGAGTTTTGTGTCCAAATGTTTTTTTCTGCTCTTGTTGAAGTGCCAGTTCTGAAGAAATGTTGAAAATCTGGAAAAAATCCAGCTCTTGTCCTCAGGGATGTTTGAAAATCCATGCAACTTCTGAAATTCACCCAGAACAGACAAAGGAAGGATGCTTGTGATTCACTGTTATTTTGAAAACAATCTTTGAGTTATAATTTCCGTCATGTTTTCACTCTTTCCTTTTCCTTTCCAGGCAGTGAAGCCGATTTTAGCTCTTCAAGCAGCACAGGCAGTATTTCAGCACCTGAAGTCCATATGTCGGCTGCTGGAAGCAAGAGATCTTCTTTTTCTCGCAAGTAAGCAAAGCAATTTCTCCTGAATATTGCTAGTGCAAAGACAGACTACTGAGTAAGGTCTTGCATTTTAAAACAATCGGGTTAAGACAAGGCTCTTGGGTAGGTAGCACACTGGTGAGAACTGCAATATAAGAAAAAAAAGAATGCTGTATTCAGTGCACAAAAATTGTCAATATGCCAGATCAGCCAGCTGTTGGGGGTTTTTTGTTTATTCATGGCAAATACAGGAAATAGAAGCAGGTAAGGCAGAAAAGCATTGGCTGGAGTGGAGAGAGAGCTGGGTATGTTAGTTAACAGCAGTATTTCTTACCAGTTAACCTAAACCTTTTGGTCTTAACACTTTGTTTTAGCTCTGTCATAAAATGTCAGCTGACTTACACCTTTCCAGATCATGATCTTATTTTTTGTTGTAAGAAGTAGACAGTATTGCCTTTGATGTTGTTGGATTTTTTTTTCTGAAATGTCGTTGCCCAGCCTATAGGCAATTTTTAAAAAAAATTGTATCATAGTCATCTGTCTAAGTGAACTTTCATGAAAGATTTCTGTAAGATTTCTCCCTGTCATATGTGAATTGCAAATTCAGACAGCTTGAGAATTCAGGGGCATTGGGATGGAGCAGTGCACACTGTGTTCTGCCCACGCAATCCCTGCTGGTTACACTTTGTGGAGCAGGAGGAAGGAGTTCAAATGGACAGGACTGGTTTCCTGCTCGTTGTGGCAGAGCTGGCAGGCAGGCTGGGAAATCCAGCAGGATACCCGTGTGCTGGAGTCACACAGGCAGCCTGAAGGTCACCATGTGCCCCGGCATACAGAGCCCAGAGTCAGAATGAGGCTTTGAGAGCTTTCCTATCTGTATCATGAGACTGTTAGAAAAATAAACACTGCTTAAGTTCCCTCTAGGTTACATCCAACAAGTAAAGTTACTGGCTGTGGGGAAAAAATGGTACTAAGTATATTATGAAGCCCTAAAATCACCTTAATTTCAGTAAGATTCTGTATCATTTCATGTACTACTGGGCATTTTAATATGACTTTAAACTAGAGCATACTGACATCTTCTGCAGACTTCTGCATTGGACAGAAGTCCTCTGTAATAAGGCTCCTTCAGATGGGTTGCTATGTTAAGCACAGTTTCTGCAAGTTCTGCCACACACCAGAGTTGATGATACACTGAATAAAGTGGAAAGAGATATCTCCTTTGCAATATGTTCTTTTTTAACTGGTCTTGCTATGAAACACTTCAGTGTTGTCACAAGCCACAGTCCTGTACTTCATTGTAAAATAATTACAAAATCACCCAAACCGCAGCAGTGTGATGAAGGTTCACAGCAGCCACTCAACCATCTGTTCCTTATAAACTGTTCCATTTGCTGAGAAGGGAAAAAACCAAGTGAAACAATTTAAAGAAGAGATGTTGCTTCATAGTTCTGTGGTATTTGATTTTTTGTATTCAAGCCTTCTCTTTTGCTGGCTGGGTTTGCCTTTTTCTGTTTTTGTTTGTTTGTTTGTTTGTTTGTTTGTTTTATTTTTTTTAAACCTGCCCTTTCGTTACCATTTAGAAGAACAACTTCAAAGGGAGAATGAAGATAGCAGTGTAGTAGTGTAGGATGACAAACCAAGTGAGCAGGAGAGGGACACATCCCAGGAAGCTGGCCTCAGAGCACTCCCACCCTTGGGCAGCTGTCAGGCAGGGAGGATACCAATTGCTTTCAACAATTCACACAGTTGACAGATTTTTTAATAAAGAATGGGAAAAGAAAGGTAAATATGTACAAGAAAAACTGGAAGAAAAAAGAAAAGACTGTGCTTTCCTTTGTCTCTTTTAATATTATTTCAGCCTGCTCTCCATGGGGCTCAAAGCATATCCAAGTGAATGAATAGCTGACCACGACAGATGAAGCACCCAGTATGCCAAAGGCAGAAAGGAACAGTGGCCCAAATAAAATCTGTTTTCATTGCACACTGTGATCCCTCAGGCTGCTTGCCGAGGAGCATGAAAGCAGTCTCACAGCAACCCTCCATGCACAGGCACTGCTCTGCAGGCCTGGCCAGGGAAGGCTGGAGTGTGGTTCTTTTGGTATCAGTCCAGACCACAGGCCTCTCATTACTTAGCAGACTCAAAGATTCAGGGAACATGGATGATATGATGGAGTCACTGGGAACTGTGCTGTCTACAGAGAGATGTAAAATGGCTGAGATTTCCTTAGAACATGTAATTCAGGCTGAGAGCCCCCTGCCAGTGAAGGAACATGCAGTGGCTGATCATGTCAGAACTTTATTTCCTTCCAGCCACTCACAGTTATCTCTCTGCTTTATTGTTTAGAGAACTTTGTGTGTAAAATAAGACATATAATGGGTTGTGTGATGTGAATAATGCTTTCACCATTTTGGTTCTTCTCCAGTCGTGGTCCTTACAGTCGGAATAATGGATCCTTATCCTACAAGTCTGGAGCCAGTCCACCTGCCTCCCATGGAAAGGACGCTTCATCAACACTGTGCAAAAACCATCTGAGTCCTGCCAACATCCATCAGAGTTACAGGGCTTCTTCAGCCAGCAGCAGCAACTCAGGCTCATACAAAGGAAGTGACAGCAGTCCAGTGATGAGGCAAGTCTGTGTTTCAGCCTCCTGAGGCTGGGTACATTGACACTCTCTGCACTGTAATATGGATCAGCTGTAGGAGTTGCCACACAGGTCATCTTGCTCCTCACCATAGTTGTGATGCCTCATATAGGTGACTTAACAGTCAGCAAGTTCTCCATACCATGTAAAAGCTTTATTGTTTCAGCACTGTAAAATTCAAGTTTACTTTAAGTCAGAGTCCTTTGCAGTTGGTTTTCACTCCAAGGCAGGCTATTTCATGCATTTTCATGCCATCAGTTCTCATGAGGATTTACTGGTTCATTTGTTGTAGGGTTCTTTTCACTTTGAAGGAAGTTGGGTGGGGTAGTGTAGGAAACATGATACACTTGGGTGAAAATTCACCCTGTCTAGCCTTAGGCACCTCCCTAAGGAGAGCAGTTTCCTGTACAGAAAAGAACACAGATACCTGCCAGACCATGTGACACATGTTGCAGAGAAGAAATGGCCACCCTGCTGCTGCTGTTGCCCTCTCTCCCAGACAGCTTAGCAGCCAAACATGTAAGATACACACCCAAAGCTAGACAGGATGGGTGTAGATTCCAGTGTGCTCAGCTTTGTAAATCCTGTGTGGAGCTGAACTCAGTCCTTGGGCTGCCTCACCTGGCTGGCTGTAGATGGGTGCCCTTGCCCTGCCTGCTCTTTGGCACATCACCCATTTTGGGTGAGGGCACGGCCGGGTATTTTCAAGTTAAAAGCCTCATTTGATGTCATGACACTGAAGCCAAATACAATAAATAGTAAATTTTGCACTGTAGCTACGAATCAGCTGTTTCCTCAAGTACTTTGATTTGCAAGGTGAAGTAACTTGTGTGGACGCTGAGGAGCTCCAGATGAGTCAAGCTTTCCATTTATCAGTCATTGCGATGTTTTTCATTCTGCCAGGACTTAAGAACTGTAAGAGTGATGTTTTGTGATGGGGTTTTTTTGGGTTTTTTCAGGCGATCAGGGAGATACAATTCTTGTGGTGACAATCACAGCGTTAAGCCACAAAATCCAGAGCAGTATTTGACTCCTCTGCAGCAGAAAGAAGTGACAGTACGACATTTGAAAACCAAGCTGAAGGAATCTGAAAGCAAACTTAAAGAAAGGTAAACCTCACTTCAGAAATCAGTTGGAAAGATTTATTTTGGAACATTTAGGGGTGGGAATCCTGAGTGGTTTTATTCATTTCTTGATCGATGAAGTTTCAGTTAAGAAATTTGAAATACAATTAATATGATTAGGTTGTTTTCAGTATTTCAGGTTCCAGAGTGTACTAAGGGGATGCAAAACAATGAGTTGATTTATAAATATAGCTGTCTCTTTTTCTTTTTTGGAACTTTCACAATAAAATACTTTAAAAGGACAACTTTTTATAAGTCTGATTTAGATTGAGACCTTTTATACATAGAACAGTTTCTACCTGCCAGCATGTGTTACCTTAGTGTCCCGTTCTGCCTCTCTAAGTGAAGTAGAACTGCAAATGTCCCCCTTCTCCCCAGTGAAAGAAAAGTTCATACCCAAACCACTGTGCCTATTTGTGTTTTTGTTGCTTATATACTGAGTTTTTCACAATAGCCTTTTGTATGAATGCTGAGCAAAGAAGTGACAACGTGCATTACGCAGCAACAGATGTCTCTTACTAAAACTGCACTCTGAGAGCTGGCTCTCCAGCACAGACAGCCCAAGGGGGCACACAGGGCTGTTTGAATGGAGCCCAAGACAGAGTTCCAGGGTCCCTGTGCTCTTCCTCTGCATAGGCAAGGCCTGGGACTGACATAGGAGTCCCCTCTCCCCCACTTGCTCCCGGTGTGCTTGCAGCAGCCTCGGGCTCCCTGCTGGGGAAAGCCAGCCATGTGCCTGCAGACCCGAGCTCCCTGGCTGGCTGAGGCCAGCACTGGCTCTGGAGGTATGTGACAAGCTGCTGGCAGGCACTGGGGATGCATCCAGGCAGCTGTTTCCCATTTCCTCCAGGGCGAGGCAGTAGGGGAGGTTTAAGCACTACACTGGTTAGACCTGACCCAGAGGTCACCACTTGTGCCTCAAATCGTCCAGGATGATGGCACAGCCCACAAGGCTGCTGGTTTTGTGGGAAGGTCAGTGACTCCCATTAGCAATCAGCTGGCATATCTTGGCTCTCTCAGAGGTGGCCACAAATGGCACCTGGAGAAATTTGCTTCCTTCTTGGAGCACCTCAGCAGCATTGCTGTGTGATGGGGCCTCATGTTGACTTTAACGGAGCAGTCAGCAGAAGTGTTACATCATTTTTATTTTGCTACAGGGAAACAGAAATAGAAGAGCTGAAAGCTCAGCTGGGACGGATGAGGGAAGACTGGATTGAAGAAGAGTGCAATCGTGTGGAGGCAGAGCTGGCCTTAAAGGAAGCAAGAAGTGAAATTAAACAACTCAAGCAGGTTATTGAGAGCATGAAAAACAGCTTGGCTGAGAAAGACAAAAAAATTCAGAAATACTTCACAGACATAAACATTCAAAACAAGAAACTGGAATCTTTGCTGCAGAGCATGGAGATGGCTCAGAACCACTCTGTGAGGGATGAGCAGTGCCTGGAGTACACGAGCGACTCAGAGGGGAAGCTGTTATCATTGTGTGCCACCCTGCCAGACAGCCCCATCACAGAGGACCAAGGTCTGGAGGAGGTGGCCGACAGTGATCTGCTTCTTAGTGAGGACAGAGCTAACGGGACTGACTCATCTGGAGAGAGTTTGGCCACCACAACCTCTGAGTTGAGTGATCCAGCTCCCTTCAGTGCTGCTGTAAATAAAGAGATGTTTGAAATCATTCTGGATGGAAAACTAACTTATTGCCAGGAGGAAGAAAAAAGCAACATGACGGTGGAGCAGGCCATCCAGACTGATGTGGTGCCATATAGCTTGGATGTGGAGCAGCTCATTCAAAACATCTTCAGAGCTCAAGACACCTCTCCTCTGAGCCCACCTTCTTCACTGAAGGAATTGGGTGAATTTTCTCTCGGAAGCTTCAGTGATTCTGGTATCATAGTGGACTTAACTCCAAGTGATCCCAATTCTGCCATCCTTTTGTCTCCTATGGAGTCTCCATGCAGGAAGGTGGAGCACAGAGTTAATGAAAACCGTTTCATGAAAGAACTTGATTTTACAGAAACTCATGATGATGAAGCCTTTGAGTATGTTAATACAGGAATAAAGAGGAGATACTGGAGCAGCAGTCTCCTCGGGGATCTTCTGGCTGTAGCAGCCCCTGTTGTACCAACTATTGTGTGGGCTTTGAGTACTCAGAGAGGAGGAACAGATCCTATTTACAATATTGGAGCATTGCTTCGTGGTTGCTGCCTGGTGGCCCTGCACTCTTTACGCCGAACACCCTTCAATATCAAAACCTAAATTCTACTCTGTCCCTGGGCACCAACTGGCTGAGGCAGAGAGAAGGAGGGATGAGATAGATCATAAAAGGTTACTGTATATTCTGGCAGAGTCCATCATTTGCTTTTGACTATTTGATTTGCACTATAAATCAGTTCAAAAACACGTTCCTTGTTTCAAAATAAAAAAAAAAAAAAAAAGCTGAACCTCGTACTTCCACAAGATGTTTTTAACAGTACTGCCGCTTACAGAAATAGTCCTCCTGCTCCCAGGCACCATGTCCCTCCCCTGCGCTGGTGACTTTCTGGTGCCAGTGCATCTGTACAGTGAACATAACCAGGGAAATGAGGAATTCGAGCCTAGTGCTCTTTCATATTCTACTGCTGAGCTAGGATTAAGCTCAGTCACTCTCCCTGGATGGTTCACTGAGCAAATGTACAAGCACTTTGCACTGGCTCAAGGGTAGTGCGAGATGCACGAGGGAACAAGTGGCGGGCGAGAGGTGGGGTATTTCTCTAGACAGCTCTAACCTGCCCTTAGGGTATCACACCTGTGCTCCAGAAAGCATGCTAGCGCTTGCCATTTGTTGTCCCAAGTGTCAATTCAATTTAGAGATAAAACCTGTATTCCCCAGGCAGCTTCCAGCACATTGTTCGTGCCTGTTTCATGTAGTGCTCTTCTCAATTGTGCAATTGCTTGAGCATTTCACTGGTCTTGTGCATATACAGGGACTGTAACCAAAAATGTACCTTGTTGGGAGTCTTAACACTTGTTACAATGGTAAGTATAGGTGTGGATACACTTTGACTCTTAATGTTGTTTTAAAGTCTTTATGTATTGGAACCCAATAGTCTTTTGAGCCCTTTGAAATACTGTGTATAAATGTATTGTGTTTTAACTTATTGTTTATTTAATTGCTTTATTGTAAATTACCTTTATAATCACAAGTTCAGTAAAGCATGATAGAAATGTCAAACATGTGAGTGTTTTACTGTAGAAAGGTATAAAAAAATACCCCGTTCTAGCTGAGCTGTCAAGTACAGGCTGAGCTAGGGGAGGTACTGTATCAGGTACTGTTTCAGGAGATCAGATTTAGACTGAGAAAACCTGAATACAGTTCCACAGTTCCAAGTGTAAGCAGTCACCAGGCTGATTAAAGGCTCCAGCTGGGCTGCAGTTGCACACACAACCCACTCTGCTGCCTCACACTGGATTCACAGATGCAAGTGACCTAATCTTTAACCCAATGCAATAATCTGGAAACCTCTAACTCCTCAGTGCTGCAATCCCAGAACAGTATCAGTCTTTCTGGCATTTAACCCATCTGACACTCATGTGGTCTCAGTGTGCATGCACACTGTGACCATCAGAACATGAATTCTCCATGTCCAAAACCTAAGATCTGTGGATAGATCAGAGGACAGCAGTGCTACCCAGCAGGCAAAACAGTGGGGCTTGCCTGGCTCCACCCAAGCTTTCAACCCCACCTCTGGCCATTTAAACCTCACTGGCCTCCTGTTCTCCCCTTCAGCAAAGCAAGTGTAGAATTTCATTGCGTGGCCCAGAGCAGAAGGGATCCAGGGAAGCCTGCCGGTGCCATGTAGTGCTGTGCAGCTTTTGGGAAGGAAGTTATGAGTAATCCAGAAAGGAGTATAATTGGCCATGTGTGGGGAGCATTTGCAACACTCAAAAGGGTGATACTGATGCTTCCAGAGGTGACTCACACGTTTCACGTCCCTGTGATGCCTGGGTGGTGAATTATTTTGTGTTTGCAGTAGAGATTCTAGAGGCTTAATTAAGCATTACATTAAGGAAGAGAACTCTAAAAAGATCATTTGAAATAATATAATCCCCATCTAACAGAGATGGACATGAGAGCATCTTGCTTACGTTGCCATAACTTTGTCTGCCATGCTCTCCCACCTTCTTGGGTGCCTACAGCCATCTGGCTTGCCTTGTGACACTGCTGCAATGCATATTGCTCAAATGTCACTTTCAAAAGCTTTTAAATTATAGGGACACTAGGGCCAAAAACACCAGTTGAAGGTATTATTAATGTAAATTTTACACAACCATGGAATTTCATAATTCCTGAACATCTCTTCTTGGGACTGAAACACATTACAGAAAATTTTATTCCTACATCAAAATATGTCTGTGCAGGGCCAGGACAGCAGTATTTTATATCTGATGTTGTTGATACCAATTTCATTACAATGTTGGATTTTTCTTTCACAGCTATTATTAAGTCATTTTTAAGTGATGGTGAAATTCACCATAATTTAGAGGAAAAAGTCATCTTCAGTTCTAGATGCATTCAGGGATGACTACGTGGGGGGTTTTTGCAGCAAGCGTAGGCAAAAACCTACAGTTATGTTTAAGATGCCAATAGGCCAATCTCATAACCAGAACAATGTCAAAAGTTTCTTTCTGCCCTTAAGATTCTTCAGTCAGTTCAACTCTCATAAGACATTTAACTACTATGCTCAGTGAGAGGTGACAGCATTCCAATCACATTCCTGATAAAAGCCTTTGCTCTGATCTCTGTCTAAAATTCAGTTTGCTTTAAGTCTCTGCCTTTCCTCCAGCATACTGCAAGGACATAGAGAGCTCAAGGTGCCCTTTGTTAGAACACACCTGAATTACTATCATGCACTAGTCCCAGACTTTGGTCTTTGTTCCATGATCCATAGAGGATATGCCAGTTGTTGTTCCAAACATACCAGCTTATCTTTTTTCCCTCTAATATTACACTTAAGTCTTAGTCATGTCTTACCTGAATCTCACTGGTGCTGTACACAGCTAGGGGAGGACCATCAGCCTCCAAACAGTTCAATAAAAACTCCCATCCTTTTTTTCTGAGTTTAGAAAATGCTCATACCCACACCCATACCCCACTGGAAAGTCCTATCTCAAAACATGCAGGTGAGGAGGACATGCAGCTCATACGCTGTGGGTAAAATAGGGGATGCTTGAATTCGGGCTTATGGCATAGGAACCAAGTCAGCTTCTTCCAGGGCTGAAGGGATGCATGTTCATAATCCTATTATACATTTTCTTTCTAGTCCAGGAACAAAAATTTCTTTCATATTCAGCTCAAGAGGTACCCAACATGCCTACTGCTGAAAATGTTGAGGCTCAGGCATTTGACCCCCTTCCCACTAGAGATTCATCTCTATCCTTCACAGAATCACAGAATGCATCAGGTTGGAAGGGACCACGGTGGGTCATCTGGTCCAACCTCCCTTCTCAAGCAGGGTCATCCCAGAGGACACAGCAGAGGATTGTGTCCAGGCAGTTCCTGAGTATCTTTAGGGAGGGAGACGACAACCTCTCTGAGCAATCTGTCTTTAGTCAACTGCACAGTAAAGAAGTTCTTCCTCATGTTGAGGTGTGTATCCTGTGTATCAATTTCTGCCTGTTGCCTCTTTTCACCCTTGCTTACGTCCTTTTCACAAGCTGTTCCTAACTCATTACACATTTCTCCTTCCTTTCCCTGCAAATCAAATCAACTCTCTCTTAATCCCAAACTCCTGAAACATATTTAGCACTGTTTTACATATGCCCCTTATAAGAAGTGACTGTTTTGCTCCAAATCCCTTAAGACAAATGAACACACGACCTGGCAAGCATGAACAACTACAGCACAGTCAAGGAAAGGATGATTTTTCAGTCATCCTGGCAGGTCAATCCTCCACAGTCAAGAATATCAGTGAAAGCAATCATGTCCAGCTTTCAGCCAAGAAAAAAAAAAAAAAAGCACATGGCCAACTACTAAAATATGAAAGGGAAAAGGAGGAGTATATGGCAGCAGGAAGGAAAGACAAGAAGTGTATACAGGGATGTACAGGGTCCTCAAGAAACTCAAACCAATGGAAAAGATAGTATCAGAACAGCAGCCTCGGTAAGTTTAGCGAAAGTGTTTTCATATTTATCAAGGATAAAAATCAAGATATAGGAAGGAGGAAAGAGAGACCACAGGAAAAAGACAAAACTGGTAATAATGCCTGGGTTATCACCATTCAAGAGACTTCCTCCAAGAGCAGTGTCCTCCCTGCTGGCACCATGTCAACACAGGGCAGAGATGGGAGGAATCTCTAGAGCAGCTGTGCTCAAGTTTGGCAGGTAGATGGATGGAAGAACAGCAAAGCAGTACACAGAAGGAGGGAAAAGCAAAGCAGGACTCCCAAGCAGAAGGTGGCAGAACTCAGTGGTTTTTAAATTGGCTTAAGGCTCAAAGATCAAATGTGCTTTCATGATGGATTCAGGGGCTTTGTTTGCAACTTAGTAACTGGCTCACCTGTTCTTATTTTTAATAAATTGTATTGATTTACATCTATTTTTATATTGTCTCAAAAATAGTAACAGTAATCACTAATTTTCTGAAAAATGAGACATAGCTTCCAACAGATTTCACTTTGAATAGGCAGTAGGTAGCCGGTTTCCTTGCCCTGTGTCAGCAACAGTGGAAGAATTCTGACTGGTACCTCCTTGCTTCTTGAGTTAAAAGGACAAACACAGATTGTTATTAAAGCTTTTTCATAAACTTTCTCATCTCCCATCCCTTGTCAGATACTTTGGAGGTGTGTAGTAGGAGCAGATTTGCTTGCCATACTGCTGTACTGAGTTCTGCACTTGAAGTAATCTGTTCTACTCCAGCCAGAACACTTGTGCAGAAAACACGCATGGCACTGTTGGCTTCAAAATATATTTTAAAATTTAATATCTGAAAATTGCTGTCAAATCAGTTGACTTGTGCAAGATTTGAACCCATATGACAAGTATACTTAACATTTTAAAAAACTTTTCTCTCTAAAGCCATTAAAATTAATTCTTACTGTCTTCTCAATTACTTACACTCTAAGCAAAACTTCTGCCAGAACCTACTAGAACTTAGTTACAAATTGTATTTTTGTAGGCAGTAAAGATCTAGTCACATGCCCCACCTCCCCTTCCCATTCTCTTCCAACTGACACTTCCTGTGCTGTCCCCTGGATGAACAGGAAACAAGTCTCATGTGCAAAATGTGCCGTCACTCACCTCATAAGGCAAGAAATCCATACAACCCATGGATCAGGGATAATAGCACCCACACAACAGAACCTGGAAAAAGCATCCACTGAAGCACTGGCCTGGATGAAGCACATACACCCTCCTCTTCCCATCCACCTCTTTCCAGCAGACCTTGAACTTGTTCATTAAAGCACTAACTCCTTCTACTGCACATTTACCTCACACTTCACCAGGGGAATTAAAGAGTAAACACATACAGTAAGTGTGCAAAACATGGAGTTTGAAAAGTGCTTGTAACTGAACTGGGAATTTTCACACTAGCTTTATTAGCAGGAAGACACGATTTTTTTCTCACACTAACTATGCAACGACTATAAGGTGTGAGGATTCCTATCTGTAGGAAGTATAAGAATTTCTGCTAGAAATACAAATTTACCAATACAAGTAAGTGATTAAAATGCTCCCTTATATTCACGTCAGCCTTTGCAGGTTGCACCACTCCTGTGTAGTGATGCCACTGCTGGCAGTCATTGCAGTGTCACATGTAAATGGGAGCACAGGAAGCTGCAAATGACAAAGTGACAAGAAATCCACTTTCAGTGTTTAGCTGCATAACCCACCAGGAGCACATTTTCAGTTGCAGGTCATCCATAATAAGTTATTTTCTTCTACACAGGTCAATATGATCTCCCATGGAAAACTTACAAGTGTTTACAAATACTTTGATAAAAGAGCAAAAGCAGACTTTTTTATCAGGCAGGAAGCAAAGGGTTCTTTAAAACTGTTTAATTACATGTTTCAGGTAAGCACAGACAATACAGGTAGATTTCCCACCACTCCCAGAATATTTACATTCTCTTCTCTAGGCTTGAGCTGTTCATTAAGAGTGTTTTTCAATCAACATCCTTGTCAATCACTTTTGCTGCAAAGAAGGGTGCTGGAAAAGAACTATTGCAGGAAACATTCCACCAAGGCATGATTTTCTGTAGGGCTTTTCTTCTTTAAGAACTACGTACTAGTAGTTCAAGATATTTTGGAAAAATCCTGGCTTCCAAGATGACCTGAAGAATGCATTGAAACCAAGCAGTGTGTTGAAGTCCTATAAATAGTTAAATTAATACCAATACATATGTTGTGGAGCTGAAATTCTCTTTTCACTGGCACCACCATTCCTGCATGGCTTCTGTTAGGACAGTTTTACACCAATTTTGTTTTGTTCCTTTTTCATTAGCCTTTGTGCCTCTTTCTCCATTTTCTTTCGCTGTTGTTCTGCTGCTCTTTTTTCCCTTTCTGCTATCTTCTGTTGTCTGTAATTAAAGAAAACATGAATTGCTAAACAACACACACTCCATTTTCAGCATGGTCATACCTTAAATCCCTGTCAATACGTAGGTTATTATAACTAATAAAAACAGAGCTTCAATCTATCATCATTACGCTCACAACAGTCCTTCTTTTACTGTGCTGAAGTCCTTTTTTCAAAGTATTTTGAATTGTAGAATATTCTGAGCTGGAACCCACAAGGATCACCAAAGTCCAACTCCTGGCCTGCACAGGACCATCCCCATGAATCACATCATATGCCTGAGAGTGTTGTTCAAACAGTTCTGGCAGGCTTGGTGCTGGGACCACTTCCCTGGAGAGCCTGTTCCAGTGATCACACTGGAAAGGTGAAGAACCTTTTCATAATATCCAACCCAATCCAATCTAGTTTTAGGCAGTAATATTTGTTCAATTATTCTGCAATTTAAAACCCACTAACTTCTTAAAGATTCAGAGCAAGTCAATCAGTGAGAGTATAGGACAGCTGTAAGGCCTAGAGCAAAAACTAAAAATCTATCTAATACTTTTCAGCAGCAGCTCAAAAGTTTTGAGGTTTTGCTGGTTTGGGGTTTTTTTGAGATTGTCACCCATTATTGTACATTCTACCTGACAACTGACAGAGCTGTCAGTCTAGCAATATGCAGAGTAGTAATATTTGCCACATTACAGTGGCAGATTTTTGTATTTCCCAGGTATCCGAACTGATGCAGAAGGGAAGAAGTGCTATGCACACCAGCCAATATATAGAGTGACAGTAAAGCTCCAAAGAGCCACATGATGGTGTTAATGCTGCTGTTCATGTGCAGTTCTGAAGGGAGGGATCGTGGCAGCTCCTGTTTCTTTCCCCAGGATGACCCACAGGACACGGTGCTCCTGCACACAGCAGCCTGGGAACCTGCGTTCAGTTCTGTCCAGAGAGAGACCTTCACCTCGCCCCAGACACGGCAGCTGGCAAACAAAAATACAAACAAGTAGCTGGTATCAACTAGAAATGTGTGAGCTTAACTGCTTCCACTGGGATAAAAACTTTGCCGGTAATACAAAGTCTGAAGTTGTAGATAGGTATCTAAAATCTGCAGAAGACGCTAAGTTCCAACAATCTCAAGATAACTGAAAATGCAGTTTATCATCCACTACATCAATTCATCAGTGACTGGAAAATTTCAGTGAATCCCAGCCCAGAACCTGCTGGAAAATAGGGAAAAAAGACTACAGGAACTTCTCAGGCTCTGACAGCCTACTCTTCAGCACTGTCTTTCTGTATGCCTTAATTCCAGGGAGCATTTGACTTACTATATATGCTCATTTCAACTGTTTTGCTTATACATAAACTCACCAGAGAGGCCAGAGAGGCCACAGGACAGAGTCTTCACTCCTAATTAGCAGGACACAGCCCATTTCTGCATGATTGATCAGCACTCCATTACCACAAAAATTATTCTGGTCTTACTGAGCACCAACAAGTACCAGACAGCACAGGCTAAGGGAGACCTTTACTTTTTCTGTACACTCATTTCATTCTGAAAAAGCACTGCTGGGGTACAGTCAGCATTAACACTCTGGAACATTAGGGGGACTGTCCTCCATCTGGCAGTCTGAAATATTATACAAGCTTCTTTCAAGTGTTACACTTCTGCATTAAGTCACCAGAGCGGCCACAGGATCTTCAGCTCATTTTGCAGACCAGGTGCAGACTTCTACCATTAAGAAGAGACTCCACAGCACTTCTTACTACACTCTGTTGAAAACAGAGCCAGGCCTGTCCAGTACTATGCTTAAGTTTTATGTTAAATGTCAGATGTTAAAGACACCAGTGATGTCTCTCTGCAAGAGAAACTAAACCCAGAAGGGATTTTCTATCAATCTTGCTAAAAATCAACCAGGAGTTTACTCATTTACAGATAAACATTGTTATTTCTGTGTCATGAATAAAACAAAGGTTTTACTTCACCCAGCTGGGATACAGCTTACATAATGACCATCTGTATTGAGATAGCCAGCCATAGCTGGACAAGTGGTAAGCCACAGACAGCTGTAATTCTGATGATTTTCTATCTACTGGAAATATTTCGACACACATCCTTTCTATAACAACTGCAGTTTGATATTTTTAGTGAGGCCAAAAAGAAATCCTGTGAAAAGTAACCACATGAGTTGAACCCTTTCAACAGTACAGATGATAGGCTGAAATCTTTAGGATAGGTTCAACCAAGTATCATGGCATTTTGAAAAATTAAAGCTTTTGGGAAACCCCACTGCTATCACCATGTAAGAGATCTCTCTTCCTAAGTATTCTACAGCATGAACCTGACAGCTGGCAAACAATATAACTTTGACCATCCTGGAAATGTTCACTGCACAAATTCTACACTCCAAGAATAAGCTGGCATATACACACACCAGGTATTTTTAGTAGCTAATTCATATACGACAAACTCCTGCTTCAGAAAGCTTGAGTACTACTTTTGATAGCCCTAACACTGTCTGTACTGGAATGTGCCAAGGCTTAAGTAAATACAATGCAGCCTCTGCAGCTAGCAAAAGTAGCTGTTTCATTTCTTAGTAAAAAAAAAAAAAGTATTTTCACTGTCTCAGTCTCAGCAGACTACACTCTAGCTATTAAAGATCTTACTGAGTCTATTGATATTCTTTACAGGAAAAAGCACTATCTGTGGAACAAAAACAACCCAAAAGCACATCATTCACATCACAAAGCTTGTACTTCAGTACAAGACCTGAAACAGTAATGAAGTTTAAAAAAAGAATAAAGACAAGCAAGGTATCGACCAGAATGTACACACAGATACCAGATAAAGTTTACAAAAATATTTGCGTTACAACCCTATTCTCACATATTAAGCTGCTGCAGAGCAATACTGACAGAGATAATAAATTGAATCAACTCTAATTATGATTAACACATTGAAAATGAGCTGGTAACTTCCCTCTTGTCTTATTCCACAGACTGAAAAAGTAAATTTTTCAAAACAATAAAATAAATACTTGATCAGAATCCTTTTTTCTTTTCCACACAATACCTATTTTCCTTAGAATGGTTTTTGAATATATAATGTCTTTATTTCATATTATCACTAGTGGACCACAGAAACCATGTACTTGTGATTTAGTGAGTAGAATTACAACAGCCTAGGAAGCTAAAGCTATCAGAGGCTGGTTACCTGATGATGTAGCAAGCAATAAAGTTCGATACAACTGTAAGTCACTACCAGTTCTAATCATTGTGTATGATTAACTTAAATTTAATTTCCATCTCTTTACCCTCCATACCCCTTAAAGGAAAGGAAAAAAGAACACAAACTGAATGGCTGAATTAGTCACACCAACTTTGTGCATGACTTTGATTTTACATTCAGCCTTATCAGATAGCTTAGTTAAGTTGGAAAAGCCTAGCTCCTACAGGTATTCCAAGCACATACTTATCACTTCATCTTCTATCCTGAACTATTTTTACCTTAAGCACATGGTTGTGATACTTTTTATAAGGACATCAAGTGGTATTTTACTTAAGTAATGTGATCTGAGCATAATACATTGTTGGGATTGGTGGGGCAATGTTGGGGTGGAGTCTTTTTAGCACCTGCATGTGCATGTGTTAATGTGTTGTTCCAGTGGTCCAGTGATTTTCAGATTTCCCATATTATCTCATTTATTAAATTAATTAGATCTAAAATGTCTTCTGGTGAGTACCAGTTACACAGAGATTAGATGCATAAAAATAATTTGTCTTAAGAGGTATTTAACAATGCTTGGCACTTACCAGAAAGGTGTCAGATAAACAAATGTGATTCTTTTACCTGTAAAATCTTTACACAGTGTTATATTAATTTCAATTACCTAAGAACTTCTTCTGCCTGCCAAGCAGCATCTTCCTCTTCTTCCCAGGCATTTGTATTTTCTTGCCAAGTATCCAGGTCTCCCAGCTCAGGCTGAAACAAAAGAGATGTTTTAAGCACATGGAAAAATTAGATAAAACACTGGTGTGTGACTGCCAGAGTGGCTCCTGGATGACAGCAAAGTTTCCTTAACATTTATTTTTAATCTATTTATTTTTAACCTTAATGCTTCAGACTTACAGGTGTATTTGAGGTATGGGAGTGCTTCTCATGTTATTGTCCATGTTTTTTCCCTGCTATAATACAAAGTTTTTTCAGTTCTCAAAGGGTTTTTTGGACAAAGACAGGAAGGAAATAGTGGAGTGCATTTTTAGCAAGAGAAAGATAAATTGGGCACATTATATGAGTGGATAGCGTAAAAGATTTCTGGTGGTTGCATGGACAAACCAACATGTACATCCACATAATTTTATGTCCAGTATCAGCTGAGTGACACTTCTACTCGCTAGAAGTCCTTTCCTGAACTATTTTCATGAAGGACAGTGCAAGGAGGTGGTATGACCATTCTGTACTGCTTCCTGCCTGTACCCTTTTGTGCACAATGTTTATCAAAAGAGAAGCACTGTTAAAAAAGGCAAAGGGCAAGGGAGGGACAGCATCTCCTGCTAACTGGCCAGGCTGTTAGGCAACAAGACAATTTTTTCAAAGGCTAAGGAGAAAAAATTAGGAGCCTGCTACATTACAATCCCTACAGAAAGGAAGGGAGAAGCAGAAGATTAATAATGGGTCCACAGTAATAAAGCAAAGGTAACTCAGAGACTTTCAAAAAAGCCTTCTACTCTTGTTAGGAACTTACTGTGTAAAATCCAAAACTTACAGTTCATTGCTTTAGCAAATTTGTAAGCCCGTAAGTACATGGAAGCTTCTTATCCTTTTATCACTGATCTGTCAAGTTTCTCAGCAGAACATATTGGACTACTTCATTCTTCGTTCAACTTTAAAACAATTTACTTTATTCCCCAACTATTCCAGTTACTCCCCACAATGCACACCTTAGGCAGACTATTCCTTCCCCTAGAGAACATCATTTAACTGACAAATACAAGATCAATACTTAGAGCATACTTACAGATTGGTGAATAAAAGGAATATCTTGTGTGGCTGCTAATCTGCTAGAGAATCCTGTGTTTCCCTCTGGAATCCCAAAATTTAAAGGCTCTCGTTTTTTAATAACTATCTGAAAATATTCAGAAAAAGGAACAAAAAAGTGGTAGATCAAAGCACTGCAGAGATTCCTTGGTGATCATATAACTCTGTGCCTGTGAAGGTTCAGCTACACAAGATCTCACTGTGTGTTAAACCTGGTCAGGTTCTGAAAGCTGCACAGCCAAATGTACTTTTAAGTGCAAGACGTTAAATGCAAAAGTCAAGAACTCCTCCTCCCCCCACTAGCTTCTTCTTTAGTCACATAGAAACCTGTGACTGTATCAAGGCAGAGGACGGGCACAAAAAAAAAAAATCACAGATCAAATAGTCACATCTCCCAGTACTCATAAAAGCTACCAATTAAGTGATATATTCCTTGGAGAAATCCTGCTTCTGTGACAGGTCACTTTAAGGTACTACTCTTGAGGACAGTGCTGTCT
The DNA here is from genome assembly GCA_013399835.1 of Leptocoma aspasia. Lineage (NCBI taxonomy): Eukaryota > Metazoa > Chordata > Aves > Passeriformes > Nectariniidae > Leptocoma > Leptocoma aspasia. The sequence continues at coordinate 527,964 of VXAX01004668.1, forward strand.
GCACAGTTGTACTGCACTGCAATGTCAGCTCTCCCAGCTACTCCAACAGCCTATCTGTGCAGTTTCAATAGCTGCAAATTCTCTGTCAACATCAACTAGCAGAGCTCTGTACTGGTTTGGCTGAAAAGCAGTGCTTTTCCCAAAACAGTTGCCAAGATCACATAGGCCTCTCACTTGTCTTGACCTCAAGTCACAAACTTTGTTTCCCTACTTTGAGCCTCTGCTGCTTCCAGGCAAGGCAGATCCACAGTTCCCCTGCCTGTATGCTAGTACCAACCCAAGAAAGGAAACAGGACTAGACAATCTTAATGAGCAATGACAGACTGTTATTTGACTGAGGTTCTATTTCCAAATAGACGAGTATAGATGAGTGACAACATGAGTAGATTGTACCTCAAATCTCAGGGTTTATATTGAGACATTCAGTGGAATAAATAAACACAAGTTCGTAATGAATGGTGTTAACTTGGCCAAGTTAACAGGGATGTTCTTCACAGTGCCTGCAGTCATCCCTAGAGATATATTTACACTAAACCCAGCGTACAGTACTCAAACAGCATGGACTCTTCCCCAGTTTTGTTCTGAACCTGAAGCTCATTCCATTAGGCAAAAAATGTCAGTAGAGAAAAAGGAGAAATCTACCTCTCCCTAGCCCTCTTCTACTCCTCAGACTTGGGAGATCAAAATCCTTAGAAGAATTTAGTCCACAGGATACTGCAGATCCTGAACGTACAGAAAGCTGACACCAGTATCACCTCCAGCTCATAGGACCACAGGAAGATTCAGGTTGAAAGGGGCCTCAGGAGGTTTGTAATCCAACCTCCTCCTCAAACCACTGTCTCTCTAAGGCTGATGAAAGTATTTGGGGCTTATCCCCTTGGGGCTTAAAAACTGCCAGAGATGGAGGTTGCACAACTTCTCTGGTAACCTGTTTCAGAGGTTTTTCCAATTGACTCAAAGACCTGTAAGTAACCAGCTGAAAGATCTGCACGTAGAAACAAAACCTGCAATTTATTTACAACCTTGATGCACCTGTAGAGATGCCCTCCCATCTTGTGTCCATAGTAAAAATGGCTATTTGAAGAACAAGCTATTTTGAAGTATCAGTTCCCTAATTCCAGCCTCCCCAATATAACTTGGTGAAACAAATAACCATTGTTTTCTGAAACAGCAGGGCTGCTCCCTCAGACTTCAGTAGAGCAAGACATTGAATGTTTTTGTTCAAATAAGGATATGAGCACAAATGGCTATAAGGGTTCTCGCATTATACTTCCCAGAACTTTTAGAGTATGAAACTATTCATAAGTTTCCAATAACATGAAGACTAAAGATGTAAGCATGTGATAGCATCACAATTGTTAAGGTCTTAAAATTGAACATGATAAACTATGCACCAGCACCTATTCTAATTTACCAACAGCACCTTCTGTAAGTTGCCAATTTACTTGCTTTTATTTTAAAACAAGGAAAACCCTCCATAAGTATAGTTGAAAGTGTAATACTAACTTTTTGAGTTTTTCTTATAGTTGGTGTCATATCTTTGAAATAATCAGGTTCCATTTGTTCCAAAGAATTTTGCTGAGCAGCCACGTTACCATTGCCACCTTCAATCTTCACACTTGTAGGTGCATCTTCATCCCATGAAGACCAGTCTTCTACTTCAGGCTGAATATAAGAATGTGGTACAAGTTAATATTAGCTGCAGGTAAAAACGTGTCTTTTTATACCTTGCTAAGATATATACTTAATACTATATCACATATATAATAGTATTGTATCTTTCTTGGATATATACCAATCCAATATTATAGAACTTGTAGTATAGAACTTGTATCCCTGTTAAGGGATTAAGTCACCTACCACTTTAAAAATTACCTGCTTAGGAACAGATGAATAATCCACTGTGGTTGGCAAAGTTATTTGGTCTCCACTTAACTTTCGCCCTCTTCCAGACCTGAAAAAAAAATGTAGGATTCCTCCAAGCTCTGAAAACATGAGCACTAAGTTTAAAAAAACAAAAAAGGAAGTCTGAGAACAGCACTACTGAAAATAGTCATGGCTAAAACATTTAGTGCTTCAATTACCTTTGTATTAACTACTGTCAGTAAAAGTCTGCTAAGCAAAGGAATTTCATAATGAATTTAAAGTTGTGTTCACAAGAATATCAAAGTGCAATTTACTTTTCTAATTGCAATGAAATAGAGGAGAAATACTTCTGAGAAATATGAAAATGGACTAACTCATCTGCATAATTCAGTCACAATTTTTAGATTGTCAGTGCTTATGAAGCAAGCACTAGTGATCTACGTTTGCCAAAGAACCATTTCTGTTGTAAAAGGAGGAATTTTTCTATTTGTCTTAAATTTTAACCTGTGTCTTACAAATAGCTTTCTGAGCTGCTTGATTTGAAAGCCCCTCTAAAGTTCTTTTTTCTCCAAAGTCTAAACAGAGGACCTGTTTAGATTATGCAAGTAAACAGCTTTAATTCAATTCATGCTTCTACTTAAAGAATACTGCTTCAATGCATTTCAGCAACTATATAAAACAATTTTAATTGAAAACAACACTAATGCATTGCAAATAAACTACCGAGATATTTACTTCATGACAATGTTCAAAGAGCAGAATAATAATTAAAATATTCTTAGCTGACATTCACTGTATTTTAACACCTTACAACACAACACCTAACACAACAGAATGCAATTCAGGCTCACAGTTATGTTTTCCCCAAAGAATGTAAGCTCCTACAGCAAAGCAGTCATGTAACTGACCTTATTTAGCTTGGAAAATTTAATCGGTTTTTTCTTACTACTGATAAGAATATACTGGGAAACTTCAATTTCTAGTTTTTATCCATTAGTTTTAGTATTAGAGAACATACTACCAACTGACTAGCTGAATTGCTTGTAATATCACCTCTGCTGTATGCTGGTGAGTGACTAGATATATTTTTTCTACTCTAGACCAAACATTCCTCTTTAGGAAAGGTCAGGTGCTATCACCAAATTTTCAAGTTTTATATAATTAACTCTACTCCCTTTATAAACTGTTCCTTGAAGTTGAAAAGCAACAGAGTTTAGGCGTAAAGGAAGGTGAAAACACTGTTCTCTCAAACACATTTGAGACTTCCGGTTGATGAGATTTACTTGACATCTCTAAAGGAAACCCAAGCTTGGACACATCCTCCTTCAGACCTCTACAGCACACACATCTTTAATACTATTCATATTTAATACTATTACAAGCCATCAGTTCTGCAGTGACTTTCTCTATATGATCTAGAAGACTAGCAAGCGGCTCATAACGAACATTAATCAAGTCAAAATGGTTACGGTAAGAAGGCTGAAGGTAGGAGGAAAGAGCTTTTGTCACACAACATCAGAAAGAATCTGGTACACAGAGCAGCACCAAGGAAGGCTGCAGATCTCCACTTCTTCTAGCAAGGGAACAAGATGCTTAGAGAAACAGCTGCTCCCCAGCCATCATTAGATACTGATCACAGCTCTCAGGGCCAAATGCCTCAAGAATTACTGGATTTGTTTCTCCTTAGTAATAAGCAGCATCCAGTTGGTTAACTCCAACTTCTCAATTGGAGATAATTAGAGATTTTAAATGGAAGGAAGTTCCATCTCTTTTTATACTTACACGTTTTACTTCCTGAAAACTGGGTTCAGGCAGTCTGTTGTTATCAAGAAAAGATTTAACTAATGAAAGGACTAGTACTATATGTAAGCTCTATGCTGCCTAGAAAGCTGCACAATCTCTACAGGCACTTGTTCAAATGAAAAGCTAATGTAAACTATGTAATCTAAGTAAGTACTAGCTCATATCCATTGAATTAAAATGCATGTTTAATTAAATCACATTTGCTGGTTATTAGGCATATTTATATGGAGGGGTACATTACAGGAAAACAAAATTTATCAAACTATACTTTGCAGCTAACAGTGAACAGAAGAAACATCTGTAGTTAGTGGTCTGAATTAATGTGATCCAGTGACTTGCTTATGTGAAAGACTTAATTTTCATTTCTTCAACTAATTGTTATTCAGCCAAGAAAGGGTTTTCTAATTTTTGTACTCTGAAGCAGTTTCTCAGGTGTTCATTTCAAGAATATAGATCATTCAGAAGTTAGAAAAAAGGATGAAAATACTGTCACTAGACATAGAAAACAATTATCTGCTTATAAAAAAATCTTTACACTTCGAGAAATGAGGGATCCACATAATATAGAACTTATGATCAACTCAAGTGTTTTGACTTCTTTCAGAACTTGAACAGCAAGTATTCTTAATTTAATTTGGAATTCAAATCACAGAACTAAGATTGACATCTATATAATTGTATGCAGCATTAAAATCTAACTTTTTAATGCTTCACTAGATCTCTAGTGACTTTACCAACAAGTCAAGAGCTTCCTCATACTCCTGGAATAAGCAAAGGTGAAATAAACAGTTATTTTATGTCTACCACATATTCTGCATATGCTTTAATCCTCACTGGGAAAGTAATTGTCATCATACACAGAAAGAGAATACATTTCTCTAGATTGGTATTTGTTTATGTAAACAACATGCTGCAAAAGTGTCACAAAGCACAGCGGTTTATATGAAAGCACAGTGCCAAGAATTGCCTCAGGCATTCTACTACTGTATTATTGAACTCTACTACTCCACATTAACTCTCAAGGGTTTTTAGACTGCTTCTAAGTACTACACTGCAGCATTCATGAGTCTACAACTCAAAAAAACACCATATATGACTTAAAAGAGTGTAAAAAATAAACCATTCTTCATCATTAAAAAGGAAAAAAAAGTGGTTCCCTTGAACTTCAATCACTGTCCTTCAAACTTCTGGAAGAATCTTCAATAGGCAGAAGAATCTGAAGTCTCAGGCAACTGTTTTTTGACAAACAGGATGAGAATTGCTTACATTTGTAATGACAGCCTACTGAGTGATGACAGAGTGGCTGCTCTCATCAGCTGAATCCCTTAAAACAGAAAGTATCACTTGCTAAGTACTTTTCAAAAAGCACAGCTTTTCTTCAAGTTTGACATGGAATAGTTGTAAAAGCCATTTAAAAACCCTGTCACAGCTGTTTACAAAGGGTCATTCAGCTACCATACAGCAAAATACACTCACAAATACACTACACAGTCTTTTGGAACTCTGAAAAAATACGCAAATTAAATAATTAATTTGATTTAGTTTTCATCTGTGTTGATTGTTTTGCCATTAGTAAAATCAGAACTGGTAAAAGTGGTGGCTGGGTGCTGGGAGAAGGGCAGAAGTGCAAGAACCTGCAATTGAAAAAGTGAAAAAAAAAGGTAACCAAATTAAATAATACTTGTTTACCTGCATATTAACTTTTTAATGAAAGAAAGCACTGCTGCCAGGCAAGTACAGACTTTAAAGAGTCGAAACTGTGTTATGGCCATGGTAAGAAACCCTTCCTGCAAAAGAAAAAAGTTAGATGCAGAGGATTATACATCTTTATACAGTACTTAAAGCCAATTACCTTAGTTGCTACTAAGCTAAGGGTATTCCATGAAACTGTATTAATGCAAGGAAAGAGAGCAGGTACCTGGAGCAAAGATACTACCTGCCTACTATCAGGATATTTCACTGATGTAAATAATACAAGTATCTAATATATATGGCTTTAAAGAAACAGCACAAAATCACAGGTGAAGTCACACTTAAAGACACTTCAAGGGGAAGCACAGGCAACCATTTGCAGTCCCTGTGCAGCTGATCTGTTTCAGACACTACCAGTGGCACTGAACACCAGCAGTGAAAAACAGAATAATCATCAGAGAGAGGCTCTTGATTGCTTGAGCATGTCTTGCATATACAAATCATAGATTTAGCCATTAAGTGAAACCCCAAAATGAGCTGTTTAAATTTAACCTTCCATTGTGATGGAAATGTATGATGAGAACAAACATTGCTTATTTTAGAACTAGTCTCACTGAAAAATCATCATTGAAGAAAGAGTGTTCATCCTGAAAGAACTACACCAGCTAACCCACAGAGCTATTGGTATTTCTATGCCTGACTGGATCATGATAGCAAACGCAGAAAAGAAAAAAAAATCATCTTTGGCTGAAGGCCCTCCTGTTTGTAGCTATTTTTTTAATGACACTTTGATAATCTAGAGAATTTATACTTATCGTATCACATCATTCCAATACACCACCTTGAATAGCTACAGACTGACTCATAAAAATCTGCTGGAATTCAAGGATCCCTTCGCTCTTCTACAAGTGAACATTTCAGAGTAAAGAATAAGAGGTTAGGCTTCACAAATAGCTTTTCATTATATACATCTACACTTGTAACAACATTTTCTGTTGCAAGTTTAACATACCTTCTGGTGAGAAGAGAAGGCAGCCCTGTGACATTTTCCTCAGGCCATGAGTATTCCATGGAAGAACAGCTTGATTTCAAATATGCTATGGCATTTAAATCACTTTTTATATTCCAGGCTTTAAGTTAGGAAGAGTCAGGAAGGTGGATCATTAGGTAGGCTGCTCCAATACTGTCCTGAGGATTTTATTAAAAAGGTACATAATGGGATTTGTGAGCTTCATGGAGCATAGATGTATTTTTATTGGTGCTCATTTGCTAGATAACGTAACTGCTATTAAACACTGCAGTAATACAGTACTGGAAATACTGCTTTACATATTGTCCAGGACAGGACTTTCTGCTACTGAAAAATCATACAGGGGCTATTAAACAAACAGGCCCTTTTACTGCAAAATGGAAGGCTTAAGTTAGTAGTAACCACCAAATTACAGAATGCACTACCAAGCTGTAGCTCATGAGAAAGGCTTCACAGGACATGTATCACCTCCACTTCAACATTTGTATTATCTTACTTCATTTCATGGGAGACTTAAACATGTAGAGAACTTTATGCAAGGTTGTATTGGCTCTTCATCTAACAGAATTAGAAAGCAGTCAGTTCCCACAAATAAGCAAGAACTGATATTGTCCAACATATTTAGCTTTAGTTTAAAAGACTGGACCATCATTTCATATTATGCTCAAGCACTTCCTTACCTTTCAGAATGAGCAGTGTTGACAATATCTAGATGACAGAAGAATGCATGAGTCAAGAATTTGAACGATTAGGAAATAATGGAAGTTAGTGAAAGAAGAGTAAACAGTAATAAGATGGAAAGTTCTCTATCCTAAAGGTAGAAATTACTGCAAACTAACACTGAATTGATGAAAGAAAATGTTATTTTTAGGAGAGGCAGCTAGAAGTTATCTGCACAGGATATGAGGCATGAAGAACACATGACCTGCTGAAATTATTATAAAGGTACATCTTTTCTGAAAGGAAGCTTGTTTAGCAGCTCACTCCACTCTACCAGAATTCACTCTTTTATCAGCTTGGAGGGAAGGAGTAGAACAGTATTCAATATTAGCAAGAGTAAAACTCTTTTCCTTTGTTCAGGCTATCTAACTGCTACACTAGACAGTACAGACAGACCCTAAATTTAAAAACCTCCTAACTACTGACTGAGAAGGTTGTTTTAGGAAGCCATCAAAAACCTTTGCAGACTCAGTATTATTTATCCCTAAAGTCAAGGAACTAGGAAGATTACTAAGTGCAAAACTAAAACCAGAACAATGTTGAAGTGCGTATTCACATATATATGTGTATATAAATGAACCCAGTTTTCAATTCATCCCCATTTTTTCATACATCAAATTGTATACTGTATTGAGTTCTCAATATAAAGTTAAACAATTGAGAAAAACATAATCCACAAGAACTTTGGCTTGAAGAGTCAGTGGACTTGTAAAGTCCACCGTTGACTAGAACTAATCACCAAAAGTTAATCCATTTCTCAGGTCACTCCCAAATAAGAGTGACTGCAGTTTCGGTCAGTCTGCCCATTTGGCAGAGTTCAACAGCTATCATTATGCCCCATGACAATCAGATAACTTGCACCTCTTCACTTTCCATGTGTCAGGCAAAGATTTCAGAGTTACAATGAGACATATGGCCAGTTAACATATTTGTAATAGAGCTGCATTTCATTTCAGCTGAGCTAGGCCCTTCAAAGGCTGGACCTGATGACCTTGGAGGTCTCTTCCAACCTTAGTGACTCTGATTTAAGATAGTGAGTACTGTTGTGCCCACCTCTTTTCTGAGCATTGATGGCAGTCTTCCCAGTTAAGCTCGGTACACTACAAACTGTCAGATGTACAACCAGAGTTTTGTCAGCAATATGCTATCAGCCAGCCATAGTAGTGTTAGCAATCATTTACCTTTAAAAAGAACTTTCCTCAATGTACCTGGTTTTTATACTGCTATTTATGATATGAAGCAGTATATATGTATTTATTTAATTAGTATTATCTTTTATAAATTAATTTGAAACACAGTCTTGAACCACTTATTGTCTCAAGGTGAGGACAAGTCAAGCATTTTCCCCTTTTTCTGAAACAGCACTTGAAACGTGTATTGTTGCTCTAAGAACAGCACTAACAGAAAAGTTAAAGGTTTGCTAAAGGTTTTGAGTTTTGTTTGGTGCCTTTTGGGGTTGGGTTCTTTTGTGCTTGGGAGTTTTTTTATTGTAATTAAATTTCTCAAGGTAAACCATTTTATATTCGGAAGTAGTTGTATGAATACAGATGTACATAGAACCCTAATTTTCCTCAGTTCACTGCAAACTTAATTCACACAATACCATTATACTAAACTTAAGTGAAACAAGGTGTTCATCTTTTTCTTGTCCATCTTCCTCAGACACTGAAAAGAAGCACAGCCATGTATCTTCTCTTTCTCCTGGGAAAGAAATACTCAACAGTGTAATGCTAAATGGCAGGCCACAACATTCTGTCTTTCTTTTCTTAAGCCTTTCCTGGATAAACAATCCCAAAAGGAACCACAACTGTATCAGCAGTCAACTTTAACACAGGATGACACAGACATAATGCAAAGTTGCAGTGCTACATCAAGAATCCTAAAACATTTCTTAACAGAGAGGCAAATGTGAAACACTGCACTAAAATTCAGAAAATCTGGTAAGAGATTTCTGCCAGCCTGATACATCCTTCTGCATATCAAACCTCATGCCTCAGTTTCCCATTTACAAAACAGGATAGATTTCCTTCTCCCACTACTGGAATTGCTTTGCTGCATTTATGAGACTTAGGGTCAAATGAAACTTCCATTACAACAGATATAAACAAGCAAATAAATCAAGACATGAATCCTAATCAATTTAATACTCCATAGTGAACTCAACAATTCTGTACCAGACACCAAATTTAGCTGGAGTTTGACTTGTGCATCTCACACTGCCTTCCACTGGTAAAAAGTCACAACAGGTGTTCACATGGAACGTGAGCACAGAAAGGACTAAAAGACAACAGCCACGAGATGTTCAACACTTTAGAACCAAGTCAGAAGAATGAGGAAACTTAAACATTTTAGGGACCCATAAAGGAAACTGAATGAAGGGAGGGAAAGTTCAGAATTTTATTAAACATTTTTACTTTGCTTACAGCTTGCAACTGCGGCCTCAGAACTCCTGGCACCTCTGACTTCACTGACAGGAGCCAGCACAGTCCACCCTCAGGTGGACTGGTTAGTCAACTATGGTGCAATAAGCAAGACTCTCACTGTTTATCATTGTACAATAAGCACCCTGGCACCTGGAGAAACACTTCCTCTTTCATATCTAACTGTACACACAAATACCACCTAAACAGGATTTCTACAGACAGAGCCAATTCTAAAATAAAGTCACTTTGGGGCACTAAAATTATTTTAGAAACTTGTTTTCTCCTAGTGAACTCATCTTTTACTATCATATCAGCTTTTTTTCACATCAGCTCACTTGTAGCTCTGGAATGTAAACATGAACACACCTTTGAATCAGTGATTTTAGCCCATATTAAACACAGCTAGATAAATAACCAGACGATGAGGCCTAAAATAACTTGTCTGAAACTGAAAGGCTCCCCTCCAATTTACATAAGGAGACACAAAAAAAGCTTCATCCTCCTAAAGCAAAACAAGAAGTTCATTTCCTAGTACAAAAGACTAACACAGCCTTGAGGTTTACATTTGTCAGCACCAAAAATCCATACTGGTTCAGTAGTGCTTTTGTGTTGTCTAGAACAGCTAATAAAACCCTAGCAAAGTTGCAGGGGTAAGGATAGAATTTCTTAAAAGGTGATCTTGTATGAAGTTCTACATAAGTAGAATGGCCACATCAAAGATCAGAAGTAGGCTTACAGGGAGATGGAATTTTATTAAGATTAGTAGACAGAGATAAAAAACCTGTTTTCAAGCACACAAATCCTCCTCCAAATCATGTATGTTACAAGATGTATAAAGGCGCTTTGTATTTTAAAAAAGACAATGTAATGATTCAAGAACAGCTTTCAGTCAAGTACTGAAAGACAAAACCAGCACTTCCTGCATTTCAAAGACAGCAACATGACTGTAGCCTACTGAGAGGTTCCACTGCCCTCTTCCTGATTGATTCTTTGTTTTTTCATCACTTTACACAGAAACATAATATTTGGAACACATGTGTGGAGGGGAAAAATCCTGTCTTGACCACTGTGTTTGATAACTAGATACATTAAGTGGCAGCATGACTGAACCCTAAAGCCATGCTATTATGGCATTAGGGAGACAAGTAGAATCAAAAGGGAAGATCAGGAGGCATCTCCTCCAATTGTAGGTAAGTGATTGTGGGATGTTTGTAAAGGTACTGTAGTTTCAACACTGATGTTCCCACTTTCACTGCAAATACCCTAACTAGGCAGTTGAAGTAGCTGGGACAGAAGACAGCTCACTCACAATAACCATAGGCAGAGTAAAGCCATCCAAGGCACTCAAATCCAGAAAGAGGTACTATCAAAAGCTGCAAAAGATACCAAAAGTCAAGGCAGAATGTCTGTCTAACTAAAGGCAGCAAAAATTGGTGACTGCTGGCAATTCCTGAGTTATTTCTAGACACCAAATACTATGATACACAACATACAGAGTTTCAACTCTTTTTTAAACATGTTACTCCCAGAGCCATAAAACTTCTGTAGTAATGCCATCACATCTCACCCCTTCCTCTCCAAGAAACGGAATATAGCTACAATCTCACTAATGTGAACTCCTGATGCCTTCTCTTCTGAATTAGAATAAATTCTACTCTTCAAGGCAATATTAGTTAAGATACAAAGTTTATGTCCACTGAATGATCAGTTATTCTTGGATAATTCACTGTCTTGTGAAAACCAGCACACAGAACACAGCTTAAAGTAATGCAATCTTGTGAGACTACACTATAACTTCATCCACCTTTGCAACAAGTCTTTTACATAATGCACTAATTCATGTAACTCACTCCATAAAACTGAAGTTGTCAGACACAGATTCAGAGTTTAAGAGATTCCAGTTCTGTTCCCATCCTGGACCTAAGTTTTCTCGAACTACACGGAATGCCAGAGACAACAAATTAACACACTCATTGTTACTACTACAAAATCACCTTGCAACGCCTATCTTGACGAGAACCAGCTATTTACAAACAATGACATTAAAAGACAGTCTAAATAAATCTCTGCAGTGCACGTGTATTTCCACAGAGCTATAAAGCAGCAAGCTATGCCATTTTTCATTAGATATGCAACTCAGGTGCTTACACCGTGAACTCAGAACCGAAAAGCAGTGCCCTACCGTTCTCCTGACCAGTCAAGGCTTGAATATTACTAGACACAGCACCAAAGCCAGATAGTAGCACTTAATTTTTCTGTGACCTGTTAGAGATTCTTAAGTATTTAAAAGCGTGCTAAGAAATTTTCACACTACGTATCGTTAAATTTGTCCGTCAGCGTAAACAGTAGGTAACCCCAAGCAGTGCGGTCCCACAACGAGCTCTGACAGGACGTGTGCCCTCGCCCTTTCCCACAGGGTGCCAAGCCCCTCCGGCCCCAAACGCTGCCTATCTACTGCTCCGCCACTTCATGTTCTTCGCAGCCCACGNNNCGGGCGGCCCGCGGCCCCCGCCCTCCGCCGCCCGCCTTCCTCCCTCGCCCGCAGTGGCTGGGAGCGTCTGAGCCGGCTCTTTGGCCCTCCGGGTAACTGCGAGGAAAAGGCGTTGTTGTACTTTAACCGCGTCGGGTTGCTGCACGCGTGGCAGCAAAGGCGTTCCTCTGTGGTCGACAGGATGCTGAGCTGTAAATTTGGATGTTACTAAAAAAGACACATTGCTTGAAGTTGCTTCTGACAGGTGCAGCCCCAGTGTCTCAGTTTGTTCACCAGCTGCTTGTCCATTTTAATGGCTGGTTAAGGAACGCTAAGGGTAATGTAAAAGCATTCCAGAGCTCTGTGTAAACCTCCAGTTGTGTTACACTCAGTAGGTGCGGTAAAGTCGATGTTTGTCTCTTTCTCCCGTGGAAATCTAGTCAGTTCTAGAGCAGCACTAATACAGCACTCCTTTCAACTCAACTCCGTGCTGTAGCACTCAGTTATTTGTGTGGTCTTTAAATATCTTCCCATAAAGACTTCCTGTTCTGCCGCTGGATGTACTCTGGTGTACAGCTGGTGTGTTCCCTGTGTGTGTCGGGCAGTGAGGAGATGGATGATAGGGCAATGGCTCTCATGAGGAGGCACTGGTATCAGATAGAGTTCCTTCATTTCCCTTTTCCCATGTCCTAACAGACCCTATGATAAATTTCCACAACTCTTCATCAGGAAGCAGGCCCCAAAGGAACAAGGGACAACATGATATAGCTGACCATGGGGCAAGGACCCTGCCAGCCGGGGCACAAGCAGTGTGATCTGGGGGCAGCTCAGAGTCCAGACTACCAGGCAGGTTTCTGGTGCTGAGGCAGATCTGAGGACAAGCCATTGAGTCTGCACTGGTGCAAGATCAGTGGAGTCCATAGCAATTAAGGACATGGTTGTGGCCAAGCTTACAGGCCAAGCTTATGGGCCATAGCACTCCTATGATATTGCTAAGGTGGGGATTGACACCCGTATGCCTGCAGAACCCACTTTCAATAAGAGAAACCCATATGCAATGCCTGTTTTAATTTTAAAACCATTTCAAAACCATTTGTGTAGCAGAGGTATACTTTTCAGTATAACTTTCCATCTAAAGCAGAAACTGGAAGATAATCTTCATCTGCATTCACACAGAAAAGCAAAACTGCAAGTGTGACACACTGAGAAAGGTCAGGTTATGAAGACAGCCAGTTACATTTCTTTTGAGACTATATTCAGGTTTTGGCATTACAATCTATATACTCAGTAGGAAATATGCCACAATGAGAAGGGAGGATTTTAACACATGCATATAAACATCCACAGTTAATATGAAAACTGCCAGAAAGGCTCACCTACACTATCCACCTAAATGCACAACAGACCTGTGTGTGGCTGTTGCATTAATGAAAAAATTTTCCAGCTGGAAATCAGCTGGTCACTAATAGAAAATAAGCCTTCTCTAAAAACATAATTATGCAGTTTCAAAATTAGTAATAATACAAACATATCTTAATTTCTAAAAGCAGTGTTCACAGGGATAAATACTTCATTGTTCAAAATGTCATTAACCATCAGCTCTGAAGTTTTAAACTTGGATTCCTTTGGCTCAGTTAATTTTCCTAGAGAGATCTCCTGTAGTCTTGGGTATTTTATTGCCATATTGAATGCAGTACTGCTACAGTAAACTAATCAAATTTCTTAAAGAACTATATATTTTTGATATCTTTTACAGATATTAAGACTTAATTAAACATATTAAACCACATTACCTGACAATTTGGAAGTGTACTAATGTCACTTCTTCTACATCTATGGCAATTTCCATCACTTCAAAATTTGATAGTTCCATTATCCTGATACATGCATGTCTACTTAATAATCTCACTCTGTCTGTAAAAGTGATACAATCTCTCTTTTAATATGAATTCTCCCTCCTATGGGATATGTGCTTCATTTGTTTGTTTGTTCTCTCAAGTGATTTATTAAAGCTACAAATAGCTTTTTAACTAAGAGTGCCTTTCCTCAATTACACTTCTGATGCATTTCGTAGTAATTCAAGTTCTACATTTACAGAATTAATTTTACCTTCAACAAGTGTTTGATTCTGGTAAAACAGGAGTTTTTATAGTTTCTAACCACAGAAAAAAATCACAGGTTTTTACTGTAAAATTCAGAAGTAATTTCATACACTGCTGCTACAAATTTAATCATTAAAACGTCTTGAAACTCCACATGAGATGAGGCAGTTCCATTGTTAGGTACATTTGCCATTCATTTGTAGTGTTCCTGAGCATGTATTTTGGGTAATATCTAAGTATTGTCCAGATAATTTGCTTAAGTTTAGACAAATGTGTATCCTAGCCTGTGAAAATATGACCCAAGTAAGTAGCCAAGTAGTCACAAAAGCCCCTTTTCTTCTTTAAAGGTCTTCCTGGCTGAAGCTGTACTCTCCTCTGCCTCTGCCAGCATATCTTAAATTCTTTCCCTTATTCCCAGTAAGGCTTGTTATACCTTGTAGAGGAAAATTCCAGACCAATGATCTTGGTAAGAGGCATTTATAGGAAAATTCAACAATCTGACTTTTAGCAAGCATATAATATATAAGAATAATATTTGTAACTTTGAAAAGGAGCACACTCCAAGCAGCTTTTTTGGAAGCAGTGGCCAAAAGAAGCCAAAAAGCAGCAGTGACTGCCTAGGTCTCCCTGAGCTCAGACAACTGTAGGTCTGTGTAGGTCTGGTCTTCTGCTGGACTGGGCAGTTTCACTGCACCCCTGAGAAGGTTTCAGGGGTTCTCTCTCCTTTAGGCATCTCTCTCCGAGGCACTGAGAGCCTGGCCAGCTGACAGGACCTTTTACAAGGCAGAATCCCTAGTCAGCCTAGAGGAATACCCACCTCAGGTTGAAGCAGGCAGGCTGGTTTTTTTCAGTATTGTAAGAACTTAGAGGTGATAAGGAATGTGTGATTTTAGCCTAGTGCTGAGTGATTTCCTGAAGAGACCATCCTGGGTTTTCCTCTCTGCTGACAGCGTCAGCTCCTTCTGCTAAGAAGTTTCTGTATTTAATATGATGAGTTAATATGCAGAATAGATGGTAGGAGTGCTACCAAAATCCAGTTTTCCTTGTCCCTACAGTATTACTCATATTTCTAAACTAAAAATTTGGGAGAGGATAATGGGACCTCTTTTTTTATACAGCTAATTTATAACTTCATTACTAAACAGAAAATCTTCATCCTGTCATATGCAGCCATTAAGTAATCTTTCTTAACTACACAGCGTGTCTTTTGTTCTTATAAGGAAAAATGCATTAAGTTAAAGCTATCAGAAATTGGATCCTAGGCACAGTGTTAGCATTTGAACTCAAATCCTCTAAATACTTGAGTATCTAGCATGTTGCTTTACAAAAATATTTATTTACATGGATGTGTTTGTGTGTGCATGCCCACAAATGTATTATTTGCAAGAAAACAGGAGAGAGAGAGGGCATATCATGGAAACATAACGTCATGAAATTTTATTGGAAAAAGCATTTAGGAAAGCAAAGGATTTTCTTCCAAGCGTTGTTTTTGGTTATTGGTTGGTTGGTTTGTTGGTATTTGAGGGGACAGAATAATGAAGCTGTTCTTTGTTTCTTCATACTTCAGCATTTGTTAGAGGAATTTCTACAAATTCAGAAAATGCAAGTTCCTTTAATTCATGCCCTTTGCCAGATAAAATGGTCTAATTTTAAGCAGGAATACTCTGAAGTTAGGAAAATAACTTAATAGAAAAAATATTAATAATGAATCCTCACTTTTCCCATTTTAAAACAAATCAGTTCAGCAAAAAAGGCCTATGTTATAGCCCAAAAACTTCAAAACTTGCATTCTTATCTGAAACCACTGTGCCAAGACCAAGTGGCTGTTGGAAGCGCTGGGTTCCCAAAATTTGTCTAAAAACAATGCCAGCTTCAGACAAACCTTACTTACTCAGTAAAATTTGGACTGGGAAACTAGATCACAGTTTTGATGTGGAAAAAATCCAACAGCTCATTTTGAATATAACTGTGTAACCTCATGTACGTATAGTCTTAAGGAGAGAGCAATCAAAGAAGGGATATGAGGCAGTAAAATAAATACATTTTTTCATTCATTATACAACTTCCTCATATGAGGGAAAGAGGAGGGGCAGACACTGATCACTTCTCTGTGGTGATCAGTGACAGGACCAGAGGGAATGGTCTGGAGCTGTGTCGGGGAGGTTTAGGCTGGACATCAGGAAAAGGTAAAATTCCTTTACCCAGAGGGTGATTGGGCACTGGAACAGCTCCTCAGGGAAATGGTCACAGCACCACTGATGGAGTTCAAAAAGCATTTGGACCGTATTCTCAGACACATAGTGTGATTCTTGGGGATGGTCCTGTGCAGGGCTAGGATTTGACTTGATGATCCTTGTGGATCCCTTCCAACTCAGCTTATTCTGTGAATCTGTGATTATCAAGTTTTCTGTTCACTTCATGATAGTGAGGAAGCATTTTAAGTTATATATATCATTGCAGCAGTCAGTAGGCTGAAACCAGGCTTAGATCAACACTCTTTTTGATCTTTATTCAACAAAGGAAGAACAGTCCTCTTCTGGCTATTGACTATTTAATGAAACTCCTCTTGCAAAATATGTGTCAACATATTTGAAATGTATTTTGAAAGGTATTTTGAAATGTAAGCTGAACAACTCAAATATTAGCAAATTGATCCAGGGTTTGGGCAGAAACTTACCTCAGAATAAAATGTGCATGAAAATGTTAACTGATTAGCTAGAGACAGCAATTTTCAATCCAGGTTACAAAAAAGATTTTGTAGTGCTTAACTTTTACTGTCTCTTCTATTGTAGCTTCCAAGGACAATGCATTCCACCCAGCTACACCTGTGTTTGGGGCTAACAACTTATGCTTGTGTTCAAATAAAGCAGCATTTCTCTTTGTGGAAAGTGTTTATTCTGGCTTTCCTTTCTCTTCTGGAAGAAGCTGAACAACTGCTTCCAGCTCCAGGGAGCATACATAGATGTGTAGTGTATTTCCAGAAAGTTTGATTAACTCTGAACTAAAGCAGTTCTTCCTTAAAGGCATGTTGTACTCAGGAACGCATTTAGAAATGAAGGATCCACCATACTTCTTCACTGTTTGTTCTAGTGATTAAGCAGTTGTTCTTTTAAATTTGAATTTTGACTTCTATTTTCATGTACTCTTTAATCCTTTCTCTGTTAAAGTTTCCTTTGTTTCCTTTTTTCTCCCTGAGAAGATTATGACACATCACAACCTTATTTTGTATCAGCTTTCTTTTCAGTAGAATAACACGGAGAGATTTTTCAAGCTTAGCTAGCAGAGCTACCCCTTGATAATTCCTTTTTCTCTTTCAGTGCTCCTTTTTTTCCTACTTCCGTTCAAAATTGCAAGTTGAGCATCAGACTCACCAATGCAGCATACAAAGCTAGGATCAGTGTTATGCTCATCTCTGCTCATATGTATTCAAAGAACCTTGGAAGCAGATGCTGAGTTTTCCCCTATGATTTCCAGTGTGATTGCTCTCCAGGGAATTGTGTTGCTTTTGCCCTGAGCACTAGATGCAAAAGCCCAACACTGTGCTGACTTTGTACACGGACAGTGGATGAGAGCCAGGCAGCAGAAGAGGCCAGCTTGCTCTGCCCTTGTCAGCCCACAGGCTGCCAAACACAGCTTTGATCAACAGCATCTTTATATCTTACCTCAGGAGCAGTAGTTGAAAGACTGGATACCTCTTTTCTAGTGACTCCAACAAGCAGAAATTAGCAGGGATTTCTTAGAGGGACATTTTTAAATGATCTATTACTAAATCACTAGTTAAAAGCTAAGCATAAAAAACATTTTTAAGAATAATACTGTTCAGATGGAAAGCATCATGGTAAATCTGAAATACACTAAAGTGAGATTAGGTCTTTTGTTATTCCAAGCAGAATACCAATTAACCTATTTATTACACTAAGGTGGTGAAATATAAATTATTTATGAGGAAAGGAATTTGTTTTTCCTCATTTTGAGCTCCAGTCATTACACATTTGGCTCTGGAGCCACAGCTGTTTCTTTTTTGGAAAATGAATAGCTGAGAAAAACAGGCCAAGCAGAACACAACTCTGATTTCAATTGCAAATACTTAGAAATTTAAATAAAGCCAAAGAGACCCAGCAGGTAGAAACACTCGATATTTTTCATTGCTCCAGTGAAAACTCAATCACTAAGTTAAAGCCAAACTCTCAAGGTACCACAATGGCTACAATTAAACATATTCCATAAGATGATGGCATGGATAAGATAGTGCAGAGCTGTCACCTCAAAGGACCCTCCAGAGAGAAATGAGAAGCAGCAAATATTTTGTAATAGCACTGATGGAATCTTACTGGATTTAAACAGACTTCAGTCTGTTTTTGTATTTGTATTTGTTCTCCAAGTGATAAAGGTCCATACTGAAACATTATGGCAGTAAACACAAATGAAAAAGGAATGGGGAAAAAAGAAGATAAATAGTACACCCCCCAAAAAAAAATTTGGAAAAACCTGTGATAGCAAAATTACTCTATCTAAGATGTGCATAAAATTTTGACAAACCCGCAGAAATAATTAGTGATGTCACTGGTTTGTAGCATTTTTTTTACTGGACTATGTCAACATAGAGAAGTGGTCATGGGAGAATGATTATCAAACAAATTAGAATCAAACAAATTTCAGCTTATTGTGCATTTCAGACCCCTCAGGGCCTGACTAAGGGATAGGCTAAGCTAACTTTTTTCTATTGGCCTTTCATTGGCAGCAGTAGAACTATTCAATTTGCTGTCACATAGATTTTGGATTAGTGCACATCCAGAGCTATACCAATTTATTCTAGCTGTTATCCAACCTATTATTTACATGTCTGTTTACAAACTGTTTTATTTTTTGCAAACTTGTCTACAAAAAGATGAAGCTGAAGCAACTACTGGAATGTATATGCACTGGGCCAGCCAAAAGAAATATATTCCCACAGTTGAGATAATTCACATCAATCCTGAATTCTCACTTCATGGCTGTTTGGTTCTGGGTACTGTCTGCCTTTGTAAGGAATCAGTGCATTTCATGACATGAAAATGTGGAAATTTTGGAGAAAAAATAGTTAATGCATCTATCTGCCTGTATATGCTGGAGGTATGGAACCTTTAAAAACACAAATCATTGTATTTTTCAGGAAAAAGAAAAACTCAGCAGGACAATGCTCTGACTGAATACTAAATCTTACTGTTTTCAATACTCAAACAAACAAGTAGAAACTGAGACTGTGCAGGGAACAGTTTGCAAAACAAGCCGGCCTATGCATCTGAGAATAAACCTGCAGTTAAAACAAAAATAGGAGGCCACAAAGAAACCATCTCTCACTGCTGATATCACCACAGATCCATCGAGATACCTCTGACCAGGACACTGCAGTCTAATTTGGGTCTGCACATTGTCCAGCAAGCTCTTTGCCTGGCTACTTAATGGAGGCTCCACTGGTGTGATTAACAGAACTCTCATGGGGAGCAAGTGGCTTTGGGCTGCTCACACCAAGGAGCAGCCAGTGGTACCCTGAGACAGGAGCCACTGGTGTATCTCTGGAATGCCTCTTCCTTCTTGGTCTCTGAACACTCTTGCATTTTAAGCCAGTCTGGGCAGAACTTTACAGCTTATTTTTGGCAGCATGTGAAAGAGCTTGTTGTCAAGCCTTTAGCTTCAGATTGGTCAGCACAATTTTCTGAAAATGTGTACATCATTCAGTCTTTATTCTGTGCCAAGTATGAGCTGACTGCAGAGTGCAACTGACATTGCACTTACAGAAACTGCACTTCAGCTGTCATGTTCCAGGTAGAACTTCAAATGTTTACAGATGAGACAAGTCTTCCACAGTTCAGAGTATGAATACCATAAATCTGGCCCTCTCCCACCACACTGAAGGAAATCAATTGGTAGCTCTGGAGCAAGTTAATTGTGTGCCCATGATATGCTGCAGCCATTCATTAAGCAAAGACTTTTAAAGTCATGTGCAAAATACTGAAGAACATTAGCAAAGACCTCTAAGAATAAAAGGGTAAGACTACTGATGGTATTTTACAGCTTTGACATATGTAAAACACACTCAGCATATACTCTGCTAGATTGTGTGAAGAAACAATGTACTCCATTAAGTGCTAGGATTGGGTATATTAAGTCTGGAATTAAGAACTCATAATAATTATACATATATATGCAATTCAAATAGAACATACAGCAAATAAAGTGAGAAACATTGAATTAACATACTATGCTGGTTTGGCTGGGATGGAGTTAATATTCTTCATAGTAGCTATTATAGGGCTGTTTTCAATTTGTGCTCGAAACAGTGCTAAGAGAGGGGTATTTTCATTATTGCTGAGTGGTACTTACACACCATCAAGGCCTTTTCTCCTTCCCACCCCACCCCACCAGTGAGGGCACTGGGGATGCACAAGGAGTGGGGAGAGGACTCATACAAGACAGCTGACCTCAACTGGGGGTCAGCACATAAAGCTGGACGGAGAAGGGGGAATATTTGGAGTGGTCACATTTGTCTTCCATAGTAATTTAAGTGGGATGGAGCCCTGCTTTCCTGAAGGTATCTGAATACCTGCCTGCCAATGGGAAGTGGTGAATGAATTCCTTGTTTTGCTATTCCTTGTTTTGCTAGTGTGCTTTTGCCTTACCTATTAAACTGTCTTTATTTCAACCCATGACTTTTGTAACTTTAATGCTTCTGATTCTCTTCCTCATCCCACTGGGTGTTGTGGGGAGTGAGTGAGCAGCTGTGTGGGGCTAAGTTGCCAGCAGGGGTTAATCCATGATACATACCGAATGCAAAAACACATTTTAAAAAAACAAGATGGATCTTTAAGTGTGGAGGTCCAGCGGCCTGGCCTGGCCTGGCCAGCCAGCCATGGCTGGGACCAACCCAAAACCATGGAAAGCAACACCCTAAGTTCGGGGACACTGTTTCAAGTTAGGGAGAGTTGAAGTTTGTTGGAAAGGGATCATGGCAGTTTCTGTGTTAATTTAGGTTACATTGTTTGTTGTGATTCTAGAATGTTTTTAGACTGTTCCATGGTGTTGTATATAAGCTGGGATCGCCCCTTAGTCTGGGTCTTAGTGTTCGGCTACATTCGAGAGCGCTTTTGTTATCGTGGCATAGAAGAATAAAAGGACCCTCGGATTTTCAACCTAAAACTCATTGCCTGCTCTTCCTTCCGCACCGATCCCTCGCAATCGCTCCTGGGCGTGGACAGAACAACGCGAACGCAGCATATAAGTGAAAGAATTGTCTTCTTTCTGACCTCCACCATTATTTAACAGCATAGAGGCAATGACATACAGCAAATACGCTCAAACTGACAAGAAAGTAGATTTGAAACAGCACAGGCAAGGCGCTCAGGAGGAATATCTGCAGCAGATGCACGATTTTGGCTCCAGTGTTGTTTCAGTCTTAGCAGGCACTCGGTCTTTGTAGACAAAAGATGTTCATGACCAGTTACATCTTGTCCTGTTATGTTGGTATTGCCGTGTTTATACCAACTCCTGCCTACTGCCAAACCTCACCTTTGGCTGTTGCCAGATTTCTCCCAGACTGTTCCCCGTGTCTGAGCAGGCACTGGCGCCCTCTCAGGCTGGCACTGCCGCTGTCGCTGTCGCTGTGCCCAGCCCCGCGCAGGTGACGCTCCGGGCTGAGCGCAGCGTGTCGCAGCGGGCAGGCAGCGAGGGGAGCAGTCCCTGTGCTCGGTGCCACAGCACCGCAGGGCTCGCCCGCAGGCCGAGCGGCTGGAGAGTGGAACGGGAGCGGCCACACCATCCCATGCGAAGGGCACGGGTGCCCCCGAGCGGCTCCTCAGCTGGCAGCAATGATGGAACAGCACAACCCACCGGCACAGGAATGACTTTCTAAGTGAGTTTTTACAGTATTCTTCTAATTAGGAGTATGAATATTGTTGAGTCAGTAATTTTTCACAATAGCCACCCAGTCACAACACAACAGTATCCGATTGCTCTTTCAGTTTCTGCTCATGCTTGTGCTTCTCCTCCACTTTATACGTGATTCTAAACCACAAATACAAGATGGGAAAAATGAAAGATTCTCACTTCAAAGTCTCTTTCTTGATCCTCTCTATTCATCGAATTTATTTTTGCAGCTATGTATAGACCTGGCTGATGTTCCAGATACAAGAATTTAAAATGCATCATGTTAAGAGACTTACGGTGGCTAATTGTTGAACTATACTTCAATTTCAAAAGGCCTGAAAGATCCACATAAAAAAATTACCAGTAATATGGGCAAAGCTAGAAAACAGTAATTGTTCAGAATTAGAATAGCAACTCAATGTGAAAAGAATTGCTGATGAAGCTGAGAAAATACTTGCAACCCATGTCAGAGACTTCAAACAACTTATTCTCTAGAAAACAAGTACAAAAGGAATTACACCAACAGTTCTATGTAGTCTTAACTTTCTCCTGCTTACTCTGGGAAAATCAAAAAGGCTATGCTCAGCAGTATGTTATATCCCATTTTCCATACTTTTTTTTACACCTTTTTGCATTTCTGGTCAACATACTTGTTAAATGTGCTTCTTTTCTGAAAATCTTTGCAAGGTCCTGCAATTGTATAAAGTTATGGATTATTAAAAACTGGAACAGGTGACACCACATTACAGTCCACTGAGAGAGAACCACCTTAGAACCATGAGTTCACAAAATTTTTTATTAAAATAACACCAAGTTTAAGAAATCAATGCAGTGCAAAGAAAAATTAATGATTTTTCGTCCTTAAGTATGTAAACTGCATTCCAATCCTGACATGACTGATGTAATACAGGAAACTGTATCCCAGATGAATGTCAAAGTTAAAGACTGGCATGCTGAGCAAGGAAGGTTCTTATTCTTTGCAAGAGTTCTTTCTTTACGCTGTCTGGTACCAAAGCTGAAACACAAATAAGAAAGCAAGAAGTAAAAAAAGACAAAATAAAAAGTATGCTAAAACGATACTTTTACAACAGCCATTTCTATTCTTTCATTGTGCTTGCAATTCTGTTAATGCCTAAAGTAACTGAAACTACTGAATTTTCATATAGCACATCTATATTTTTCCCATTTAAAATAGGCTAAAATTGGGATCTGTTGAGAACAATGTTGTTACTGATCAGTTTTTTTGCCTATTCATAGTCCAGAAAATTGAAAAGTTTGAGGAGAAGGATTATTCAACAGGAAACAGGATATAATCACCAGAACAAGTGTGATTATCCTACCTTTTTCTTCACAAATTTAAGACCAAAAAAATGCTCAAATCTGGCCTCTGAGTAAGGGTCTCAAGCAAGCTGTTTTGAAGGCCTATTTTTGTTTAGAACTTAATGAAGTTTCCACCACTAACATCAAACCCTGCTAGAGAGCCCAAGAGGAACAATATAAAGAGGACTGCAGTTTCCCTAAGTGATTTCATTTTTTTTGTATCTGTATGCTATGTCCTTTACTCTTCCCATTCCCATTACACTAGAACTGTTAGTTCTGATTTTCTTAAAAGATCTGGAATTTTAAAACATCTGTGTTGCATACACAACTCGGGACCATTAAGTAAATTATAAAAATAAATATAGACATGACTAAATAAGGTAATCTGCAAAAGTAATCTGAAGGCTGCTACACAATACAAATTCACATTTCATTTGTAGTTAATATTAAGCTATTAACATTTTATTTGAAGTTAATATCAAGCTATTAACATTTTTCCTTGAATCCAACACAGGCATGGTCATGATGCTGCTTTCAAAATATTAATGAAATAGAGGTAGGTATGTTTATTGATTTGCATTTTCCAGATTTGCATTTTCTTACCTCTGCCTTTGGGAGTGATTTCTGCCACCAAATCATCAACAGTAACATGCTCTAATCCTTTTTCTTTAATGACATCTAGGGAAGACCAAGAACGATACTTTAAGTCCTTTAATCCACTCATAAAACCACAAAACCTGTGCTGGTGATTAAGAGACAAAATCTGCCTACATAGTCATGGGAGAATGTGAAGTAGTATGTGACCTAAATGTAGGTTATTAGCTCAGTACCTACTGCATTGTACAGTGGATTTTAGTCTCTCACTCATGCCATAGGTTTAAGGATGGGAACTTGTCACTGCTGATGCATCTTCATCAGCTCATATTTTAAAAACAAACATTAAAATGTTTTATCTTATTTGAGCGTTACCAGATGTGCCTGTTACTGGAGTGTTGGAGCAGTTCACAAGTTGGCTCACTTATCTCTTAAAACACATTATTTACACAGTAGTAAGAAAGGTGCAACTGCATAAAAACTTTGGAACATACAGTAAGGAAGAGCACAGACAGTAAATTCTTACTATTCTTCCAATTGGTTTAAACAAGATTTCTGTACATATTTCAGCCAAGTCAAAAAGTATATCAGAGAGAAAGGAATAAATCTATAGCAAAATAAAGGTTAAAAAATTAAAATAAAATTAATACATGTCAATATTGAAACAACTGTTTACTTATAGTGCCTTGCACACTACTGAAAAATGCAGAAATCAAAGCTGAGAAGTAATCTCAATTCAGTAGCATTTTTAAACATAAATGTCAAGTTGCCAGGGACACATTCTTCTTGCCCAGGTCTTGTTTAAAATGTCAGTAAAGTCTTCATCTGGGACTTTTATTTGGCCAGAATCTCAGTTGACTACAAAGGAAATTAATTGACCACTGTTACCTTTGCAATGTGCCTTTAACTGATCCTTCCAGCCACATTCAATTAACTTGGCTCTCAGCAACTCTTTAAGGCTGTTAAGACAATATAAAACTTGTTAGAACAGCAAACATTCCTCACAGCTCAAATATGCTCCAGTTTGAAAGTCAAACCTACAATTGCTACCCAAGAGCTCCCAGACCAGCAGCAGAAATGGCTGAACAGCAGGTGAATCCAAAGCCAAATGAGTTCCAATTTCAGGTTACCATGTTGGCCCTGGAGCTAACTCACAGAACTGCTTCAGGCAATGTTGATGCTGCAGCCACAAAGAAGAAGGTAGAGGCCCTTGAATTACTCACACTGACTGAGTCTACTCTGGTAGCAGATGTATAAAAACTTTCAAAGTTGGAGTATTTCACCTGATACCAGGTCTTTAAAATAAATAAAATCTTCTCCCTCATCCTTCAGGAAGAATTCTGCACTACTCAATTGCAGGTTTATCTCCCCAGTTACACATTACCTTGTTCTGGGTGAACATGAAGGATCCTGTATCTTCCTAAGCATGGTTAGCTATGTAAGCTTAAGCAGCAAGGATTCAGGCATTAATGGAAAAGACACAACAATCTGCCACAATGAAGCATCTGCTCCATGTATCAAAATAGAATATTGAAAGTTAGCTAAAAAAGTGAAAATTAGTACTAAAAAACAGAAGAAGGGAAGATGAAAGTAAGATATGATAAATAACTTTAATATCTTTTACCCTTTTCTCTATTAGCTAGCAAGCTTGCTTATGTTGTACTATACTAGGAAAACCCTGTTTTTGTGAATGAAAGGATTGTAGCAATAGGCTGAACAGTGTAGGTCTAATCCCTTTTACTCAGTGTAATTGTGTAGAGGGCAGATGAACTGATGACAAAAAGCAGAGTAAGAATACAGGTGAAACTGGCTGCCTCTGGGTATTTCTCAGTTCAAGAAATCCAAGTGCTCTGCCTCTGGTCACAGTACAGCTCTGATAAAGCCTCTTTATAAGACAGCTTTTGACATCCTGATAAAACCCTTCCTATTCTTAAATTAGCATAAAATAGATCTCAATACCATTTCAAAAAATTGCTTGCTTTGCTCAAGCTCTGTGCAATCTCCAAGGGGATGGTCACAACCAGGAAAGATGTAGAGCAGAGATACCACATCAGGCTACAAAAGGTTACACCAGGCACAAGGCTATGCCATGAGCCAGGAAAAAAATTTATTCTCATACAGACCTTTAAAAGTGAAGGAAATAGAGCTTTTGGTGTATGGTGTTGCACTCTAGTGATATGTAAATACAACCTCAGTAAAACAGACAGAAGAGACAACTACAGGCCAAAAAGATTGTGCAATTTACTTGTTTGCCTTTATTGTCTCAATGACTTGCACAAGTGCTGCTTTATGTATTCTACTATGCATTGCTTTACCTAACAATTGAAGAGCTAGAAACACAAGAAAAACTTTAAAGCAAAGTTCTGTTTCGTTCTCCTTATTGGGAAATATCAAGATTTAACTGCAACAAATTGAATGGAACGATGATTCTTACATGAATCTGGAGCATTCCAACACAAAATACCTGCATTAGAGAAAGCTTTAGTTCACAAGCCAATTTCCCCACTATCTCTTCTCATATGGAAAACTAAAATAAAACTGTTCAAAAGGCATTTTTAAAAGTAGTTTATACAGCACTCAAGACTTTCATGTGCAAGCATTTAAAGAATTTAAAACTGAGTTTACTTTATTGAGTTTACTTTACTTCTAGGTGTAGTGCAGGTTTGATTTATTTAAAGCCTCTTACCGGCATGGAGTAGGAAGTCAACTTACCGTTCTCGCTCTCCTGTTTCTATTAGCTTTTGGTTAATGGTTGCTCTCATCTGCGCATCTTTATTCATTTTGGAAATCTAGGTTTTCCACAAACCTACACAGAGAGCAAAGCAGAGTTTCGACAAATGCTGGTGTCATTCACTCAACAAAAATAAGTGACCAAAACAGAATGGCATGCAGTGTTCTGTCCACTGACACATCCGCGCGGTTAATGACCGGAGCACCAGTGTGTGACCGGCTCAGGGTCGAGCTCGGCACGGCACCCCCGGCTGCCCGAGCGCCGGGCACCGGCAGCTCAGCGGGCACGGCCCAGCCTCTCCGGGCGCGGCCTCTCCGCAGCCCG